>JAQHUG010000134.1:4944623-4972837 GCA_028555095.1 Dicrostonyx torquatus
TGCACATCTGAAATCCCAGCATTTAGGAAAGAGCAGAAGTCTGGCATGGTCATCCTCAACTACATGGTGACGTCATGAGGTCCAGACCACCCTGACTAACATGAAACCATGCTCCCCATCAGTTGCAAAAACATGCCAAGTTGAGAGCCAACAAACAGTGGGATTCACAAGGCAGAAAAGAGGGAGGGATAGTTCCTAGGGAGTGAAGATCACATGCAAAGGTCCTGTGGCAGTGGGGGAAGGATGCTTGAGGACTGGAGTGGACAGAATCAGGGAGGAGGAACTGACTGGAGTCTTGAGTGGGCGGGACTTGGGCTTGATGGCTTCATTAAGGAGTTTTCTTTTTCTATCTGATGAAAGTGTTTTAAGTGTGTTGGGGTAGCTTGGATCTAGGCATAAATTTGCATTTCAAATAACCGCTTCAGCTCCAGTGTGGAGAATGGCTTTGGAGGCCTGTGAAGGGGCTCATTGGGGATTCTGATGCTGCTTGTGGGTGGGGAGATGCTCAGTGGATAATTAACAGGATGTAATCTCCTGCCACCTCTTCTTATTGGGCATGTACTGTACACTAGTCGCCGCAGTGCTAAGCACTTCACGTGCATTGTTGTCTTCCCCCCCCCCCCGCAGTGACACTCCAGCAAGAGCACACAGCCAATAGCGGTAGAGCTCGAGAGTAGCCTGGTAGACTCCTGCAGGTCTGGGACAGTGTCCAGGGCATCCCAGCTCGTGTCCAGTTGCAGGCCCCAGACCATACTTGGGGTGGCAAGGAGTTCTCTTCTCTAAGATCACACTCAGCCGTGGTGCTTGAACTGCCAGCCATGAGTTGGGTGAGCTCCGGTAGCTCAGGTCCAGGTCCCCGAGGGCAGTAGGTGGACCCTGATTGGCCACTTGCAGGTCCATCACAGCCACTACTTGCCATTTCCTGTCTCTGCCCCTGAGCAGCCAAAGCAAACCTGAACGTGAGAAGCGGTCATGTGTCAGCTCCCATGCTGCGCCCACAGCCTGGCTAGGTCAACAGGTGCTAGCCAGGCATGGTGGCTCATGTCTGTGATCTCAGGGCTTGGGAGGATGAGGCAGGAGGATAGCTGCAAGAATGAGGCCAGGCTGAGTAACAGCCTTGGCTGTTCTGGAACTCTCTCTGCAGACCAGATTGGCCTTGAACTCACAGAGATCCTCCTGACTCTGCTTCCCGAGTGCTGGAATTAAAGGTGTGTGCCACCACTGCCCCGCTGATGTAGTGAGTTTTAAATTAGTTCCGGCTAAAGAATAAAGTCCTGTCTGAAAAAAAGAAAGAAAAGAAAAAGAGGGCTGGAGAGATGGTTCAGTGGGTAGAGAGGCTTGCTGCCAGGTGTGACGATTTAAGTTCAATGCCTGAGACCCACATCGTGGAAGGAGAGAACTGACGCCTCAAGTTGTTCTTTGATCTCCAAATGTGTGCCAGGACACATGTGTGCCCCTCCCTGTGTGCACTTACATACAAAGAAATATAATTTAGAAATAAATAATTTTTTTTTTTTTTGGTTTTTTGAGACAGGGTTTCTCTGTGGCTTTGGAGCCTGTCCTGGAACTAGCTCTTGTAGACCAGGCTGGTCTCGAACTCACAGAGATCCACCTGCCTCTGCCTCCCGAGTGCTGGGATTAAAGGCATGTGCC
This sequence comes from Dicrostonyx torquatus, assembly GCA_028555095.1. Taxonomy (NCBI): domain Eukaryota; kingdom Metazoa; phylum Chordata; class Mammalia; order Rodentia; family Cricetidae; genus Dicrostonyx; species Dicrostonyx torquatus. Next base: position 4,946,277 of record JAQHUG010000134.1, read on the forward strand.
ACCACCGCCCGGCATAAATAATTATTTAAAAGAAAACAAGCCAGCAGGAATGGCTCCTGGGCGTCTAGCCGGCAGCTGGTTCCTTAAGCTGCACAAAGTGGGGAGAAGCCGCCACCGCCCACAGCTCCAGTCTGTGTATGCAGTCATTGGATACCAGTGTCATTAGAGACCAAACGCTTTCCCCCCTGGTGTCACTGCTGGGTGCCAGTAAGGCATGCAGTCAGGATGCCTGTTGCAGTCTTGAATGACTGGGAAACCCAATCCCCTTCTTAGCTTGGGAGGGAGCAGCTATGAGCTACTGCTATGAGCCAGTGTTCATGCGGGTCTGTGTGCATGCAAGTCTGTGTGCATGCTTGTCTGCGAGTGCCTGTAGTACGTGTGTGTGCAACCCATTTCTCTTTCTCTAAGACAGTTCTTACTGTAGTGCAAGTCACAGCTGGGACAAATTTGCTGACCCGTGAGCCAAGGCTCCATTTCCCTCTGTCCCCAGCACTTCACTGTCCCATGCTCAGCTTTTTTATGAGTTCTGGGAGACAGAACATAGACCCTTACACTTTGGGGGCAAGTGCTTTACGGGCTGAGCCGTCTCCCTAGTCTGAGTGAATCTTAAAGCAGATATGTCACCCTGCTCGCCTGTTCTTCCCTAATGGCCCCTGGAACTTTCTGTCCCAAACATCGTGTCCTTTCCTCCTCAGAAGCCGTCGCTGGGTGTGTCTCCTCTTGCTCACAGGCTTCTTCTCTCTGGTGAGGGTTGTTCTGAGCTCCTTGGTGGTGTGGGCGCCCACGCCCGCGGAGACAGTAGAGCTGCTTTTCCACAGGAGAAAGTCTTAAAGACTTCTAGCACAGTGACGCGTGAGCCCGCTCCCCACCAGTGGCATTCACGTGGCCTTGAGTCATGGCTGTGTGCTGAGGTGACAGGAACTTGTGTCGCTGGACAAAGAGCTAGAGGCATCTTGGGGTCTGACACTTTTGCTCTGTCTGCCGTGACTACGCTGGCGCTTCACTCTGTGCTCAGGGACTCAGGTGAAGAGAAGTCTCTGGGGTCTGTTGATAGGTAATCTCCGAGTGGAAACGAGGCTTCTGGAAGTGCATGGAAGCCATGCTCTGTCAAGCGCGTGCGCGTGCACGCGCGTGTGTATGTGTGTGTGTGTGTGTGTGTGTGTGTGTGTGTGTGTGTGTGTATGTGACTGCACACACACGCACAAATGGCGATTGCCTATGCTTGGGTCTGATATGAACATCCCAGGCTGCCTCAACCCCAGCCATTTGTCTGGCCTTAACCTTCGTGTCCTGGCTGGAGCAGGTCACTTCTCCGGGTCACACATAGCTCTTATGAAATGTGACTTTGGGGATAGATTGTGTCTTGGGCCATGTGTTAGTTATGGTTTCTATTGCTGGGATGAAACACCATGACCAAAGCAACTCAGGGAGGAACGGGCTTATTTCAGGTCTCACCTCCATCACGGATTGAAGTCATGATGGGAACCCGGAGAAGGAGCTGATGTAGAGGCCGTGGAGGGCTGCTGCTTGTTCCCCATGCCTTGTTCAGCCTGCTTTCTTAAAGCATGCAGGGCAACCAGCCAGGGGTAACCCCACCCACAACGGGCAGGACCTTGGTCTCATCCTATAGCCCAGGACCTCCCATGACCCTGTTGGCGTCCCTACATTTGAATTGGTCTGATGTGTCGCTAGGCAGGGTTACCCCTGCCTCCACCTCATGAGTGCTGGTATTACAGGTGTGATCCGCCACATCTGGCTCGGGCAAGTTTTACACACTGTTGAGCAGATAAGCTATTTGCTTTAGTCTTTTGTGTGTGTGCGTGCGTGCACGTGTTATGCATGTGCGTGCACGTGTTATGCATGTGCGTGCACGTGTTATGTATGTGTGTGCACGTGTTATGTATGTGCGTGCATGTGTTATGTATGTGTGTGCATGTGCCTGTCCATGAAAATGTGGAGGCCTGAGAGCAATGTCAATCATCCTCCTTATGCTCCCCATCTAATTTTAAATTTTTTATTTTCTTTTTAAGTGTGTTTGTGTGTGTGAGTACTGATACCCGCTGAGGTCAGAGATGTCAGATCCTCTGGAGCCACAATTACAGGCAGTTGTGAGCTGCCTGACGTGGGGGCTGGAAACTGAACTTGGCTACTCTCCAACAGCAGCAAGCACTCTGAACTGCCAGGCCATCTCTCTAGCCCCTCCATCTAATCTTTGGAGACAGGGTCTCTCACTGACCCAGGAGCCTGCTGTTTTGGCCAGCTTGGCTGGTCAGTGAGGCCCAAGGCTCTGCCTGGTGCTGGGGCTATAGGCATGCACCACTGGCCCGGCTTCCCCCGTTCAGTAGGCACTTCACCCGACAGAGCCATCTCCCCAGCCTCCCCGATTGTCACTTTTTACACTCCCCCCACATGCTAATAACTTCTCATTTGTTTCCTGGATAATGAGGCTCTGGATGAAGGAAAGTGTCTGAAATATTTTGTGTACATAGACGCACACCGCAGCATCACTCTTCAGGCTAGAAGTTACAGACATATCTACGGTTGGGCAGGAAGACGAACTAAGAGTTGGTGGCTCTGCTCTGGGCTGTTATGTAGTTATTAAAAGTTGTGTTTAGGAAACATCTGTTATAACACAGTTGTGTTTGTGTCATATTCATCGGGAACAACAAGATACAGACTAGGAGTGTAGTCAGATGGAATGATGGGTAATTGTTTTCCTTCTGTCTGCTTTTCTACGGTAAGGCTGTGCTAACTCCCCCTCCGTCTCTGTCTTGCTCTGCTTTTTGTTTTGGTGTATGTGTGGTTTGTTTCTTTGTTTTTGAGACAGTTCTTCTGGGTAGCCCTGGCTGTGCCTCGAACTCAGAGATCTACCTGCCTCTGTCTCCCGAGTACTGGGACTAAAGGCATGATCTTCCTTCTTAGCAGCCATTTCCATCCAGTGTGACCCATCCTCCTCCAGCAAGACCTTCATCGATCCTTTCTCAGTGTTGTGCCCACCTCTGCTGGGCCTTCATGGCTCATGGGTGCCACGCCTCACAATTCTGTTACACTGGGGACAAACCACATCCAAACCATAGCAAGAGACGTGTGCTGAAGGGGATGAGGGCACAGAACTAAAACAGGAGGAAGAAGCAGCCTGTAAGTGGGAGGAGAGGGGACGAAGCTGGCACCCAGGGAACCGTCTGGAAAGTGTTCAGAACTGTAAAAGGAGCCTCTGATTAAGATGAAAACAATGAAGGATGGACAGTCCCTTTGAACATGGTAGTCTTTGGTTCCCACTTGTGTACTGGACCCTGTCTTCTCTAGGACAGGCTGTGTTTGGTGAAAAGTCAGCCAGGCTGGGGAGGCCCTGGGGGGGTGGGATGAGCTGCAGGGTGGCCAGCAAGGGGAGTATTCTGCCGTGAATTCCCCTGTGTTGGGAAATAGAATTCCACATGACAAGAAATTTGGTGATGATGGCATTGACCTTTGGCAAGATTCCCTAGTGCATGCATCCTCTCTCTCTCTCCCTCCGCCCTCCCTCTCTCCCCTCTCCTGTAAATTGTTAACAGCTTTATAAGACATAATTCTCACATCACAAAGACCACCTTTTAAAAAGTATATCATGGGGCTGGGGAGGGCTCATGGGTAAAGTGCTTATGTTGCAAGCGTGGGGAACTGAATGCAGATTGCTAGCCGTGACATGTGTTTGTAGTCAGCACTTGGTAGGAGGGAGGCAGAAGGATCCCTGGCGCCTGTTGTCCAGCCAGCCCAGCTAAACTGGTGAGCCCATTCAAGAGACCCGGTCTCAGAGAACCCCGTGGGAAAACACTCAGTGTTGACTTCTGACCTCCATTGGCAGTCCTCTTTCCTCCCCCTTCCTCATCCTCAGCAACCAGCATTCCGCTTTGTTACTAGGTTTCCTTCTGGACATCACTCTTAATTAGAATCATACACTAAGTGGCATTTTTGTGCCTGGTTCTTTTCCTTAATGTAGGGGTTCAAGCCTTGTCCATATTGCTGCATTTCTTCCTTTTTGTAACCACTCATTTTTGTTTTGTTTTGCTTTGTTTTTCGAGACAGGGTTTCTCTGTAACTTTGGAACCTGTCCTGGTGCTCTCTTGCTCTGTAGACCAAGGCTGGCCTTGAATTCACAGAGATCCACCTGTCTCTGCCTCCCAAGTGCTGGGATTAAAGGCGTATACCACCACCGCCCAGCTCCATATTCTTTTGAATAGATATACCACAGCTTGTGGATTGTCCACCGCTCCGTTAGCATTCGGTTTATTTCCACCTTTTGGCTGTTGGAAATAGTGCTGCCCTGAGCATTTGCACCCAAGTTTCTGTGTGGCTCGACATGTTCTAGTTTCATTCTGCTGCATGATAATCACAGCAACTTGGGAAGGAAAGGGTTTATCTGGCTTATGCTTCCAGGTGACAGCCCTGTCAATGAGGGAAATCAGGGCAGGAACTGAAGCAGAAGCTATGGAGGAAGGCTGCTCACTGGCTCACTCCTTGGCATCGTGCTCAGCTAGCTTCATTGTACAGCCAGCCGAGGCCCACCTACCTAGGGGTGGTGCTACCCACAGTGGGCTGGCCTTTCCCACATCCCTGAAGATCATTCTGATAGACATGGCCACAACCCAGTCTGATCTGGGCAGTCTGTCAATTGAGACTCCCTCGGCAGACTTTAGCTGTGTCAAGTTGACAGCTTACACTAACTAGAACATTGTGTTTAAATTCTGTTTGTGTGTCAGGGACCCTCAAGATGACTCCTGGCTTCAGTGGTTCAGTAGGCGGTCTCGCGGTTGGACTCGGTGCATGGTCTTGCTCACAACCATGATTTATTAAAGCAAGGGACACGCAGCAAAGTGAACCAAGGAGCAAATTCAGGGGCAGCAGTCTGGGGGGACCGGGTGCAGGTGTCTAGGGTCCCCCGCAGTGAAGCTGCATAGGATGCACCTGCAGCATGAGATTGTGACTGAGGAAGGGACTGTCACATGCACCCTTCTTAGAGACTGGTCATGTCGGTACCTTTGCCTAACATAGACTGAAATCCTGGGCCCCAGGCAGAAAAGCTGGTACTCTGTGTAAGGGTGTTTGTCTGGTCTTGGTTCAGCGGGTCTTCTTATCAGTCAGTCAGTGGTGGAACACTCTAGAAATCCACCTTCCAGGGGCTGGCTGAAGTCCAACCTTGAAAGTAGACCTTTCTGAGGAGGACCCTCCTGGGCTGACTTTTTTTTTGAATAACCACTTTACCGTGACCAGAATCTCTGGGTCAAATGCTAACTCTCTTCTCTTCTTCAAGAGTCACCTAGCAAGAGTGTCTCAGTGGTGGACTTGCCTACATCAGTTTGGCCTGTGACGTCTCTGTGGATTTCTTGTGATTGTTGATTGATGTGGGAGGGCCCAGCCCACTGTGGGCAGCACCATTCCTAGGCAGAGCTGTATAAGAAAGCTGACTGAGCTGGGACCAGAGTGAGTGTAACGGCATGTCTCGTGGGTTCTGTTCCAGGTTCCTGCCTCAACTTCCCTCCGTGATAGACTGTGATGTGCACTGTAAGACAAACAAACCTTTTCCTCCACAGGCAGCTTTTGGCCACAGTGCCTATCACAACAGAAAAAGAAGCTAGAATATTCCTTGTGGAAACTTTCCCTGCTGAACTCTCCAGAGCTGCTGTGCCATCTCCATAAACACCCAGCACTGCTGAGGCCTTCCGTTCCCCCGCATCCCTGCCAGCGATTATACTGTCATCTTTCTGCATATAGCCATCCTGATGGGACTAACGGGGCCTTCAGTTGGCAATTTGTAAGCGTTTAGGACAGAAAGGAATGATCAGAGGCAGCCAAAATGAGTTCTCCAAGAAGACTCCTGCCAGCCCAAACCCCTTATTTTCCTAAGAGGGGGAAAAAAAGCATTTGCTGGGTGGTGCTGACTGTGCTGGAGCCAAAGTCTGCATTTCAGCCTTTCACAGGCTTCTTAGGAGGAGAAGGGTTTTCGCTGACAGCCTGGTGAGCTCTTGGCTAGTAGTGGTCAGTGCGTGGTGCTAGACCCAAGAGTGATTCCTGCCCCCCCCCCAGCCCAATCATTTACACTTACGCCCCAAAGCTGGGTTTCACACAGAGGTCAACCCACCTAATCCAAGTTCACCCGTTGCTCAGAGCAGACATCGAGCTGTCTTGTCAGAGTAGGTCCCGCAAAGATCTGGATAGCAAGGGATGGCAGAGGGTGCTGTGGCTCAAAATCGGGGATTCAGAGGTTAGTGACACACTTCCTGTTGACATAGCAGGACCGTTGGGTCCCAAAGTGAGCGTGTGTGGTGTGGAGGCTGATGCTTCCCTCTGGACACTAGGGGAGAATAGAACTGATGGATGCAGGAAGGACTTGTGACGTTATGCAGTTGATGGGGCTGTCCAGTAAGGTGAGCCCTCCATCACTGCAGGTATCCAAGGAGGGATGTTCTGCTGAGGAACATGAGTGAGACAGGAGGGAGCCTGAGTGGCCTCCGAGGTCTTTAGGACCTTGGGATCACATGGCTATGGTTTATGCCTTTGAATAAGTCTCTTCCTGTGCCCTTGGTGTCCCTACATGTCTGTCTAAGCATTTGGGGCCCAGTAAGCTCCTCTGAAGACTGTTGTGAGCAGCCCTTACTCAGTGGCTGGGTCCCATCTGTGTCCTGGGGTCCACATAAGGCCTCCTGGCCCCGAGCTAAGCCGTGAGGCCAGTTTTCCTATTTGCTCTTTCATTCATCGACTCAGTGAGCATTTAACAAGCTCTCCCGTGTGCCATTGTTCAGACAGTGGGGGTGTGCAGCACGAATAGGAGGTGAGGGGCAAAATCGAAGGTAGAAGGAAAAAAAAGCTTGACCCCAGACACCCAGGTACCTGTTTGCTTGGTTGGTTTTTGAGTCAGGGTCTCATGCTGCCCAGGCTGGTCTCAAACACACTACATAACCGAGATGATCCAGTCTGGAACATGGGCTGACTCAGGAGGGGTTGGAACAGCAGAAGCCTGCACACAGTCCTTCAGCTGGGACCTGGAGGGAGGCGAGCAGCAGGGGGAGAAGGCAAGGCTGGGAGAACATTGCCTCCACAGCACGGCTCACACTGCAGCCCACACCCAGGCCTAGCAGACATGTGCTAGGTATGTGCATGCACATCTGGTACCCGAGCCTCTGAGCCTGAGGGGTAACACATGCGTGTTTGAGGGTTTGCATGTAGAGGCACTTGTGATGCCTTCCAGGTCCAGCCCCAGGTGACACAGAGATCATTTGTGCCTTTGGCTACCTCTGTCGTCCTCCACCGATGTGGCTGTCTGTGAGAACAAACAGGCCAGAGGGGACAGCTCTGGTGAGACGGTAGACACCTATGATCCCCCAAACTCCTCTACACTGGTACACTGACCTCTTTCTAAGTAAGAGTGGGTTCAGGGCAGGGTGTGGCAGCCCTCAAACCCTCGGCTCCAGCCTTTCCACGGTTTGTGTTCTGAGATCCTGTTGCTGCCTTCTACCCCACTGCCAATTGCAATGACGGGCGTGGGGGGGGAATTCATAGGAGAGAGGGAGGGAGGACTCTATTCTCCCTCCACACACATACCCAGCAATTATTCTCTGCTATTGCCAATTTGAGATAAGTAGAAAATAACAGAGGAATGGAGGCAGGCCGAGTTCTTGCCATGCACCACCATGACATTGGCATAGGCCATGGGAGCTGGAAGCCCGACAATGGCTATGCATGATGGGTCCTACTGCTCTGGGGAAACAAAAGGGTTCCAGTCTGGCTAGCTGGGCATCCCCAGTCACTTCCTACCTCGGAGCCTCAATTTCACCATTTGTGACATAGGGACATGGCGCTAGAGCTTCCTGGCATTCAGAGTCCAGGCCACACTTCTGTGAGGCCGCTCCCCTGTGGATTTTGGTCACAGCAGCAATGATTACCAGAGGAGATCACTTCTAAGTCTGGGGACCAGGAAGATGGCTGAGTGTGGGGAATGCAGCACAGCTTGCTACAGAGACAGGAGCTCAGCTGGAAACCCAGGGCAGAGTAAAGCAAGGCCCGGCAGTGTTTGGAAACACTGAGAAATAGAAACCAACAAGTCCCAGATGAAGGGCTTTGGATGTGACTCAAGTGGTAGAGTCCTTGCCTAACACGCAGGAGGCCCCGGTTCCATCCCCAGAACCACATGAGAGGTGGGGACAAGAGGATCAGGAAGTTAAGATTCTCTTTGGAGGTGTAGTGAGTTAGAGGCCAGCGCCGGCTACATGAGACCCTGCCTCAAAAAACAAGCAAACATACACTAGGGATCAAATATCTTTAATTTTAAAAAGTCCCAAAGGATCTGGGTGGTGGCACACATCTTTAATCTCAGCACTCGGGAGGCAGAGGCAGGTGGATCTCTGTGAGTTTGAGGACAACCTGGTCTATGTAGCAAATTTGAGGTCAGACAGAGCCATACATTAAGGCTGTGTCTCAAAATAATAAATAAGTAAGTAAATAAATAAATACCAAAAGACAAAAAACTACCCAAGTAAGGGACTGGAGAAGTGGCTCAGCGGTTAAGAGCATTTGTGGCTCTTCCAGAGGACCTGGGTTCGGTTCCCAAACCCTACCTGGCAGCTGTAACTCATTCCGGGGGAATCTGTCACCCTTTCTCGTCTCTGCAGGCACCAGAATGTACTTGTCACATGTACATACGTGTACATAGATGCAGGCAAAACACCCACAGCATAAATTAAAATAAATAGACTCTTAAAGAAATCCAAGGGCTGGAGAGATGGCTCAGTGGTTAAGAGCATTGCCTGCTCTTCCGAAGGTCCTGAGTTCAATTCCCAGCAACCACATGATGGCTCACAACCATCTGTAATGAGGTCTGGTGCCCTCTTCTGGCCTGCAGACATACACACAGACAGAATATTGTATACATAATAAATAAATAAATTAATTAAAAAAAAAGAAATCCAAAAGTGATCCACACTCTGAAATTCTAGGGGAGACAGCATGACTTCACAAATGGAAGCTTCCACAGCTGGCCCCATGAGATACAGCAGTAAAGGTGCTGTGAAATCACCTTCAGGCCACATGCCTAAGGTGTATAGGAAGAACGCAGATTTCCCATTTTGACGTGGGTCCCTCTCCAAGGTCGTTCATAATGTCTATGCAGATATTTGAAATACTGACAAAAAAAATTCCAAGCATTTTGAGTAGAGAAAGTTCACCTGTGTGATACAGGGGATCCTCTGTGTGGCCTAGGGACCAGCCACAGCATTTATGAACTATTAAAGGCAAGTCTATGCCTTGCCCCAGACTTGCTAAGTCAGACGCTGGGACCAGCTTCACTGACCTGTGCTCATAGCCCCCCCCGGCTAGCATTTGAGAACTGATCGATATGGTGGGGAGCAGAAGGGGCTGGGAGATCCATACGGGGACTCTGAAGGCCCAGGGGAGGACAGCTGGTGTTGGTCAATCTCAGCCATTGGACGCAGGTATTTCCACTCATTTCTTCCGTCACTAAACCCTTCTGGATTGTGGCTGAATGGGTGTCACCCTGCATTGTTAAAGCAGACTCCACACAATGAGTGGCATGCCGGGCAGGGGGATGGTGGCAGAGGCGGAGTTAGAACTCAAGCCCCTAGCTAGCTCTGTCTACTCCCCCATTGCTCTCCCAGCTGCTTGTGCCTCCTGACAGTCCTGCTCCGTGTTCCATTCCACTGTCACTGCCCTCCTGCACCCTGCCAGGCACAGTGTAAATGCAGATGAGAGAGACTGGGGAGGAGGAAGCAGGGTGGGCACCGACTGCCACTGTGTGTCCCTCAGCTTCCAGGGCTAATTGCAGCTAGGGAGCAAATGCCAACCCTCCTGGGGGACTGACAAACGCCAACCCTCCTGGGGGACTGGCAAAGCTCTCATCTAGAGCCTCTTGCACACAGTGATAGTTCTCAGGCACTCTGATAGTGTATACTGTCCTGGGCTGGGTTCTGTTGGGGAAACTGAGGCAAGGCAGGTATAGTGTCTGGTTTCAAGGACCTCCTGGTCCACGGCCATAAAAATCAGAAACAACAGTGACCAGTTGGGTCTAGGGGAGCCCATGATGCCTAGGGTAGGTCATCCCAGTCCATAGAGACTCACATGTCTTCAAGGGACAGACCCCACACTTCTGAACCAGAGTGTGGATTCCATTCTCAGCCCTCTCAATAAACCACTGGGGCAGTTTGGTCAGGTCACCCCACTTCTGACCCAGCTCCTTGTACATAGAGAGTGATTCACAGTACTTTGTCAGGAGGAAGGGGAGGGAGGATATCATTCTGTTCAGCTGAGACAGGCCCACGCCCTGAGTATGTGTCCTTTCTCTTTCCTTGAGAGGATTACCTTAAGCCAGGGCAGAGCAGGGAAGGCTAGGTGAAAGAGGTGGCCTCTATGTTTTTTCCTCCTCAGTACTGGATCAAAAGGAGAACCTCAAACACGTGGACAGGCCCCTACCAGTGAGCCACACTTAACGCCTAGGAGGTGGCTCGGAGGTTTCTGGGAAACCTCTGGATGATTGGTGTGTTGAGTGACTGGAGGGGAATGGCTTTCCAGGCAGCTCTGATTGGGAATGAAATCAGGCTGAGACCTTGGTAGAGGTTGTGGAGGGCACCACTGGCCGCCAGCTCACCGGGGTCTGGTCCCCTGCTCTTTCCCGCAGATGATGCGGTTTGCGTGGCAGAATTACCGCCGTTATGCGATGGGCAAGAACGAACTCCGGCCACTCACAAAGGACGGCTACGAGGGCAGCATGTTCGGTGAGTTGATACAGACCCCGGGGGCATCAAGTGCTGCTGCACTTTGGTCTGCCCTTCTCTGGGCTTTCCAAGCTTTTCTGGACTCAGAGGACCCAAGTGCTTCTGCCCGCTCGCACAGCCTTGTGTCAGAGCTTGGGATGGTGAGGATGGTGAGGATGGTGAGGATGATGAGGGGATAGGGTCTGGTGACGTGAACACAGAAGACTGGATAACTTCACTTTACTGGGGGGGGTGAGATGGTATTGCCCCACAGAGAGCAAATGTGTATAAAGAGTTTGGGTTCACACTGCTTTTAGATTAAATTCCGGGGTGTCATTCATGTTGCCTGGTGACAGCAGATCAGACACATGCCCCTTGTGTTTCTCCAGCAGCCCTCTGGCTGTGCCACCTCCCTGCTGTAGTGTTCTCTGGACCCACAACACCCTTTGGTACATCTCCTAAAGGCTGCAAGCCCAGCCTCCTTTTCCAGATGTCATTCCAGAGAGAAGATGCTCTGGACAGCCTAGCCATCTCCTTCCTTTAGGGAAGGATGCCATGCTGGACCAGATAAAGGCGGCACCATACCCACTGGTCCTCACTCCCAAGGAATACAGGTTGCTGGAGTTGGATCCAGAGAAATCCCCAGGGAAACCTAAAGGGCAGTTGGATACCCGAGACCAGGGCCTGTGTGAGGAGCTCCCAGTATCAGGGTTGGTGTTGAGGAGACATGCCCCAGGCCCATATCCTCCTCCTGCAGTCAGTGCTGGAGGCTCTTAGCCTGTCCAGATGAGTCACCTCTGTCGCAGGAGAAAAGGATTTGAACAGCCGTAGGCATTTGTAAATGTGGGAGGAGAAGGGATCCAAAAATTACAAAAGTGGGCAAAACAAGTGAAGAGATTAAAGTTGATCTGTCTTGTAAATGTAGCCACTGTTGACATCTTTGTCCACATCCTTCAGCGTTCCCTCCTGTGTGGTTATCCTTGTCTACACAGTTTGACTCTGTGGGAGGGGCTTAGGGTAAATTGTAAGTATTTCTGTAAATGACAAATAATGTGTGTTGGTTGCTTTTCTCCTTTCTGTGGCCAAATATCTGACAAAATCAGCTTAAGGAAGAGAGAGTTTGTTTGGCTCACAGTTTAAAGGCGCGCAGTCCATCATGGTGGAGAAGGCACGGGGCAGGCATGTGAGGTGGCTGTTGTCATGGTTTCCATAGCAAGGAAGTGGAGAGAGGTGAATTTGGTGCTCAGCTTTTTGATTCAGTCTGTGTCCCGAGTCACACCCACAGGTGTGCCTCTTTGTGATTTTTAAATCCAGCCAAGTTGACAGGGAAGATTAACTGTCACAGAATATTTGTATTAACTTTTTAAAATATTTGAGCCAGGCATGGTAGTGTATACTTTTAATCCTAGCACTTGGGAGGCGGAGGCAGGCACATTTCTATGAGTTTGAGACCAGTCTTGTCTACATAGTGAGTTCTAGGACAACCAGGGTTACATAGAAAGACTCTGTCTCAAAAAACAATAATAATGATAATAATACATATTCGAGATGGTCCTCAATATGTTGAACTCCTGGGCCTAAGCAGATCTCCTGCCTCAGCTTCCCGAGTGGCTGGGACAACAGTCTGTCCAGCTCATATGAAAGGACGCTAGTGGTTTAAATCGTCCCCTTTTCTTCTCCATAAAGGGGAACTGGTGTTGACCGTGGGGTTTGAAACTGCTCGGTGTAGACCCAGCTATTGCTCAGGTTTTACAGGAAGCATTTCTAGGAGGGACTGGGCTAAGTCTGGTCCAAAGTACAGTTCCCAGGGCCTACGACAGATTTATTTATTTATTCATTGACTCATTTATTTGTTTATGTTTCTTGAGACAGGGTTTCTCTGTGTAGCTCTGGCTGTCCTGGAACTCACGGAGATCCATGCATGCTGGGATTAAAGGTGTGTGCCATCACCATCTGGCTCAGAACCTAGGATTTAAGTCACAGCCCTTCGGGACTTTATCTAGTAAGGGAGAGCTCTGGGCTCCCGACAGGACAGAAAGAACAAATCCCTCAAGTTAGAAGACCTGGGCGCGAATCCTCCCTTCGTCCCTAACTTGTGGCTGTGCCCAAGTTACTTGACCTCTCTGGGTTCCAGATGGTACAGCTTTTGTCCTGGGGCTTCTGTGAGGACATCTGTGGGAGCATGTCTGAGTACCCGAAGGACTACATGTTGGGAATGTGGCATGATTTCTACTGAAGTCAATGAGAGCGGCAGTTGACCCAGGAAGCCTGCAATGAGTTCTGAGGTCCCTTGAACGTCCTGATCCTAGGTGGAGGCCCGAGGAACCAATTTTCTGGTCCCTACAGCACTCCTGGCAGTAAACATGCCCCCCCAGGGTTCCCTGGTGGCTGGGGAAGGGAGAGCTGTGGGGCCAGCAGACAGGAAGGCTGCTTTGAACCATTTGCTCTTTCACTCTCCACACTGTTGGGTGCTGGGCCTGGGGTCAGCTGCCTAGAACTCAAGGGGCTCCCCTTTCCTGGCCCTCTCCTGGGACCTGTCCAGGGTTTTCAGAAAGGGACAGGTAGAGGTGACCATTAGACAGTGCTGCAAATCGTATTTATTGGTCTGAAATTCTGGAGTCAGACAGGCCTAGGTTCACATGCAGGTGTCCCTGCTTCCTGGTTAAACGCTCTTAGGCTAGTATTTTTCCCGTAACTGTTTCTGGGAGTTGGAGCCACTGGTGGCTCTAACATAGCCTGGGCCTGCTTGTCTCAGAGCCCCTGGCAATGGCGACAGTTCTCAGAATTCAGAGTCCATGAGAGCACACCCAGAAGACAAGACTCCATTCCCGGGTCCAGGGAGAGGATCCCAGAGGTAGGAGCAGCTGCCCTGCTCTGTACCACACTCCTGCTTCTTTCCTGGCCTGGGGAGGGGACAGGGGCTGTTAGGTGGCCTCTGCCATCATCAGTGACCTCAAGTAGGCTGGGCCCTCTAGACATAAGATGCCCTGGGGTAGGCAGGAATAGGCAGACTCACTCTGCCCTGCCTGACTGAATGAGACTTAGAGGGGGACCCTGTCCAGTGCCCATGTGTGCAGCGCTCAGATGGGATGGGGCTTCCACAGCCGGTTTCTGGGGACTACACTGTGTGCCTACCTGTGGGGAGGGTCCTGAGACCACACCAGTGCCTCCCTTTGCCAAGATCTGTAGGAGCTATGGTGACAGTGGTCACTGTTTTGAGCCTGGTCTCTCCGGTCTCCCTGTGTGGCCCCTCACCATGCCAACAGCCGCATGCTGCCCCGTCCTTCATCAAAGCTGTTCTTGCCCCGAGGGCAGATCCTCTTGCTGAGGACAGTTTTTGTGAACTGGGCATTCCACTGTCCCAGTAGCCTGTAGCTTGTCCTCATCCACATCCGGCTCGGCAGGCCCCATCGGAAGACACTCCCAAGGCCACCAGAGAAGACAGCCCACTCTTGGCCTGTCACTCAGGCCTTTTCCTTCCTTTGTAAGTTCGCCATAGGGGACCCTTACTGTCTGGCTGGATGGTAGAGGCGCAGGGACTGTAGGTCCAGCTAAGCTTGTATGGCTCTCCACGGAGTAGGCATGGGCTCAGTTTCCGGAGCCTGCGGTGATTATATTTTGTGTGTGTAAGAGGTGGAGGTCAGAGGAGTCTCCTAAGTGTGGGTCCTGGGGCCTGAACGCCCGTTGACAGGCTTGCTGATGGGTATCTTTGCCCAGTGAGTCATCTTGCCGGCCCTGTCCCTGGTAATTAATAAAGAGATGCGCACAGGATCCAGCCCCAAGCACCAAGGAGGCTCTTGGTCAGTATCTCTTCCTGCTCCTGCCTCAGAAGCCAGTCCTCAGACTGGGGAAGTGCGTGGTACAGGAGCAGAAGAGCCAGCACAGGTTGGCAGCCACCATATTGCAAAGTAAGTGGCTTGGCACATTGTAGAAGAGTCCAGCCACTAATACCTACTGCTAGAACCTGGGGGCAGAGAAGTTCCCTGGGGACCCGGGACTCCATAGCCAGAGGGCAGGGATTTAATGTCACTCTGCTATTCCTAGCTGTGTAATCTTGGGCAAGTCTCTTAACGTCTCTGGGCCTGTTTGCCCAGCTGCAAGGTGAGGCAGTAACAGAACTGTTTTCAGAGGAAGTAGCTAGTGCACACAAACTAATGCACATGCTCAGCACATGGCAACGCTCTGCAGATGTCCAGTGCTGCGAGCATGGCGCATGCTCAGCACACAGGCGATGCTCTGTAGATGTCCAGTGCTTCAAGCATGGCGCATGCTCAGCACACAGGTGGTACGCTGCAGATGCTCAGTACTGCGAGCATGGTGCATGCTCAGCACACAGGTGGTATGCTGTAGATGTCCAGTGCTGCGAGCATGGTGCATGCTCAGCACACAGGTGGTATGCTGCAGATGTCCAGTGCTGCGAGCATGGTGCATGCTCAGCACACAGGTGGCACGCTGCAGATTTCCAGTACTGCGAGCATGGTGCATGCTCAGCACACAGGTGGTATGCTGCAGATGTCCAGTGCTGCGAGCATGGTGCATGCTCAGCACACAGGTGGTACGCTGCAGATTTCCAGTACTGCGAGCATGGTGCATGCTCAGCATACAGGTGGCACACTGCAGATTTCCAGTACTGTGAGCATGGTGCATGCTCAGCACATAGGTGGCACACTGCAGATGCCAGTGCTGTGAGCATGGCGCATGCTCAGCACACAGGTGGTACACTGCAGATGTCCAGTACTGTGAGCATGGTGCATGCTCAGCACACAGGTGGTACGCTGCAGATGCCCAGTGCTGCGAGCATGGCACAGGAAGAGCCCTGAGATCAAACTGCCGCTCCTATGTTATAGGGGCATGTCCAACTTCCCTGGACCCAGAAACCCACATAAGTGCCATAGGGCTGTCCCCTGCCCCATTCTCCATTGCCCCTGGTAGGAATGCAGTGGACACTGCTCCTCTTGGCCCCTCATTTGAGCAGCAACCTAGAATTTCATGACAGGAAAACAGCAGAAAATAAACCAGCCTCTTGCCAGCAGAAGAGTTTGGGGTGTCCAGGGCATGTGATCGGCAAACCCCTTTCTTTGCAGTCCGCATCAGCTGGCTGTGACTACACTCAGTGAGTACTCATCTTTCTGTCAGTACAGTGAGAGCTTGGCCCGTCCTAAAAGAAGTGTCACGGGAAAGAGTCTTGCTGCCCTTGAGAATGTGACTGTTTTGTTTAATTTTTATTTTTCGAGACAGGGTTTCTCTGTGTAGCTTTGGAGTCCGTCCTAGAACTCTCTCTGTAGACCAGGCTGGACTTGAACTCACAGAGATCCACTGCCTCTGCCTCCTGAGTGCTGGGATTAAAGGCATGTGCCATCACCACCCGTCTTATTCCTTTGTTTTAGAGTTGGGAAAGCTAATGCTCAGAGAGGGGAGAAGAGACTTGGTGGAGACAACAGCGCACATTAACCCTAGTGGCTCAAATCCCAGGCCACTGCACTTTGCTATACCCATCCAGAGATTAGCCAGATTGTCCCCTGTGACCTGCCACTGTGACCGGGTCACCACCATCAGGGAGAGATACTCTCAGAGTTTCAGAACTGCCTTTCAAGAGGTGTGGGATTTGGGGTCCAAGAGGCCACCACACCCTGCATATACCTCACTCCCAACACCATAGCTGTGTTTTCTAGTGTACCCCTCACATCCCTTGTAAGGTGTCACTTGCCCATTGTTGCCCCATTTCACAGGTGAGAGAACAGAGCTAGAAATCTCCAGGACTTGCAATAGCTGAATCCCAGGTGTGGTGTGGGCTCTGAAGCCCAAGCAGTAAGCTACCACGCTGCCCTGTCCCGCAGCCAGCACAGAGTAGGGAATGGAACAGAAAGCTTGTCTCAGGGCTGGAGCGATGCATCTTCCGGTCCCCACGCCCCTAGACACCACAGCTAGGGTCCGCATCACCTGTCTCTTGGCGTCATTACTGGGTACGAGCCGAGCTTTCAGGGCTCAAAGGACTTGTCTTCCACCTACAAAATCTGCCCAGCAACTTTAGGAACACCTGCTTGCAGCCTGGCTGAGCTGGGCAGCAAGGAGCAGGGATCTGAGAGTCAGGCCAGCCTGGGTTTGAAATTTGGGTCTGCCACTTCCTCATCCTGTCATAGGGCTACTCCCTTGACCTCTCTGCACTCAGTTTCTCCATCTGCACAATGGAGAGAGCAACAGCTTCTCCTGCTGAGGATTCAATGCAGCTGCTGTGTGTTAGAACCACCTGGTGCAACACCTGCCCACGTGCCCTCATCACATGGAAGCCGCTGTCAGCATTCTACTTGCTAATTAATAATAATGACTCTAATTCTAACCCAGGAAAGAACAGTGTCTGGCACGCAGCAGGCTCTTGATGTATTGTAGAAAGAATGAGCAGCCTGCCACGGTCTCTGCCAGGACCATTTCCCCTTTGTTCCCAGCTCTGCATCTCCCGTCCCCTTCAGTGGTGGTGGTCTTGACCTCCTGTGGTGAAGTGCACTTAGAATCAGCAGAGAGGCCTGGAAAAGTGGCTGTCCTGCTTGCTCAGCAAATTTGGTTCCCTGTATCTTCACTGTGGAGGATGGAGGTGTTTGTGTGGCCCCAGCTCCAAGCCAAGCCCCAGGGTGATCGTGGAAGCCCCAAATTGGATTCTGTCACTGCCCATGGATTCCCTGATAGAACTGCCAACCCAGTCCCCATCACGGGGATGATATATAGCCGTAAGTCGAGAGGCAAAATGAACACGGTGCGATTTTCAGATCAGGGGCTGGCAATGCTCGGCCTTGGCAGAGAGAAAACTCATCTTTGCCTTGTAAACGGAGCAAATAGGATGTTGAGGAGTGAATAAATCCAGGCCCCACGGTGCCATTTTCACAATTGCTGTAGGGTGTGGGGCTCAGTAGTGTCACCTGCTTGCCGTTCACACTCTCCTACACACCTGCACACACTGGTACACACGCCATTCCTCCTGGTCTGTTTCACATGGGAGAGCTCCTCCCCGTGGGGCTCCCTTTCAAGAAGCCAGCTTTGCCAGCTAGCTAGTTTGTGAAGCAGACCGGCTTCCCCACATCTCCCTGGGTCTCTACCCTGCCTCTCAAGAGTTTGTTTGCAGACACTCACCTGTGTTCGAATCCCATCCCTGGCATTCACCAGCTGAAGTAACAGACTTCTGGGGGCACTCAGTTTTCACACTGTATGAGGCTGGAGTGTTCGAGACACAGAGAGTGGCACCAAACATTAAGTTTTTCTTCCTGGTCTGGGGAGATGGCTCAGTCAGCAAAGTGCATAATGACCCAAGTTTGATTCCCAGATCTGATGTAAAAACATGGACATGGTGGTACATACGTGTAACCCCAGCACCGGGGATAAAGAGCCAGGCTGATCCGGTGAGGGAGTATCACTGGACATCCAGCCTAGTCTACTTGGCAAGATCCAGGCCAGTGAGACCCTATCTCAGAAAACCATGTGGACAGTGCCTAGAGACCTGGAGACACCTGAGGTTGTCCTCTGGCTCTCACACACATGTGCACAGATGCCTGCATACTAATACATACAAGAAAGTTTTTTTTCCTTGCACATATGTGTTCTGTTCCTGATGCTTTGTTTTTTAAGGATTACATTTATTTACTCACACGTGTGGTTGGTTGTATGTGGGTGCACACATGCCTTGGCACATATGTGGAGGTCGGAGAGCAAATTTCAAATTTGTTCTCTCCTTCCATCATGTGGGTTCCAGGGATCAAACTCAGATCATCAGGCTTGGTGGCAAGCATCTTTTTACTTGCTGAGCCATCTCACTGCTCCCCCCCCACCCCCCACCCAGTACCTTTTTCATCTCTTTGGTTAATAATAGCACTTCAAGTTGTCTGGTGACAATACAGTTTCTGTTTTACTAGCTGTTTTTTCTGGAGTTTTTCTTCTGGGGAAGAAAAACCATCTATAGTTCCTGGAATATCAGTGCGGGGCTGGGCAGCTGGCTGATTCTGGCAAGCTGTGCACACATTCCTGACTGGGGCTGGAGTTTGCTTTGAGAAATGACTGTCATCAGCTTTGCAAGCGGCCACACTGCAGTTCCTTGGACAGAATAGGTCAGGCTCTGGGGCGGCCAGCACCCTCCCAGGAAGTCACATGCTTTGGAAGCCGTGCATGCTCCATCCGGAGGCCAGAGGGTAGAAAAGCGCAGAGGAAATGAACCAGAAACTCAGGCCACTGGCAGATGTGCCTTTGGCATGAGGAGGGTAACTGGATGAAAAGTCAGCCCGTGTTGAAGGACAGCCTGGACCTGTGGGCATTGGACAGATGCTGCAGGTCCCATGAGGTCTCTCTGGGACCTTGAACGACAGTCCCCTAGCCACCTTCTGATGACCAGAATGCCCCTTGGGTCACCCTTGGTGATTTCAGAGTAAATACTCCTCTGCAGCATGGTGCACTGGGTTTTCAGGCTCTTGGGCAGCCGGCTGGCCACTGGCAGGACTCTGCTCGCTCCCTCCGAGACCTCTCTCTCTCCTCCAAGCAGTTTCTAATTAAGATGCTTCGTGGCCCTTTCTTTTTCTTTAAAAGCCTTAGCACAGAGGAGAATTTATTTCCTTAGAAAATATAGTAGCAGGTTGTTGTAAAACGAATTCTCAGGTGAGAGGCCTGGGTTGGTGTCCCAGCACTGGCGCCGGCTGTCACCAGAGCTCACAATATCCTCTGGGCCTTGTCAGTGTCCGCACAAAGGGTCTGTGCACAGGGGGTCTGCCTCTGGACTCCTGGCATTTTACTGGGGATAACTCACTCTCTCTCTCTCTCTCTCTCTCTCTCTCTCTCTCTCTCTCTCTCTCTCTCAACTATTGCTGATTCTCTTGGCATCTGAAATGTTAGCAACAAGCCACGCTCCTGTGGGAGCTGAGTGAGTCAGGGTATCTATTCCCAGAGTGAGTTACTGCCATGCGTGAAATGATTCATATTGAAATTGACATTCCCTCCCTGTGGCAGCGTGTTCCGCCCACTCTCCAAAGACCTTTCTTTCCTTGGAAACAAGGTTGAGCCGACAGCAACCAGCCCCCTCTTCTCACAACGCTGATGGCACGCACTTGCCAAATTTCCCAGCAAACTCTGTGACTCATAGGAATGTGGATTCACTCCGTGGCAGATCAGCAATGCCAGTAGAATTCTCTACATCCATCTGGTCTGGTGCCTGAAGATGGGGAAGATAGTACCTAGGGCAGGGACTCCCCGGAGACTTGACAACCTAGATCTGAACCCTGCTTTTGGAACATGCAAGTGTTTCTTATATGTAGTTGTTACATAGCTCTATCCTCAGAGAGAAAGTATTTGCTATTGAAAGGAGACTTGGTAAATAAGACCCAGGAAGTAAAGGAAACGCACAAGCCATAGGAAGTTCCTGAAACTTAAAAGATTTGCAAAGCCCCACCCTCATGATTATTTGAGTAGTAACAATTTGAGTAGAAAGGGAAACTGGCCAGCTGTGCCCCCTGCCAGTCCCACAGGGAGCTCTAGGGATGCCACTTTCATGAGTTGCCACCTTGTTAGGGTAATGCAACTGCCTTCAAGTTGCCCATGCTCATTTAAGTGACCCCAAGAAGCATTGATTCACTCAGCTAGACTTATGGGACCCTTTCTTTCCATTTCTTTGGTCTGCTATAGTGTATCTCCAGGAAAAGCCACAAAATTCTTGCTTGAGGGAAAAAAAAAACCCCGACCCAAACTCCAAGATATTGCTTGCAACATGTGCAGGCTAAAATCATAAGGCACACAGTCCTGCGAGTTCTACACAGATGCAGCTGTGGCTGGCCTTGCAGACCTGCTCCATTAGAAGGTTCTTTCTGGTCAGTGGGTTCCCAGGGGTGGATGCTCTTTGGACTCCTGACACCGTGGGTTCATTTTGTGTGCGCTAAGCTTTCATTATGTCCTTCGCCTTCCGGACTTGGTTCTTACCTCCTTATTCTGACGTGGGTGGTAGCTGATCCCTTGTCAGGTCTGCCTGTCTGTTCTTCTGTTGCTGGCCACTTTCGTTTCTGGTATTTGGTGACTTACGTGTAGGCTCCTGTAAAAATGCTTTTGGGTTACCGCGAAATGATTTTTGGTATGTTGATGGAAGTTTTAGCCATCGCCAGAATTCATTTTACAACATTCGCATCATCTCTCATAGAAACCCCACACTCACAGGCAGGTGGTCCCACTTGACTCCAATTTCCCGCCCCCTCCCCCCACAACCCAGTGTAACTGGCTAACTCTGAGTGCTTTATCTAAATGCTTATGACTGTAAACTGGCCCCCACAGGCTTATGTTTTGATCACTTGGTCCCCAGCTTGTGGTGCTATCTAGAAGGCTGTGGAGCCTTTGGGAGGTGGGCTCTGATTGGTAGAAGTACCATGAAGGGTGGAGTTTGGAGGTTAAAGTTGTCCTGTGTTGGAGAAGTCACCACATGCTCCTGTAGTACGGGTGAGTCACTCCCTCCATGCCTTCTCTGCCATGGCGGACTGAGACCCTTGGAGACCAAGTCAGGTTTCCCTCTGTTCGGATGTTTCTCATGGCAGCGCCAGAGGAACCGATGTGTGGTCTTTGTCACTGGCTTCTTCCTCTGAGTGTGTTTGGTGGTTTAGGTACACTGTAGCCTGTATCAGTTCTTCTTTATTGTTGAATACTCTTCCATTGTATGGATAGACCACAATATGGGCTCAGTCACTGACAGACATTTTTAAGTTTCCATTTGTTTTTCTGTAATGAATAATGCTGCCATGACATTAACTTATGGACATAGGTTTTCGTTTCTCTTGGGTATATGCCTAGGAAAGGATTGTTGGGTTATATGGTAATCAAATGTCTAAGCTTTGACTGTTCCCTTTCATGCTACACCAGTTTGCTTTTCCACCAGGGTCTGTCTGAGGGCGAAGAGTACTTTGGGTATTATTTTCTCTGGTGCGGACAGCAGGTGGTCATATGAGACACACCCCGTATTTGGATCAACTGCTTAGCATCCCCAGCTTTCCTGGGACGGTATTAGTTTTGCAAGTTGGTTAAGCCGATTGGCAGCCCCAAGCTGTGTGGGTTCTAGTTACTCTGTTATCCTTGTCAACACTTGCTGTTGTCGGTGCCACCATTAGCCTCCTGCTGCCTGCTGTCTTCTTCTTAGTGCCCTGCACTGCCTGCTCAGCCCTGGTCTGCAGGGGTCCTGATCTTCCTGCCTCCTCTTGGGGTGAATTGGGACACCCACAAATGTTTCTCACATTAAATCCCTCTTCCTTCGACCATCCCTCTCTGCTACCTCCCCAGTGGTATGGAGTGGTCTCTCTGCTTACAAGCCAACCCCAATGCTATATGTCCAGCTAAGATGGAGGCAAACGGGTCTTCTCCAGTCTGGGGACTGCGAAACACAGGTATTAATGGGAAAGGTATTGGCCTGGGAGTCAGGCGCCGTGGGTTCCTCAAATTCTGACCCCACCGCTCGTTCCCTGGACAGGAGCATGCTCCCTTCCCAGGACCCTGCTTTCTCTCTTGTGTAATGGAGATGGTGACAGTCTCCTTGTGACCGTTGTTGGGATCACAGGAGCCTGTCCCTTTCATCTGACACGCGTGGTTTCTCTGGTGTGCTAGATGCTGTCCACACTGTGCTGTGTGGTGTCTCCCGTGAGCCAGACGCTGTCTCCACTGTGCGGCCCTCCCCAGCTTGTGTAGTCACAGGTCAGCATAAAGCGTGTGGGTCATGTCTGCAAACTTGAGTTTCACATCCCCTTAGCTTGCTCTTGAGGGGATGGTTTCCCAGAGCAGAGAAACACAAACGGAAGAGTGTGAGTTGGGGGTAGTGGCACAGAAATACCCAGAGGTGAGCGTGAGCTAGCCCGTGGTTCCTTTGGGGCTGATGGGTTCTCAGCGTGGCACAGGGTGGGGCATATCTGTGGGAAGAGAACTTCTCTGAGCATAGACACCAGGTCCGCAGATTTAGCTCAAAATACCCCCTCCTGCCCCAGGCTCAGCAGCCAGGACCCCTGGCTCCTCGGGTCTCAGCTGCTCAGGGCTGCAGGTTCCACCTCGTGCTACACAGGTGCCTAGTGCATGGTCTCCTGGGTTACTTCAAGGTCCTAAAACAGTGGGTGGCTGTGTCCCCCTGGGGTGTACACTCTCCAGCTGATGAGAGCCCCTGCAGCTGAGTGGACAGTGGGGTCAGCGATGGGGGTTGCAGGGACGGCTCACTGACCACTGCAGAGAGCAGCACACAGCCACAGCTTCTCCCCTGCTGGGCAGGGGCCTCTGGCGCAAGAAGATCCCTTTCCACACGCCACAGGAGGCGGTCCTCCCAAGCATAACTAGAATCAATAGGCACGATGACATTTTCTCAAAGAGCCCCAAGGAGACAAAGAGCCCTGGAAGTGAGCTGTCAGCACAGTTTGGTGCTAATATTCAAGTTTGTTTTCTCTTTTCATCAAGTCTGAGAGACAACTTGCAATTCTCTGCCCATGGCTTTTGTTTCGTGTTTTAATGACTGGATAACACACAATCACATTTTCTCCCCCAGTAACTGTGAATTCTGGGAATAGTCCATTCGAGGTCATTGCTGTCGTCTTACCCATACCCCCAAGGCCTTGAGGAGGGAAGGACAGAGGAAGGGAGCCATCTGCTTCAAACCCCCTGGTCCCTGTCGCTTCCTGTAGGCGGGTATGGCTCTGCTGAGGACCCTGCTCCTGACATAGCCATGTCCTGGAAGTGCAGCTGGACATTGTTTTGCAACCGGCAGCGGATGGGGGTGGTGGCATGTGTTATTGCTTAAGTTGGAGTTTAGTTTGGCATCTGCAGTCCTGAGGCTTCACTGTGTACCTAGCCGAGAGCTGGATGTGGAGCAGGGAGGAAGGCCAGAAAAGGGCCAGGCCCAGTGGGCCCATGAGAGGGTACATGAAAGTGATGTTGACTTTTGCCACCAGTCAGATTGTGTGCTAAGGGCCACTTCTACTGTAGACCCTCGGAGCATCTGAGGAGGGGCACACATCGCATTCCTGAAGCTGTTATCACCTTCCCATCGAGCTCCGCGCAGTGGAGAACCACAAAGGTGGTGGGACTTGGGAGGGGTTCTGTGGGAGCGGGGTCTGTGTTCTTGGGTGCTGGGTTTCTGGGAGGGCACATGCTGACAGAAGGCAATGAAATCCATTACAGGTGAGGGACAGCACAGGTCGCACCCAGGAGGATGCTCGGTGTAGTGGGGGTGCCGGCCTGGAAGTCTGAGATCTCATGCGCTCAGCCATAGCTCACTCCCCATGGCCTTGTGCAGTCTGACTTCTTCATTAAGCATAACACACAGGGCCCATGGGCTCACGGAATGTTTTAATTTCAATTTCTTTCTGATCAGAAGAATAAAAACACATATAATAATGTACCCAGCGGAGATCAGATGTGTCTTCCTACTGATACAGCTGTAAAGGATAATTTTCTTTTTTTCTTTTTAAAAGAGAAAGGGAAGCTGGGTATAGTCATACAAGCTTACAGTCCTGGCTTCCGAGAGTCAGGAGTTCAAGTCTAACCTGAGCTACACTGTGAGAGCTTGTCTCAAAAGAACAAGAAAACAAACAAACAAACCCTGAGAAAGAACCCCAAGAAAAGGGCCCAAAGACAACCTTGCTGGGGTCCAGGAAGTCAGACCCACCCTGCTGCCTGGACTCCACGTTCACCTGACGGGGGTGGGGGCTGAAACCTGGGCCTGCTCAGATCTCATGAAAAGGACCTGTGTCACTGTTGCCCCCAGAGCTGGCAGGCGAGCCCACAAACAGCTTGTTAACTTGTCTCTTTTCATATCAGGTGTGGCCATGGGCTCCCACCTCCAGATGCCCCCTCTTGAACATCTGCCATCACATCTTAAAGGGGAAACACTCTGAGAGAAGGAGAGAGGTGACCTCCCCAGCTACGTAGGTGGTCATACCCAGGCTGCCTTGTTTCCAAGTGGAGGCAGCTTTCTCTTCTGGGTGGGGGCTGGATCCACACAAGTGTCAGGGCAGTCTCCAGCGTCAGGCCCAGAGGTACCTGGAGGAGGCAAGGGTGTGTTCTGATGACGAGGATCGGGGGCTGCTCTGTTGACACTGCTTGCCCTGGTACCTGGTGTCCCTCCTCCCTGTATTAGGTTCTAAAAATAAAGCCAGAATAACCTCCCTCACATGGAGGATGAGAAAATCTTGAACATCCCAGACAAAGCTATCACTTGACACTTCCTGCCACCTAAGAGGGCATGGCTGCCGGCTAATGAAGAAGACTTCTGTGGGAAAAGGCTGAAGCTTGCTTTCTTGCCTGGAGCAAACCCTGGAGTGGCTTCATTTGAAGGGCTTGAAATCCCAGACATCAAACTCCCTCAGACCCAGAAGCAAGTGCAAGAGAGCTCTGTAGCCATGGAGAGATGTATTCTCCAGGCTCTGCCAGGTTCTGGGGGCTGTACATGTCTCTCCTCCAGGGAGCAGGGAGTGGGAGCAAAGCTGGCTTGTCTCCAGGAACCAGTCCTCCCCCCCCCCCGCCCCACTGCGCGCGCACAGACGCATGCTGGAGTCCATAGCTCAACCCACTGATTGGGGAAGGAGAGAACCCCTGGGGCTGGGCAGTTAAGCCAACTAGATGGAAGTACAGGCTTCAGTACCAGCAGGCCTGGTGTGCTATACTCTGGCTGTGTTAACCTTGGGCGTGTGAGTTAACCTTCCTATGCCTCAGTTTCCTTTCTGGGAAATGTAGGAATTGCAGTGGTTATGAGAACAGGCTTAGTTAACGCATTATAGAGGACTTTTCCTGCTCTTGCTGTCTGTATTTATTTTGGTTTTCGTGACAGGGTTTCTCTGTATAGCTCTGACTGTCCTGGAACTCACTCTGTAGACCAGGCTGGCCTTGAACTCACAGAGATCCACCTGCCTCTGTCTCCCGAATGCTGGTATTAAAGGCAAGTGCCACCACTGCCTGGAAGCTATCTTTATTTTCAATTTTGGGGTTTGGGGTTTTTGAGAGAGTGTCCTATAGCTCATGAAGGCCTTGAACTCCTGATTCTCCTGTCTTCATTTCCTTTGTGCTGAGATTACAGGCGAGATTGCTTATGCTCAGCTCCCATCATCATCACCATCATCTTTAATACGGCTATATTTTGATCTGCCCACTGAGGGCCCCACCCCTTAGCTACCAGCTACTGCTTATACCTCCCTTTTTCCACCCTTCCTTAAATGCAAGCTCACCAACTATAAAATAAACATTTTTGCGTTTAATTGATGAATCTTTGCCTCTGTTTAAAAATGCTTTTATTATTTTCTTTTACTATTTTTTAAAGTAGATGTCTCTTGTGTGTTTGCGCACATGAGTGCAGTGCCTGCACAGACCAGAAGAGGGCATCAGATCCTCTTGAACCAAAATTACAGACAGGCAGTTGGGAGCTGCCTGATGTGGGTGTCAGGAATTAAACCTGGGTCCTCTGAAAGAGCAATGCATGCTCCTAACCACTGAGCCGCCTCTCTCGCCCAAGCTGTGCCTCTTGACCAGAGATCCCCCTGGTACCCACAGCTCCTAGTGGGGCTTTGAGTAAGGTAGACTTCGGTTCCATCACAGCAGATCCAACAAGGAGGGTCTGGAGCTGGCCTGGGAATCTGGGTTATCTCTGCGCTGGTTCTGATGCCCAGAACTGGTTTAGGGACCTGAAGTGACCAGTCTCCACTAATTGACGGAGATAAGAGTTCTGGGACCTCCCACCCTGTAGGTACAGAGTCTGCCTCGGAGCTGGTTTCCTTCTATGCTGGGAACAGGAGGGGTGACTTGGAAACAGCCATATTGAGTGTGCAGTGGCTTTCACTCAGCTGGTGTTTGCTGACTGTG
>JAQHUG010000134.1:4988879-5029463 GCA_028555095.1 Dicrostonyx torquatus
CTGGTGGGCCGCATGGAGGCCAGTGGACCGCACGGGGGCTAGTGGACCGCACGGGGGCTAGTGGACCGCACAGGGGCAGGTGGCTCCACTGTGAGAGGAGTGGGCCTCAGGTACTCACCTCACATCTTGATGGAACAGGATGTGGCCCAGGCTAGACCTCTCAAAGCACACCCCTAGACACCCACTTCCTCCAGCCAGGCCTTACCTCTGAAGAGTCCACAGCCTCTCAGGACAGTGCCACCATCTGGGGATAAAGTGCTCAAACCCTCAGGCCTGTGGGGAGCAGTTCCCATCTAAACCAGGCCAGTGTCTTAACGCCCTGGAGGAAGCGTTGGCCCATCCAATGTGACAGCTCTGGTCGTCTTCTGGTGTTGTCATTCCCAACACACACACCTGCTGCCTTTCTTTCACGCTCTAATATGCTCCATCCCATAGATGGAAAGGCGGGGGTGGGGGGTGGGGAAAAAGAAATGGTTGAAACGTTTGAAATCTGAACTCCATTCTGCTCTCAGGTCATGAGTAGGCTGATGGTTGTGCCTGGTGAGTGTGTATGTGTGTTCTTATGTGCACATGTGTCTCAGTGAGCACATGTAGAGGCCTTGGGGACATTCCTCAGGTGTCATCTGTCTTGCTGTTGGAGTCAAAGTATCTTCCTGGAACCTGGCTCACCTCTTAGGGTAGCGCTAGCTGGCCAGCACTCCCGGAGGCTCTCCCTGCCTTTGATCAGCGCTGAGATGACAGGTGCATGCCACCAGGCCCAGCTTTTTACCTGGGTACTGGGGGGTTGAACTCAGGTTCTCCTGAGCCCAACTGAACCATCTCCTCAGCTCCTAGGAGTGCCTTTCAAACCATTACTAGGGTCACATTCGCAGTCATTGGCTAAAAGCGATCAGAGGAGACAACCTACCGTGGCACACAGGGCATGGGTGCGGGACAAGGTGAGGAACTGGACCCACGTATCCCTCTTCTGTGGGGGCCCCACATTGCTCTGGAACAGAGCCTCACCCTCACCCTCTGTTTTCCTTCTGCTGACCCCCAAATATTTTGTTGAGTCAAGTAGCCCACTGCCCTGATTTGCATTACTCTGTCCCTCACCTTAGCTGGGAGCCTATCAGAAATGATCTCTCCATCAGCATCGACCTCCAGGCCCCTGCTTGGGCTGTTGATCACAGGAGGTCGACTTAATCTGCTTAATTATTTGATTCAATCAGAAGTTGGCTTAATTACTTTCTACTTCTCACCTCCTTTGAATCCATTCTGGAAACTGATTATGTCCTTAACACCAGCCCGGAGATAAGCGTGGCAATTGGGAAGTGTAATTAGCCAAGGAAGACGGATGTGGGAGCTGCCTTTTGTCTAAGCACCATTAAAACCCTGCTCCGGTCAATACCAAGGTGGAGGGGACAGCAGAGGCTCTTTATTCCCCTGTGATCGGGAGGGAAGGCCCGGCCAGAGATGAACTGAGAGGGACCTCTGAGCCCAAGCGAGGCTCATTCATTCTGCAGGCAGCGTAGGCCAGGATACAGACCTTGCCCCAAACATCTCTCCTTTCCCGAAGAGCCCATTCATCAGTCAGTGTGGTGGGAACCTGGGGAAGCAGTTATGAGTGTCACTCCTGGGGACTTCACACTCAGCTGAGCTTCCAAGAATGGACAGAGGAGGGCAAAAGGAGTTAGGGAGACCCTGAAAACCCACAGGAAGGACTTGGGAAAGATGCCCAGGCCCTCAGAGACTACAGCAGGCCTTCCAGAACACACCATCTGTCTTGACCCTCTTCCCCCTGACTTTGTCCCCCTTGTCAGATTTTGAGGAATCTCTCCAAATGCTTGTTTAATGAAAGTTTAAGTTGAGTGGCTTTTGAGGAGACTCAGCCATCTGAGACAGGGGACAGATCCAGGTTCATCAGAAAGAATCAGTGTGACCATCTAAGCTGGAGAATCAGAATTCAGGAGAGAGTCTGGGCAAGTGGTATAGCCTAGGCAAACTATAGCAGCTGTCCATGATAGAAGGGGTGGGGTGTTGACCTGCTAGGTAGGGCAAACCACAAAGGCCCTTTCGGAGGCCACTGAAAAACAGTCTCTAGGTTGTGACCTCTACGATGGGGCTGTGGGCCTAACCCTCATCACAGCTGGAGTTCCAGTGACTGGGGCAGCCCCAGGTGGCCAGTCTTGGAGAGCACTGGGCCTCAGATACGTGAATCTCAGCCAACACAGAAGCTTGGCTGGGCTCCCATGGGCTAGAGAGGATACTAGCCAGGTGCCTCCTACACCTGCTGGAGGAAAGGGCTCCCCCATCTAGGTCAAGGAAAGGTTAAGTACCACTGTACCCCTGGATCCTGTTCACCTTAACCATTTAGCCACCCGAACCTTCAGCCAAGGATGACTGAACTCACAGAGGATGCTGGTCCTGTCAGTGGTTCTCAATCTATGGGTCGTGACCCCGTCAGGAGGTTCTTTCACAGGGGTTGCCTAAGACCACCGGAAAGCACAAGATTCATAACAGGAGCTGGGTGATGGTGGTGCACACCTTTAATCCCAGCACTTGGGAGGCAGAGGCAGGCAGAGATCTCTGTGAGTTCGAGTTCGAGGCCAACCTGGTCTACAGAGCGACTTCCAGGACAGGCTCTAAAGCTATACAGAGAAACCCTGTCTGGAAAAACAAAACAAAAGAAAGATTTATAACAGTAGCAGAGTTACAGTTATGAAGTAGCATGGAAATAGGTTTATGGTTGGGGCCTCCTTAATTTGAGGAAATATATTAACGGAACTTGAGAACCCTTGTGCTGGGTCCTCTGTGGCCAGACCCCTGTCTGATGCACACAGGCGTCTCGATATCCAACACTCTCCCTGCTTTCTTCTCTTCCTGGAATCTTGACGCCTCCTTCTCGCGGTTCCCCAAGTGGGTCCCGCCTCACTTGAGACACACCTGGTGTGGGAGGAGAGCACAGTCACATGACACTGTCAACATCAAGCCGTGCGTCCTGCTGCTGCGTCTTTTTTTAAGTTTAACTCTTTTTTTTTTTGAGAATGTCAAACACGAGTGCCGTATTTACATCATGTCCACCCCTCCCCTTCCCTTCCAGCTCCTGCTGTGGACCCAACTCCCTCTCCACTTCCTGACAGATACAGCCTGCAGGGTCCATTTAGTGTTGCTTATATGTGCTATGTTTAGGGATGACCATATAGGACTGGGTAACCTATAGGGGTGACCGTTTAGGATTGGGTAACCTGTCAGTGGGCTCATCCCTGGAGAGGACTGATTCTCCCTCTCTCCGCCGCCATTACTTCCTGCAGCTCCTCATCTAGGGGTTGGGCCATTCGTGTTTGGTGTGTCAGCTGACATTGTCCTGCATAGGCCTCCATCAGGCAGCCATGTTGTCGGTATTTCATGGGTTCAGCTCTCATGTCATATAGAAGACTCTCCCTCTGCTGATGTCCCATGACTCTTCTGATTTGTTTGATCCCTCTGTCAAAAATGTTCCCTGAGTATCAGGTGCAGGGGTGGTGTTGTAGATGTACCAGTTGGGACTGGACACCCCTGGTCAGCTCTTCTCTGTAGATGTACCAGTTGGGGCTGGACACCCCTGGTCAGCTCTTCTCTGTAGATGTACCAGTTGGGGCTGGACACCCCTGGTCAGCTCTTCTCTGTAGATGTACCAGCCGGGGCTGGACACCCCCGGTCAGCTCTTCTCTGTAGATGTACCAGCTGGGACTGGACACCCCCAGTCAGCTCTTCTCTGTAGATGTACCAGCCGGGGCTGGACACCCCCGGTCAGCTCTTCTCTGTAGATGTACTAGCTGGGGTTGGACACCCCCGGTCAGCTCTTCTCTGTAGATGTACCAGCCGGGGCTGGACACCCCCGGTCAGCTCTTCTCTGTATTTTGACCAGTTGTGGCCTTCTGCAATGGTCTCTGTCTACCGCAGGAAGAGGCTCATTGGAAACGGGTGAGAGCTACACTTACCTGTGGGTATCCGGGAATTTAGAGTGGAGTTAGGTAGTTAGGCTGACTTAAGGATCTGGCAGTGGTAGTGGAGAGGTCATTGACCCTAGAAGAGAGCCTTGTATTGTCATTAAGCCGACATCAGCCCCTGCTTTTCTGTGCCGTGTTGGACGAGTTGCTAAGCCTCTCTGAACCTGCCATCTGGATGTGGAGGCACCATAACAATCCATATTGTAAATTGCTGAGGACTGAGAGAAATATTTTCGGTGTCCTGTGTCCATGTAGGGGTCATTACACAGATGGCGTCAACCGGTGTGGAAGTTGCTAGACCTGGGCCAGATGACCACTGAGTAAACTGGCTGTCATTTAACTTCCACGAGCCTCAATTTCCTCCTCTGTAAATTAGGGCTCATAACAATTAACACTAATTAATTACTGTGTGAAATCCTTGCTGTAGTCCAGGACACCAATGACTTTCATTCCCATGGGCAGAATGAGGACCCCTTAAATGTCACCAGATAGAGTCAGTGAGTGGGACTGAGGGAAAAAAGAGTAAGTGGGTGGAGGCCGGTGTCTGCCCTGCTGACGGGTGGGTAAGTGGGTGCCCTGTGTGTGATGAGGTGACCTGGTTCCCAACCTGGGCTCTAGGGGCAAACTGAAGGATTCTCAACTCTGCTCCAAGCTGGGGCATCAAAATGACAAGGGTTGGCCCTGGGTCCTGCGGAACTCTCCCGCTGTCAGTGGCAGTTGTCACCTGTCTGCGGGCTGCAACACTCCTGAGCTGGAACGTGGGATGCTCCAGATCCGAGGTCAGGCTGAGCCTCAGCCACCATGTAGGCAGATTTTATCCAGCCGCCCATGCTGGCAGAGCCCTCAGCGCTGATTCGTGCAGGCGACGTGCTTGTGTGGATCCGAGCCTGGCAGAGGGTGCAGCAGAGTGTTTGGGGGCCTCGAGAAGACATGACAGGTTTTGATAACACAGTCTGCCCGACATGCCTAAAAATCAGCCGAACATCTTCCTGGCAGGGAGGGTGATTTCCTGCTCATGAGCAGTGAGAGGCTGAGAAGCTATCTAGGGGAACTGGGCCCTCTCCTTCCCAGGGGAGCAACCTGCAGTGGAAGCCTGCCCGGCCTTCCCATCTCAGTCCGCCCCCCTGCCACCCCCTCCCCCCAGGGAGCCTTAGCTTCCTCTCAGGTCTGCTGAGAGATAGGACTAATGCCTTGGAGTGAGTCTCCCTCTGGGTCAGGACCAGCAGTGAACCTGGACTCCTCTTCCCTCTCGTCCAGAGCTACCACAGCCTTGGCTAAACCCCTGCTTTCGGGGAGCACGCTCAGTCCCATTTAGCAACCTGAGGCTCACAGAGACCCAGGCCAGAAATCTCAGTGATGGGCATGGGCGGGCCTCTAGTCTTGCCCTCCCCACAGGCACCTCTTGTACATGGAGTCCTATGGAGCCTTCACAGAGGTCTGTCAGGGCTAAACCCAGAGGTGCAGGCAGGTGTCCGAAGCCAAGCCATTAGTGGGCATATGTGTTTAAGATCAGGCTAGCTGCTCTAACAGGTCAACAGAACCCACAGGACATGAAGACAATGGCTATTTATTAACTCTCCCTCAAGTGAAGGCTATTCGATGGAGGAGGGGGTGTCTATGCTGCTCCTCCCAGGCTCTTAGGGACTCAGGGTGTTGGAAGTACTCTGGTGATTCCCGTGGTCACCCTGGCTTTGGAGGATTTTATGGGCCAGGGCACCTGGTGACATATGGAATTCATGCCCACACTGGCTTGAGCAGAACAGTCCCAGGTCCCGCTGAACTGCAGACTGACGTGCGGGTCCCGTCCATATCACGGCACCTCCCTTCTGCTCTACCCCAGGGACGAGCTCCTGAGAGGGCCTTCTTCAGCAACATCTAGGCACGCTGGAATATCCTTAGTACTGTTGAGAGCTGGGAGGGGGCAATGACATGTGGTTCTGGATCCTGCAAAGAGCCTGAAGTCACACTGCCTGCTGTCTCTGCACCCCTGCCCAGTGGCCCCTAGTCTTCACCTAGCCCACATGACAGTTAGCAGCTCCACCCTGCAGCCAGACCTTCACATTCCAACCTTGTGTTTACCTCCGAGTCTGAGACCCTCAGCCTGCGCCCAAGTCCAGGGATCTCCAGCCCCCTCCCTGTATGCGCTTTCTAAGTGATCACCTCAGGACCTTTGCATATGCTGGAGTCTGCCTGGGATGGCCGTCCTCCAGCTTGCCACTGTGTGGTTATCTGCTCTTTCTTCATCCATGTCCAAGGTCGTCCCAGGCTTCCTGTTTCGCTGGGCTGGGTCAGCCAGGTGTGTATCAAGGGCTGCCTGAGGAGCTGGTGCTGTGGTAGCTGTTCTGTGGTAGTAAACTCCTTTGCTGTCCAGCCCACTTCACAGATGGAGAACTAGAGGCCCCCCAGGGAAATGCAGGAAGCCATATAAGTACCTAGAGAGGGGGCAAAGTCCCAGACCAGGGCAGAGCCCTGACCGTGGAATCAGTGTTCCACCTGTTCCCACCACCTGTCACTGGGGGTACCCACTATTCCTTTTCTAGACCTTAGTGTCTCCCCAAGAAAGCAGCTGTGGGAAGGGGTCAGGTGCAAGCCATAGTGGACACTGTCCCTCAGGGACTCACTGTCTCTGCCACCTCAGTCTGAGTGGTGATTATCTCTCAAATCCTTCACCCCCTGAGACAGACCAGGCCCAGAAACTCCACAGATCACATCTGTCATAATCCTCTCCTGGCTCATTGATGGTTTTTGCAAGTTACCCTGGAGCATTCGAAGATGATCTGGGGGGCAGCGCCCGGCTTCTCTGTGCTTGATTATTTCCGATGGTGTCTTAATGACTTGAGCTAAGCCTCTCATTGACTGGCAAAAACAGATTACCATATATTTCGAAAACTCTGTGCTGCCAAATCAGATCTGTGTCATTTCCTCTGCTGTTCCCACCGCCGGTGCCAAGCATGACAAATACTCATGGTTTTGACTGTTGAGAATCGCTCTATCTGGGGTAGCCTAGACATCCAAGACACCCTCCCTCTCATTTAGGTCTCTCTGTGCACACTATGAAGCGGAGCAGGCTCCCAGGCTGTTGCTGCATCTGTGAGTTGCCCCTGACCCCCACCCAGCCTAAATAAAGCCCCTTGGCACCCAGAAAGCCGTTCAGGCACCAGCATGAGCTTGGGTTTGCTGTAAGAAGGTGGACTGAACTTATGGGAGGGGCCTTCCCAGCTTCCTCTTCTGAAGAGTCTGCAGGTAGCCCCCCACCTGCACATCCCAACTGGATACTGCTGGTCCTCCGATGGATTCAGGCTCACTGCTGGCTCGGGGTTAAGTCATTTTATCTGGTCATACACCTGCTAAACCCTAGAGCCAAGGCTTAATTTTGTTTTACTAGAAATACACACACACACACATACACAGAGACATATATAGATAAACATATATATAAACAAACATATATAAATATATATAGCGAGAAACACAAGTGTGTATATATATACATCTCTATGTGTGTATATATATATACACACACATATATATATATATATATTTATTTAACCTGTTATTGCTGCCATTTCTAAGGAACCCAAGCTGACAGGCAGGCACCCTCTACACACCACCTGCTGTAGCCACCTAGGATAACCATTTGCTGCGGTAATGAACCAGAGTCCTGTTTCACAGGATGAATCAGGAGACTGGAGACACACGGCTGGTAATGAGAGGAGAATATTTACTGACCTCCCTAGCCTCCATATATATCAACTATCCCAGGTCTGTCCTGCAGTGAGGGTCATTTTGGTGGTGGACACTGTGTTCAAGAGTCTTTCATTTCAGCACCCAGGAGTCAGAGGCAGGTCAATCTCTGAGTTCAAGGCCAGCCAGGGACACATAGTGAGACCCTGTCTCAGAGGGGAGAAGGAGAGGGTGTGTTTTACTTTAAGGCTCTGCGTTCCAGGAAAGGCAAAGTCCAGGCCTGTCCACTGGGTCTCTCTCTGCCTCTTCTCTCGATACTGTGGCCAACGGCTTCAGATGCTGGGCACACTTGCTTCTTGGTCTGTTCTGTGGGCTTACTCTGTACTCTTGAGTCAGAACCTGCCATGGACCCAGCATCCCCCTGGGTCTTTGATGTTTGGAGATATATAACAGGGCTTCAAGACCTCTGCCTTCCCAGATCCCATGTCAGGGAAACAGCGCCTCCTGCAAGCCCATCTGGGTCAGACAGTGCACTGTAGGACATAGAGCAGCGTGGGGAGACATCAGCCTGAAGGAACCTATAGAAAGTCATGCAAGCTGGGGTCCCCATACTGTGATAAGAGGCCCCACATTTCCAGGAAGAGAGACAGCAGGTTCCTTACACACAGACAGTGCCAGCCAAGGGATAACACTGGAGCCCCGGGTACAAAAAAACACCAGGTTGCAGAGAAGTGCCCTTTACCCTCTGCACAGTGATGACAAGAAGTGTCTGGGGCAGACCCTGGCTCTCACTCCCCTCTCTGGGACATTTAGCTGACTCTAAGTCTCTGTTCCTTATATGTAACCACAGCCTCTTGCCAGCTTGTCAGGAAGCTTGTGGCTGAGCTGTCAAGGCTTGGGGTGCCCCTCAGGGGTAGGGTGTCGGCATGCGAGAGGACCTGTGTTCTGTCCCCAGCACTGCAGACAGGAGTGACTGTAGTGCCCAGTAGGAAGTGCTCGTGGGTTTCAGGATAGCTGCTACGGCCCTCCTTTTGTGGGCTCTCTAGCCTCCAGGGCAGCTTTAACAGGTGTAAGTGCTCCTGTTATACAGACAAGGAAACTGAGGAAGGCTTGCTTGGTGTCTCCAGAGTTCTGTCCCTTCTCTGTGGCTGGAAGGACCATCCATCCCAGGGACGCAGCTCTGTACCAGGCTCCCACCCACCTAACCCTGCACTGCTTCTGCCATTCCCATGTGTCTTGGGGGCGAATGAGGCCTCTCTGTGATCTAATAAATATTCATCTGGTTATCAGAGCCACACATCTGTATCTCCTGGCTCTAGCCCATCGAGTAAGAGAATGCATAGTGATAGTGATCAGTGCTTAGCTCTGTGTAGCCACAATGTATACCAGGCAGGGTCTATAACTTTCCTGAGATGGGGAGACCCTGCTGTTACAGACAGATGGAGGATCTCTTAGCAGGGCAGAGAGGGGCAGATCCATACGAGGGCGGGGATCCTTAAAGCTGAAGTTCTTCCTACCAATACACACACACACACATACACATACACACACACGTGAGCACACACACACATATACACACATACATGCACACACATACACACATGTGAGCACACACATACATGCACACACATACATGCACACACATACATGCACACACATACACACACGTGAGCACACACATACACACACATACACACACATACACGCGCACACATACACACATATACACACATACACACACACGTGAT
The DNA here is from genome assembly GCA_028555095.1 of Dicrostonyx torquatus. Lineage (NCBI taxonomy): Eukaryota > Metazoa > Chordata > Mammalia > Rodentia > Cricetidae > Dicrostonyx > Dicrostonyx torquatus. The sequence goes on from JAQHUG010000134.1 coordinate 4,998,283, forward strand.
CACACACACATATACACACACATACATACACACACACACACACACACACACACACCCTTAAGTGACTATTGGGTACACCCCAGACTCAGATCATAGCTTTCCCTAAGATCTTCTCTGGGTCCCCTCCAGATCACTCTTCACACAGCAGCCCATCAGATGTGGTCCTAAGCTAGCCAGACCCCCATCCCTTAGCCCCACGGCCCTGTATAGCCTGAGCCTGACTCCTCTCCACCTGCTGCTCCCCCCCGCCTCGCCCTCGGTGCTGCTACTACCTTCTGTTCCATGAACTTGCTAAGATTTACTCTCTCCCAGCTTATGCAGTGTACATTCCTCCGACCACACCCCGCTCTCTGCCCTGTGTGTGCCTGCCAGCTCTGACCAGAGGGACACTGTCTGGACTGAGGAAGTATGTATTCACATTGCCCCCGCAAAGTCACCCAACATTTTTCCAGGACCTTGATGCCTGGACCTCAGTCCCTTTCTTCCCACAACACTCCTGTGCCAGGCCCCTGCACCAGAAAATAGACTTGGGCAGGATGGATGAATCTTGAGCAAGTGACTTAATCCGCTAAGCCCTGATCCTCATCGGTGAGAGATAGCATTATGAGGACTGTCACGAGGCTTAAGAGAGCCCTGTGTAGCGCTGCGGTGCCTGGCACAAAGTGAGCACAGAGAGGGCCAGCTCCAGTGAGGTCATGCCGGTCATGGGCATCTGTCAGGTTTCATGCTTCATGGATGGGCATTTTCTGAGGCGTCAACCCCAGACCAGGATCTGAGGGCATCACGCAGCTGAGCTCTTCTGCTGGCATTCCATAGTGGGAGGCAAAAGAGCAGCAGAGAGGACCAAACTCATCTGCTGACCAAGACCTCTGCCTGTGATACCCAGCCCACTCCTCTGATAACAGCATCCTTTTGCACTGTGAACAGAGCCCCAGGGAACTCTGTCTCCTAGGTCCCACCTGCAACACTCTTGCATTGGAATTTATGTTCCTAAAATGTAGGGGACACCTTAGAACCCTAGCAAAAGACATCCCAAGCACAGAGACCTATGCTAGTGACTGCCCCGGGGGACCCAGGGCACAGCCGGTGCTCTGTGGTGGGGGCAGGGCATCACTTGCAGAGTGGGTAATGGACACTGTGCAGGGTCTGTGAGGCCTGGACTGCATCACTGCTCAGTGCATCAGGAGTTTGGCCGTGGAGAACAGGAGGAATGGAGCTTTTAAGTAGGTCAGTGGTGTGGGCAGGTCAGACTGAGTAAACAGCCTTGTGTTACTCAGCTTCTAGCGAGCATTCTGGATTCCGGGAATAGTTCCTAATAATGCTTTTCCTCAGAGAGCCCCAAGAAGCCTTTGCCCGGAAACAGCCTCTGAATGAGATTGAGTGACCCAGGAAACGGCATCATAAACATTCTAGAAGAAAAACAAACCCTAGGCCACATAGGAATGGAAGGGCTCCTGGGTGGCTGGCTTGCTCCTGTGCTCTCAACCCACAGGAAGCCACAGCAGGAGGGCCAGGAGCCAGGGCCAGCCTGGGCTACCGAAGGAAAGAAACAGGTTTCAGTGCAGCTGGATGGCCTCGTCCTACAGGACAGTGGTTTTCAACAGTGTACAGTATGCTTGTGGAGAGGTCAGGGTGGGGGTGGGGCATGTGCCGCTTTCACAGATCTTCCTAGAAACCGCATGTGGTGGGCTTTCTAGGCGCCTTGGCTGCTCCTGGGTTTAGTGCTCTGAGCAGTTAGTTGATGAGGCCCTCCGATTAGACAGGTCAGGAATTCTCAGAAGGCTCAGCAGGCATGGCTCTTCCGTAGCTGGTGTGCAGGCACTCAGCTGGGGAGGCTTGGAGGCGGAGCTTCCTATCCATGCATCCACGCCAGTTGTTAGCCAGTCTCTGATGAGACTGTCGGGATAAAATGTGCATGGCCTCCTGGTGAATGTCTTGGGGTCCCCCATAATATGGCACCGTCCCCCACAGATGCAGGGGAGAGAGGTGCCAGTCAGCTTCTGCCTGGAAACCAGCATATCCTGCCATCCTTTATTCCATTGGTCCAGGTCATTACCTGTCCTGCCCAGGCATTGGGGTAGAGCCACAGATGGAATGTCAAAATCTCTCAATATCCCGGAGAGCCTCATTCCCGTGGGTGGACAGTGTCTTTGCCTCAATCTATAAAATTACAGCCTGCCGCACACAGCCACCCTGCTCTCCGTGGCAGCCAAGAAAAGACGTACATGTTGTTTCATTTGAGATCAAGAGAAGTCTCTGCGGATTGTATCATTAAATTAAACGCAGCCATTAGTGTGTGGCTCTGGGGAGACGCCGTAATAGGCTATGCCTTGGGTCATTTTTTTTTTCCTTCTAAATGTTTTTCCCGGAGCTAGAGTTGTCCACCCTGGCCCATTTCTCTCTGTTAATATAACATCACATAAAAAAAATCATTATTATATGACAGAGTTGGTAGAGACACTGGCTGGGTGAGTGGCTCTGTGGAGGCAGCCCTGGGAGGGGGTGCTGGAGCCTGGGGTTCTCACTCTGCCTTCTCTCAGTAGGAAGCTGTGCAAGGCCGTGTGTGCATACCTATGGAGGCCATAGGGTGACCCTGAGTGTCTATCCTCTTCAGGTGCTGTCCGCCTTGGTTCCTGAGAACTGGTCTCTCATTGGCCTGGAGCTCATTGATTAGGGTAGACTGACTCTCCATTGAGCCTCAAGAATCCTCCTCTCTCCATTGTTCCACAGGGATGTCAAGGTTTTTTTTGTGTTGTTTTTAGACAAGATCTCACTATGTATCCCTGGAACTCACGTAGACCAGGCTGGCCTTGAATTCAGAGATTCATCTGCATCTCCCCCGCCAGATGCTTGGGACAAAAGCTATAAGCCACCACATCCAGCAAGAATAAAGGTTAACCCTAACCCTAAGTCTCCCCAACACAGGGATTATAAAAGCATGCCACCTGAGGCTGTTTTATTATTACATTTATTTATTTTGTGTGCCTATATGTGTGGGGGTCAAAGGACAATTTGCAGGAGTGGTATGGGAGGGCCTTCTGTATATGTGTTGCTTTTATTGGTTAATGGATAAGAAAGCTGGCTTGAGCCTATAGCAGGGCAGGACAGAGGTAGGCGGGGAAAACAAAACTGAATGCTGGGAGAAAGAAGGTGGAGTGAGGAGAAGCCATGGAGCCCTGCCAGAGACAGATGCTGGAACTTTACCCTGAGATGCACAGATTAACGGGGGTGGGTTAATTTAAGATATGAGTTAACCAGAAATACTCTTAAGCTATCGGCCAAACAACATTGCAAATAATATGGTTTCTATGTGATTATTTTGGGGCTGAGCAGCCAGGAACAAACAAACAGCCCTTCTACAACACAGGAGTCACTTCTCTCTTCTACCAGGTAGGTCCTGAAGACCAAACTCAGTCACCAGGCTTGCTGGGGGCACCTTTACCCACAGGGCCATCTCGCCAGCTCCATACCCCGCTTTTTTCATGAGTTCAGGTTATCCTGGAATCGAGATATGATTCCAGGAATGAGATATGCCCTCGTTCATGCTCGTGGGCTAAATACTTTAGAGCCTGAGCCACCCTCCTGCCAGTGACTTGGTTCCCTCTGGCCTCGTAGAGGACAGACAGGCGGGGAAGAGGGATGGACAGAGGAGAAAGCCTAGGGGCTTGTAGCTTGGGTTATGCTGCAGAACAGGGCTGCTCCGGAGAGAGCAGGGCTTGGCTATGGGGGAGCGAGCACAGAGGCTGAGGGTCCATTTGGAAGGAGGAGCATGAAGCTTCCAGAGTGTTCATAGGAGATAGTGCCTGCAATCTCCAGCGACATGAGGGACAAGGTCCTGGCAGGAAATTTAAACTTGGGGTCCCGAACATGAACAGGCCCAGACTGAATCTCAGACAGCTCAGGGTGTGGAGCTGGCAGGCAGTGAGGAGTCAGCAAAGGTGACTAGGAATCGGCCACTACAGGGAGAAGCAAGAGGGAGAGTTGTATCCCATGTCATCCGTGCCCCTTCCCCCCCCCCGTCTAAGCCCAGGATGGAGTCAGTAAGAGGCCATAGGAACATCTGTGGCTTCCTGCCTCCTACCTTCTCACTGTCCCCCAGCAGCTGTTTCTTGGGACAACTCCCTGAAGACTAGGGTTCCAACTACTGTGGAAGGACAGACGTGGATGGTTCCTTCAGAACCAGCAGGAATGAGAGCCCTTGTGCCAGGCATGCCAGGGAAGGCTTCTCAGAGGACATCGCAGAAGGTGTGATTTCACACCAGGGGATGGGCGTCAGAGCGATGCCAAGGGCCTGCAAGGTGACACTAGACTGCCACAGGGGGACGGGAACAAGAGTTGACAGAGAGGCTACAAACTCAGAGGAGGCCACAGGAGAGACTGGTGACCCTTTGCGCGGGATGCTTGCCCCTTAGGGCTGCTTGGAAGCAAAACTACAAGGTTCAGTGGAAGAGAGACAAGAGAGACAGAGGGACCTTTGACCTTCGACATTCATCAGATCTTCAGAGGGAAAGCTAAAGCCCTCCAATGCGTGGAGGAAGCATGGCCCACGAGAATGCTGTGGGCGTGCTCTGAGTGGGAACAGGTTCACAAGTAGAATCAAGGAAGACTGTGTGGGAAGCAGGCCGTAAAGAATGTGCAAGCTAGCTGGCCGGTGGTGGTGCTTGTCTTTAATCCCAGCACTTGGGGAGCAGGGGCAGGCGGATCTCTGTGAGTGAGTTCGAGGCCAGCCTGGTCTACAAGAGCTAGTTCCAGGACAGGCTCCAAAGCTACAGAAAAACCCTGTCTCAAAAAACCAAAAAAAAAAAAAAAAAAAAAAGGAAAGAAAGAAAGAAAAAAGAATATGCTATGAAGACAGGATGAACATGCCTTACTGTTTGGGTACTGGGGAGCCGTGGCAGTTTCCTGAACCCTGGGAGAGACACCACTGGCTTTGGTCTTATGAAGACAACACACATAAGAATGGAAGCTGTGCTGGAGGCTGTTATGCAGAGGTCAGGGGTCATGATGGTCTAAGCAGTAGATACCCAAGACCACCTGAAGCACTGTAGAGGGGCTTCCAGAACAGTCACGTGCAGGACCCAGGTGCTGGTATATGATGTCCCACTGAAGCCAGCAGCATCACAAAGCAGGTCCTACATACTGTCCCCATGTCAAGGAGGAGAATGAGGCTCAGAAAGCCCAGCTAGCTGCGCTGTTCACAGGCTAGTGGAGACGGAGACAGAGTGGGGCAGCAAGTCAGCGTCTTAGCCCACGGGAGGTTTCTGGAGAAGGTTTCTTTCCAGGGACAAATGTCAGAACAGTAAGATGACAATGTCCCCTTCCTCCCCTGGAGGGAGGACCAGGAGAGTCTCCCACACTTCACAACCCTAGACAGGCTGTTGTTTCAAGGGGGACAAAGGGACCCCAGGAAAAAGTAGTGAACTGATTTATCAAGCACTTAGTGCTCACTAAGCAAGGACAGATGAATTTACGGCAGGTGGCTCATGCCCAGGGACCTGCGATGGCTCCCCAGTGCCCCGCTCGGGGGTCTTCCCTTAATTCACAGGTAACTTTGATGCTCGCAGGTGTGCTGCTGGCTCATGCTGGTTCGAGCCAGTTCTTCTGTTTCCCGGGGTCTTTGTTGTTTCTGTCGTGTTTTTGCCGGCTCCTGCTCTGAGAGGTTACCCTTTGTGAAGAGTAGAGCTGGGAGAGGAAGCCAGGCCAGAGCCCGCCATGGCTGCAGCCCCAGGAAAGGTCCTGGCTGCTGTTTTGAGCCCTGTTGGATCTTTAGGGATACATAGATCGTGGCCTCTTTACCGGGTGTCGTCTGTTCCCTGTGAAAGCTGTCCAGGCGCCATATAGGGTTGGACTGGGGATAGGGCCTTCTCTTTGTGCAGCCTGGGCTCCGGTGTAACCCTGAGCCTGGAGTGCCTTGCTGGACCCCAGCCCAGCCAGGTGCGGGGTAGGGGCGGGGTAGAGAACCAAACCAAGAAGCCAGAGCCTCAAACCAGAGCAGGCCCTCACCAATAAACTCAGCTGTCCACATCAGGTGTCTTGAGGTGTCATGGGGACGGCTGGTCATAAGGAGACCTGATTGATTGCTCTCCCTGCAGGGCCCCAAGAGACAGAGGGCTATTGAGGTGAAAACAGGTGGCCCAGAGCAGGGTTCTGAAATGAGACTGCTGTGCCCTGGAGGGAGGGACTCAGCTTCCACCTGGCTCTGGCTTGTAGCTGGCTGCCAGATGGGTGAGCACTTAGGTCCCTTTGTCCAGAGTTGAGAGACCACACTGGTGGCAGAAGCTCATCTCCCCTGAGCTGGCTTAGTCCTTTATAGGGCCTCATCTATGAGATGAAAGGGTGATCCACCAGGACCTCAGAGTCACTCCAGGCCTTAAAACACCAGCTTTGCAATCTGCATGGGATACACTAGACAGGGCCCCAGGTCACCAGGCCCTGCAGAGTGGGGCCTGGGCTCCAGACCAGCATTCCAAGAGGGGACTCCTAGAGGGGCCACCTAGAGGGGATATCTAGAGAGGACACCCAGAGGGGACATCTAGAGGGGACACCTAGAGAGGACACCTAGAGGGGACACCTAGAGAGGACGCCCAGAGGGGAGGCAGCTAGGAAAGGAATGCTGGCCTGGCTTTTTGGTTGTGGGAGGGGCTGACACTCCACAAATTCACTTCAGTCCAGTTTAAGCACCCAGACATGTGACCATTCCTGTCCTCTGTGGCCAGCCCTCCCTTCTGGTGATAGCTATGTCCTCAACTTCTGGCCCTGTCTCTGTCCCAGCTCTCCCTCACCATTCTTCTCTCTGGTTCTTTCTCCGGCTGTGCCTTTTGTCACACCGTGTCTGCCCGTGATTCAGTCCAGGATCCTTCGTGTGCGCTATCGACACAAGTGAGCAGTTAGGGACACACAGGCCGCGGAACACCGAATGTGCAGGCACCGAAGCCAGGCCAGACTCTGGGTTCTGCTCAGGAGGGCAGAGCCTGTGACTCCTGTCCCCCATAGCTTCTGCGGCGGCCATTCTTCTGAAGGTTGTGCTATGAGTTCTCTGCCTCCCTTGCTTTCACATGAGTGTGTTCAGTCAGCCACAAATGGAAAATATTTGGGGGGAAAGTGTATACCAAACATGATCTTATTTTTATCTCTAGCCTCTAATAATATAGTGTGACAAGGACTTACCTGAGACTAAGTTTTGTAACTTGTCTGAGATGAAATAGAGGCCACAGGAGAATTGCCTAGGTTATACCCAAAACGATGCCATTTATAGATGGTACCTGAGTGTCTGCAAATTGGGACATCTGAGAAGAATCTGGGTACCAGTCTCCCTGGAGAAATTTAGGGGTGAAAGTGCTCTGGGCCCTAAAGGACATTGCTGCTGGCTGTAACTCCAGCTGTGAGACATTGATGAAAGTCAGCCTCCTCCTCCTCCTCCTCCCTCTCCTCCTCCTCCTCCCTCTCCCCCTCCTCCTTCCTCTCCTCCTCCCCCTCCTCCAGGAAGCTCTCCAGGTGTCACCATGCTCACCCTTCCTGCCCCCCACCCAGTCCTTTCCATTCTGGGCTCTGACAGTACCCAACCATCTGAGTCTTTCCCCAGTCCTCTCCTGCCTCGCTTAACAGTGATGAAGGCGGGAACAAGTAATCTCGGTTTTCACTCCCAGGACCAGCGTCCGGGTGGCAGGACAAGCGGTTATCGTTCTCTGTGGACTCACTGAACTGGAACAAGCGAGAACCGGAGAACTTTTGGGTTGCACATTTGTCTGGTTTCTTTGTCTAAACTGTTTCCCATTTTTCTTTTTAATGGAAATAAATCTCTAGCAATAAAATAACCCAGAAGAAATAAGCAACATTTCTGCCCCAGCACCCAGAGATAAGCTCCGAGCCCTGCAGTCTCCAGCGTGGAGTCGGTTCACTTTTCTCCTTGTGATGAAGTGCATCCACCATGCTGCTTTTGGAGTTTTGTTTCATTGTCGTGGCTTTGTGTGTGAGAGAGGATATGTGTGCACATGTGCACATGTATGTAGCACCCAGAGGACAGCCTCAACTGTTGCTCCTCAAATGCTCTCTTAGATTTTATGACACAGGGTCTCACTAGCCTGGGGCTCGCTGACAAGGCTAGGCTGGCTGGCCATAGGGCTCCAGGGATCCACCTGCGTCTGCCTTCCCAGCACTGGAAGTACAGGCATAGCCACCACTTCACCCACCCGTTCTGTTTTCACTTTTTAATCTTTTATTATTGTTTGAGAATTTCCTGCCTGCCTAGAATGTTTGGTCAAACCCATTCCTTTCCTGTCCCTTCCCACCCCCGTCTTCACCACTCTTCCTCCCCAACTTCAGGTAATCTTAAAAAGCCCCCTGAGTCCACTTAGCACTGTCTGTCCTTACTGGGGTGCAGGCATCTCCTGGCTCATGTGTCGTATGTGAATTGCTCTTTTGTTGCTATGATAAAACACACAGCTGAAAGTGGCATCTGGAAGCGTTTTCTTGAGGCTCTGTTTCCATATAGAGAGTCTATAGTGGCCTAGGAGGTGTGGCAGCAAGTGACCGAAACAGGAAGTTGAGCCATCACATCTCAACTACACACAGGAAGCAGAGAGTGAGAACAGGAAGTAGAACAAGGCTGCAGACCCTCAAGGCCCGCCCCTAATGATGTATGTCCTCCAGCAAGTCTGTCCGAGCCTTCTAAGGATTCCATAAACTCCCTCTATTAACAGGACTACCAACAGGGCACCAGGCATTCAAACAAATGAGCCTGTGATGGGGACATGTCTCATTTAAACAACGGGTAGCCTCTTAGGGATGCCATCCCTGAAGAGAACTGACTCTCTTCCGCCAGCAGCCATTGGTTGCCAGTAGCTCCTGGGCTGGGACTTCACTCTGGGGTTCTTTCTGGCTTGGTCTTGTGCAGTTCTTATGCATGCTGTCCCAGCCACTGCGAGTCCGTGTGTGCAAGGGCCTGTCATGTCTGGATAATACTGTTTTACTTCAGACATCTGCTTTCTCTGGCTCTCTCAATCTTTCCACCCCTTCTTCCCAGACGATCCCTGAGCCCTGGGTGAGGAGTATAGATGGCCCATTTAGAGCTGAGTACGCCATGGTCTCTTAGTCTCTGCATGTTGGCCAGTGGTGACTCTGTCTAAATCACCATCTCCTGCAATAAGTAAATAAATAATCTTCTCTGATGAGGTTTGAGAGATGTGTTAATCTATGGATACAAAGAAAAATACTTAGGAGGCAGCTGGATATTCTGTCCATTTAGCAAAGTAAAAGTACTAGGCTCTCCCCTAGGGCTTATGGCCTGGCCAATCACAGGCTTTGGGCCCAGTGAATAGTTCTAGGCACAAGTTTAGTCTCGTGGTACAGGATTCAAGTCCACTCAGAAAGTGGTTGATTACTCCCATAACGTTAGTGCCGCCACAGCACCACTGGGCGTCTCTTGCCAGACCAGTTGCTATTGCAGCTGTCAGTGTTCCGTAATTACTCTTCTCCTCTGATAGCGTGCATAGCCCCTCCCAGCACAGCGAAAGCTAGCCAGTAGGGATGAGGAGTCCAAGTCAGTAGCAGCGTGATTTCACCATGTGCTATGATTCAGGCATGTGGTGTCTTCAGCAATAGGATCTTACCATAAAGTTCCAGATGGTAAGCAATAGGAATAGCCTGAAATATTTAGGGGAGTCTATGAGACCCACTGACCAACCACTTGAAAAGAGGTAACCCATATCTGCCTTTTTATTTGATGGACAATGCCTGGCCTTGGGACCTCTGAGTTTTGTTGTTTGTGTTTGTTTTTTAACTGAAGAGATCCCTGGGTTTTCTCCCAAGCTCATCAAGGCAGGTGTGTGGGGATGTCCCTGTGTTATATTCCAGTCTGTAGCACAGGCTTGGAGTTTGCCTACATCCTCTCTGGGTTCACAGCCCTGCAGTGTCTCTCTCCTGTGCTATATTCCAGTCTGTAGCATAGGCTTGGAGTTTGCCTACGTCCTCTCTGGGTTCACAGCCCTGCAGTGTCTCTCTCTGCAAAACCATATGTGAGCGCCCACATTTCTCCACAGGACAAAGCAGAAATCAGGATGAATGAGCCACAGGAATGGCTGTGCCTTGGGAGCTGTGTGTGCCACATGGGTCAGTGCAGGTGTTACCTGGAACTGAGTCACTCGCTCACCAAGGAGTGACCATGGTCCTGGAAGGCCCGTCATGGCCTCCGTCTTTCCTCCCACAAGGAGACAGGGTGATGGATCCCTCCTTGCCCTCACTGGTGGTACTGGAGTCCCTGTGGCTGAGGCCTTGGAGTTCTCCAAGCATTTGGGGACCCTGGAGGAAGAGTGACTTTTCTAGCTGAAAATGAGAAGGATGAAAATGGCCCCAGATCACACATGCAATTCTCTGTGCCTACAGGTGGCCTCAGTGGAGCAACCATCATCGATTCTCTTGACACCCTCTACCTCATGGAGCTGAAGGAGGAATTCCAAGAGGCCAAGGCCTGGGTACAAGACAGCTTCCACTTGAACGTGGTGAGTCAGCGGCCGTGGGGAGACCGGCCAGCCTCTGGCACACTTGTGCCTGCAGCTATACAATAGAGCAGCCTTGCGGTGGGGCTCTCTCCCAGCTGGTGTCCTCTGGTGCTAGGGGAGACAGTCAGGACTATCCTTCCCTCCCCACATCTCTCATCTTGGGCATGTTGCTCAGCAAGAGGTAGCAAGGGAAGTGGCTTTGTTAGAGGCAAGAGACATGGAGGAGGGGCTAAGAACTGGACGGGAGAACTGCGGAAGGCTTCCCGCCCCCTTGAACCTCAGTCTCCTCACCGAGACAGGAAGGATGACCATGATAGAGGGCTGTAGCAAGTATTTTATGGTCCTACAAAGTCAACACAAGTGCAATGCCACCCCCTCTCTGTTATAATTACTAGATTTATTCTGAGGCCTTTGCAGCTTCTGGTGTCTGTGAGGCCAGGGAAGTGTAGAGCCCTTTGCTCCTTGTCTGTGACACAGAAGCTGTGGCAGGGTCTCACACAGGCCCTGTTGCCACCTCCTTTGTCCCAGGTGCTCGCTTCGCCAGCTTTATGCATCGTATTTTTAATTTTTATTTGTAATCCTGGGGATTCAATTGAAGGCTTAGGCAATTGCTTTATATCCCCAGTTTTCTTTTTTCTATATTTTAAGGCAGGGTCTCACTAAGTGGTTCAGGCTAGCCTTGAATTTGTCAGCCTGCCCAGGAGGTGGTGACAGACCTGTTCTATGTAGTAGGAAACCCCAGGAGGGAAAGAGAGGTCTGTTTCAGGTCACAGAGCCGTATACACGGCTCACGTGGGGAATTTAGCAGGGCCCTGTCCTTGGCATGATGCCTCCACACCTGCTTTGCACACCCATGGAGAAGGGCAGAGTGAATGAGCCCAGAGACTGGCGGCTCTTACACAGATGTCTGCCCATAGCCTCCTGCTCAGCCCTGCTCTGCTGCCCCAGGGAAGGACCTCCCTCATTTCACTCCTGCTTTGCCTCTCTTTGGGCTAAGCTTCTCCTGCAGCTCGGCACAGGTCCTGGAGCTCCGTGGAGCACAGCCAGGTGTAACTGCTCCGATGGCCTCCCGCGAGGCTGGGGAAGGAGCCAAGGCTGGTGTTTATTTGGAACACTTAAATGCACAGTAGCAACTGCCAGGCAGGTGCTAGGCCCTCTCGAACTTTGCTATGAAAACCGAGCCGTGGCCTGGCCTGCTGGGGTCCCCAGAGCAGAACACAGGTGTGAGTTAAGGGGAGCAGTGTGGCCTGTGTCCAGGGCCTGGATAGCTCTGGGAGCTCACCCAGATCCTTGCCGTCTCCTCCCTGCCTCCTTGCAGAGTGGTGAAGCATCTTTGTTTGAAGTGAACATCCGCTACATCGGAGGACTGCTCTCGGCCTACTACCTGACAGGAGAAGAGGTGAGTCGGTTCTTGGAAGCCCCTGGGCTGTCCAGGATGGGCGGGTCTTAGAGAAACCATAGTCCCACCTCTTCTTTCACAGTGGCTGCATGGGGATATGTGGTCTGCCAGAGACCAGCCAGGCGTCCCCATGAGGATTCCACATTGCTCAGATCTATGGCGCAGGTGAGCACCCTTGGCTCCCAGAGCAGCTGAAATGTTCTCTGAGAACAGAACCATGACCATGAGAACCAGCACGCTCACCCTACACGCTTGCCCCTGCACGTTTGCACACTCATCCCACACATCTGTCCTGCCCCAGCAAACTGCTACTCAGCTCACAAGTGAACTCTCAAGACCCACAAAGCTAAGACCACTGCTTCTCAACTCCCGGGGCCTTACACTTTTTTCTTTTTCTTAGTGTGTGTGAGTGTTTCACCTGCGTGGATGTCTGTGTACCACATTGTGTCCAGTGCCCACAAAAGTCAGAAGGCATTGGATTCCCTGAAACTGTCGTTACACCTGGAGCCTCTGTGTGGGTATGAGGAATTGAACCTGGGTCCTCTGGAAGAGCAGCCGGTGGTCTTAAATGCCGAGCTGCGGAACCCATTGATTTCGAGGTCCCTCACTGCCAGCACTTTATTCCCTCCAGTCCTGGGCAGAACTGTAGCCAGGTACTTGCCTGCACCCATTCTCAAGGGAGCAGTGTGGCAATGGGGCCGCCCTGCTGGCCGTACCCTGTAATTGCAAGGCTGTGAGGGTCAGGAAGCGCCCATGGTCACCTGCTGGTGGCCTTAAACAGCCTTTTCTTATCACTTTCTCCCCAGTCACCGAATGGTCATGATACTTCTTTAGATCAAAGAGCCCTTGTGACAGGGGACAGGAGGGAGAGAGTTTGACCCAGGGCTGTCACCTCCAAAGGATGTATTCTCTCTGCCAGGGAATTCTGAGTTGTACTGAGATAGGGAGAAACTGGAACCTTCCATCTCCCCTCGTGAGCGTTCATCACAACACAGTCTCAATATCGAGTGGCCAGGTTGGCAGCGTCCCCAGAATACAGGTCATCAGTCAGGCTGTTTCCCGGGATCCAGAGAGCCACTCTGCCCAGCTTGGCTGCCACTTGAAACCAGGAGCCGGGCAGGTAAAACAGGCAAGCTCCAGAGAATTCCTGCCTCCCTCCATCACTGTGGTCCAAGAAAGTCTTCCTCCCTTAGCTGTCATGGCTGATGTCGAGGATGCTCTCCATCAACATAATCTCCTCAGTAGAGATTACTGCTTGTACCAATTTGTCCCCCCCCCCAAAAAAAAGCTGTCGATGGGAGCCATCGTCTTTGAGCCACCCAGAGCTTAGATCTCATTTGAAAACCTCAGGACAGGAAAATGACGGAGGGAGCAGAAAAAATCAAAGGCAAAGTCAATCATGCGTTCACGGGCACCTGCCCAAGCTCCCCAGCTGGTGCGGTTGGAGAGATGGATGCAGAGAAGGAGGAGGAGAGGTGATTGAGGACTAGCCACTCAGGAAGGAGCTAGTGGCTCCTAGGTGACAGCCACCCAGTCCTCTTTGACCCTCTCTGAAGAGTCCATAGTTCCAAGCCCTCAGTCCCCTGTCTTGCTTTGTCTTTTCAGCATCTGGCCTGGGGTTGTGGATCAGTGCATGGGTGACTTGAGAAACAGTTCACATGGCTCAAAGGGAAGCCCAAGTAGGCCTCCCTGAGTCTGTCTGTAACCCCTGCCCAGAGGTGCAGCACACCTCCATGGTCCCTGCTACCCCCGGGCATGTTACTTTTCTAAATACCCGGTTGTGAGTTCTGTGCACAGCTCTGTAGGAGCCACAGATGCCCCATCACCCACTGGCAGATGACGAAACAGACTTATAAATCCATGAGGCACTGAGGGCTGTACTAGGCCTTACTCCAGCCCTTTGGTCTTCCTGCCTCTGTCTCTGTTGTCACTGCTTGCTACCAGGGCTCAGTCACACAAATCTCACAGACACCCAGTGGGTGCATAATGGGGGCTTTCCATTTCCTAACTTCCCACCTGAGAGGTAAGTTAGTGGCTAAGAGCACTGGATACTCTAGCAGAGGACCCAGGTTCAATTCCCAGCACCCACAAGCTCACAAACCTCTGTAACTCCAGTCCCAGGGGATTTGGTGCCCTCTTCTGGCTCTCTTGAGCACTACACAATATGGTGCACAGACATATATGCACTGCACACATATGGTGTACAGACATACATGTGCACTTGCACACATATGGTGAACAGACATACATGTGCATAACCAAACTACCTGCGCACATAAAATGATAAAATATTTTTTTAAAAGGTGACACAGCTGTTCCTGGGGGTGTTGGGACAGCATTTCACAGTTTAGAAGCATGTTCACATATAAGCTTCCTCTTTCCCGATTTCTGCAAAAACTCTGCCATGGGCACACCCCATCATTCTACTGTGAAGAGGGGGCAATTGAAGCTCAGACAGTGCAGGGCTCAATAAAGGTCACACAATGACATGGGAGGCTGTGTGCTGGGCCCTTGGCTCCGTGTGTTTTCTGCCCTACAGAATCAAACTCCTGTTCCTCTCCGATTCTGGAACTGTGACCATTGAACCCACATCCCTATGTGGAGAGACCGGGTGTCCTAGAAAAACCCACAGAGCTCTGTAGCCCCGAGCGAGCCGCTCTGAAGCTCAGCTGTCTCCACCCTAGTAGGGACCTTCCCTGGGAGCTGTTACAGACTCTAGAGGGCTACAACCACACCCCTCCCCCTACTCCCTTTCAAGATGGTGGAGTGGACCGGTGTTTCACTGGAGAACATACTTGCTTGCTCAGTCCCTCCCCGGGACCACTGGGACCGTCTGTGACAGCTGCAGCAAGGCCTCCTAAGGGCTGTGCGCAGGGGGAATGTGAGAAGATCTTAGCTCAGCCTCCTCAGGGTCTCAGGCAACCACACAGCTGCCTGGGCCACACCTCTGGGTGGGTTCCCTTCACCACCAGCAACCTTCTGGATGGGTAAAGAGATCCAAAGCCTGCATAAGATCAAATCCTTTCTGTCACTAAGCCGGTGGCTTCCAACCTGGAGCACTGCAGCAGACACACAAGGCAGACCCTGCAGCTCCAGGTGACAGGTGCCCTTGGTTTCTAGACCAGGACTCACTGACAGGCACTGGACAGTGTCCTCAGCCCTGCTACTCCCTCTCCTCTTCCTTGGCAAGGCCGTGTACCCTCAGAGGCCTCAAACCCATTTACCGCTCAGAGTTGGGAAGCCCCTAGCAGCTGCCTCATGGAACTTTTGTTGTTTGTTTGCGTTCTGTTCTGTGGTATGGGAGACCCATGGCCTTGAGTCCTAGGTTCATGAGCTCCTTCTCCCAGCCCCTCATTCAGCAGACTTTTGTTGCTGGTGCGTCATTAGGAAGATCAGAAAACTGAGTCAGTAGAGCTACAGACCGGGGACTTGCATCCCATCTCTTAAAAGACATTTATGATCCTCTCTAGGTATCCATGGTGACTGGGCCCATGACCCCTTACGGATCTCAAATTCCAGGAATGCTCAAGCCCTTCCCTGAAATAGCGTGCTATTTGCAGAGAGCCTCCGTTCATCCTCTCGAAGTCCTTAGGATGCCCAGCAGCAGGGGCTGTGTTCTGCTCCCTCCCTCCTCTAGGAGTAAGAATCCCCTGCATGGTCAACACGGATGTACTTTCTACCCCTCCCTCCAGGGAGCAGCCCACAGTGGCCTCAAATTCCCGGCTTCAAATGTTTCTCTTGCCTTGATGTCAGGATTACAAGTGTTCCCCATCACAACCAGTTGTTTTTTTTCCAGTCTGCAGTTTGTTGAATATGGAGTCCAAATGTGCTCTAGGCCTGCCGTGTGTGTGTGTGTGTGTGTGTGTGTGTGTGTGTGTGTGTGTGTGATGTTTGTCATGCATGTGGGTGGGTGCCCATACACACAAATTGGGAGACCAGAGCTGGATGTCTCTTACTGAACCTTAAGTTTGCCATTTAGACTAGGCTGCCTGGCCAGGAGCACCACCTCCCTCTGCCCTGCCCAGTGCTGAGGTTCCAGGAGCCCACAACCACAGCCAACTTTTTATGTGGGAGCGGGGAATCCGAACTCAGGTCCTCATGCTTGCAGGATGAGTGCCCTTACCCACCAAGCTATCTCCCCAGTCCTATCGTAAAATTACACAGGCTGAGCATGGTCATGAATACCTGTAATCCAAACTGCTCAGGAGGCTGAGGTAGGAGGACTACTCGAGCATAGACATTCAAAACCAGCCTGGGCAACACAGCAAAACCTTCCTTTCAAAGTAAAAATGATTACATAAAAAGCACTGATAAATCAAAAGAAGGAACTAAATACCATCCATGGGTTAACCCTTCTGAGAGGACCTTGCTAACGTTTTGATGCGTTTCCTTTTTCCATGCATCCACAGCTGAGTTATGCTGTTTTGGCGTGTTTTTCTATGTCATAGGTGTATCTACTTCCTCTGCTCCTAACTATTCTTCTACTACATCATTTCAGTGACTGCGTGACATTACATTGCATGGAAGCCAGAGCTGAACCACCTCCCTGTCGCTTGGCGCAGCGCAGTCTATTTTAGGCAATGCTGGTATAAGTGACTGTAATACAAAATCCTTCACAACACTCTCAGTTATTTATCTCCTAAGAATAAATGGGATTTATTACATTTTTCATTTGTTTTATGGGTGTATGTGCACGCACACATGTGTGTCACGGTGCACATGTGGAAGTCTTAGGATCGAACTTAGGCCCTCAAGCAGCAAGGCCTTTACACACTGAGTCATCTTGCTGGTCCTTTAGGAGACAATGGTTACGAGTGACACTGCCAGTCATAAGGTCACACCATGCTTCTGTGATAGTCTGGCATTTCAAAGGAAGAGTTTATAGAAATTGCAACCTTGCTTGGGGACCCTGAGCTGGGATCTCATTATGGCTCCTTAGCCATCATGTGGAGGGTTTAGAACAACCCATTCACCCTCGCCCTTCATTCCCTGTCTGTAAAATGGAAACAACTGAGTGGCCACAGAGTACCAAAGAAAGGCCCTTGCCCTGCCATCTCATGGGGAAGCTGTCATCCAGAAGGTAGAAGTTTCTGGAATCTGGAGAATAGTTTGGTCTGGGCTCCTAGTCCAGTGCTGTATTTGCCCTGTCCAGATAGACTGTTTCCCTCTCATTGTGTTAATTAGCTCTCCCTCATGGAATAAAATGCCTGAGATAGCCAACTTACAAAAAGAAAGTGTTCTACTGAGCTCACAGTTTCAGTGGTCTCCACTGGGCTCACGGTTCCAGTGGTCTCAACTGGGCTCACGGTTCCAGTGGTCTCGATTGGGCTCACAATTTCAGTGGTCTCAGACCATACTTACTTGATGGCTTCTTTGGTTCCATAGTGGTCCAGAACATCATGGCAGGATCATATGATGGAAGTAAGACCAGGAAGCAGCAGTGAGCAAAATGGGGGAGGGCTCAATGTTCCCATCTCCCCCCACCAGTGACTTACCTCCTTTTACTAGGTTCCAGCCTTTAATGGGTCTACCATCTCCCTATAGTAACAAGACTGGTGATCAAGCCTTCAACACATAGACCTCTCAGGACGCTCAGGGTCCAGGCTGCACCATTCAGCATGCATCATCCCACAGCTCTTCAAAGGGTGGTGCTGATGCTGATAGCCCATCCTTCTCACTGGGGTCTGACTCTGGACTTGAAGGTGAAGCTGACTGCTTTCCCCTCCTCTTCCCAAGGTCCCCCTACCATCTGAGGAGCTACACTGGCATTTTATGAACACAGAAATTGACAGAGAGAAATACCTGGTCTATGGCTATAAAGCCAGCAATCTGGGAGCTTGACCTTTCATCCAGGCTGTCTGGCTGTAGAACCTGACATTGGGCCTCTTCGCAATCCTATCCCCTAGCCTTGACTCCCCCAACACAAACTCAGTGCCCTTGACCTTTCTTGGCAGGTGTTCCGAGTAAAGGCCATCAAGTTGGGTGAGAAACTGCTGCCTGCCTTCAATACACCCACAGGCATCCCCAAGGGCGTCGTGAACTTCAAAAGGTGAGGTGCCCCTTGTAAACCGGTGACATCTATGGGTCCTAGGGAGTCACTTTTGTCTGACGTGGGAGCTGGGGATGAGAAAAGCACAGTTCCTATTCTGTGCATAGTGAGAATTGGTCTTTGCTAAGTACTGTCCTGGGCAGCTATTGGTTACCAAGTGTAGGGTTTGGGCCACCCAGGCCTGAGCTTCCTGGGGGAGGCATTTATTCCTCTGCATATAGCCCCCAGCACTGTTGACTCCGGGTCTCCAGAGTTGGCCCAGATCCCACCCTCAGAGGCAGGGCTCAGCGCCTCCAGGTAGAGCATTCTCCTTATGAGATCAGAGCCCTGACTCTGAGCTAGGTGGAGCAGACCTCTGGAAGACACAGAGGTATAGGGCCATGTCCCCAGACACCTGCAGCTCTCTGGGCCATGTGTGGCCATGTGTGGCATACCTGAGCTGGGAGAAAGGCTGGGGACATTCATGCTCCCTGACCTGCCTGAGCCCCCATGTGGGGTACCTCATAGGAGTGCTGGCCCTGCGCTGGGGGGGGGGGGAGCCAACCCAGCTTCTGCTAGTCTCCACCCTCCCTCTTGTCTTTTGCCCTCCATGTCCCCCAAGCCAGTGTGTCTTTCACATGCCTCCTGGTGGGAAACTGTCCCATTGTCCTCACTAAAGCTCCACAGAGGCCAAGGCAGCCATGAGGGTTGACGGAAGTCCTCCTCCACTCTAGATTTGATGCCTCAGAGGTCTGCATGTAGGCCTGTGCTCTCCACAAACACCGATCCTGAGAGTCAAGACAGAAGTGACCCACACCCTCATGCTGGGTCTGGGTGCAGTTCTCAGGGTCCATTCCTCCGCTGCAGCCCTAGCCCGCTGTCTCACCTGTGGCCCCCATGAAGCTGTTCCCACAGACTCTAGGATTCCTGGCACAGGCATGGATATTTTTAGGCTGCATGCTCGCCATCGAGCACGCGTATATACTTCCTGGCATCACTTGCTTTCATATTCTGGGAAAGAAGTGACTGCTAAAAATGGGAGGGTAGCGAGGACATGGTGGCCACGTGCTACTGCGAACGCACCGCAGAGATGACCTGGTAGAGGGCGGGAGCTATCTGCTGCCCCTCTAGTGTTCAGCAGGCCTGGTTCCGGGCAGCTAAAGAGGGAGATGCGACACTGCCCAGTGTGGAAGTGGGTGCTCATCTCTGTACGGGAGGCATCATAGGAGAGGCAGGGCCAGCTGTGGCCTGTAGTGACCACTGCACTATCTGAGGCAGTGATTGTGGCCAATCCAGGGACCTCAGACTGAATCAGTCTGTCACTGGTGTGTACACGTGCATAAGCGTGCGTGCAAACATACACACCTGCCCAAAACACTCCTTCTTCTGCCACTAGTAAGGTCTCAGACACTCAAGTTGGCCATTGTCAGGCAATTCTCAAATCCACGCATGGACTCATGCAAATATATGTTCATACGGGTGTGCTCCCTCTAAACATGCCTATACACACCTACGCAATGCCTGACAGCTTTGGAACGCACAGAAGGTCAGGCACCCCATGAACACATGACAGAGAACCTTCCTTTCTAAAGGTCAGAACCTCATTTCGCCAAGGAAGAAAATGAGGCTCAGAGAAGTGCAGTAACATCCCCGAGGTCACATAGCAACCAAATAAAAGTAGGCTTTGAGCTCAGCTCTGCTGTAACAATTGCACCGTACACAGGAGGTTTAGCCAGGTAGCAAGAGGTACTGTGGAGCAGCACCCCTAGTTAGGGGAGAGGAGAGCAGGGCAGATCTTACTGCTGGTCCATCGGCTCACAAAGCTGGTCGAAGGACCCCCTCCTTCCAAGATGCCGCTCAGCACGCATGCTGTGGGTGCATCTAGTACCTAAGATTTGGATTTGGATTCAGTTCTACCACTGGCTGCGTGACCTTGAAAAAGTGTCTCCCCCTTTCTGAGCCTAAGTATTCCTACCTATCAGTATCTGCTATAGAGTTGGAGGTGGAGGTGAACGAAGCCACCAAAGCCACCTGGCTCCTGGTAGAAGTTTATTGTCACTTTACATATGCATAATTACATACTGATAAAAATGATAGTCACGTGCGGGATGAATGCTCTGTGAAGCTGAGTGTCTGGGTTTAACTGAAGGAGGAAGCTGAGATCAAAGGAAGTGGCGGGGCTCTCCTGAGGACACATGGTCATAGGGACACAGAGGAAGCCAGGCAGAGAGTGCCAGAACACCCCACGCTCCCCTTCCCTACTTCTGAAGTGACTGAGGGGCAGGAGAGAGAACAGAGAGGCCCACCTGGTGGACAATGAGGAAAAAAAAACCTATCGGGAAGACGGGGGTGGGGTGTGGGGTGTGTGTGTGTGCACGCCTTTAATCCCAGCACTCGGGAGGCAGAGGCAGGCGGAGTTCGAGGCCAGCCTGGTCTACACAGTGAGTTCCAGAACATGCAGGGTTGCATAGTGAGATGTTGTCTAGAAAGAAGAAAGAAAGCTAACTGGGGGGCTGGGGCTTTTTATTTTTAACTTATGAAACATCAGTCGCTATCACCCAGGAAGACCTCTGAGCTCCCCAGCTCAGGCTGGAATCCCACCTCCTGCGGGCTCTGGTTATGAGCACACACATCACTCCCTTGGCAAACTCGGTTTCCTCCTTTGGGTGCTGGGGTTAACCACGCCCCTGAGCTCCAGGTAGAGGATGAAACCACTCCCTGGACAGGACGAGGGGTGTGGCAGTCTCTGCGAGGATGGTAGTCATGGTCCTCTTCTGGGAGCTGGCACTCCCCTCAGGTGTCCGGCTTTTCAGGAAGACCCATGCTGGGCAAGAGCAGAACTCAGAGTGGACAGTGAGGCCTCGGGCCCCAGGCACCTCCCCACCCTACACTCACTGTCACTCATCGCTGGAGACAATGAACAGCAGCCGCTTCCTAGGCAGTAAGAGGGCAGGGGGCCTCCAAAAGGCAACACAGCCACCCCACAACCTCCCCAGAGGAAGGGGTCACTGCACCTGATCCATCCTCACCCCGTCTTACACTAAGTCTCTACAGAATGTCTGTCCCCCTGGAGTCCTAAATATTCCCTGGGAAAGTAACCGGAATATGTGTATGGAATCTGAGACACATGGAGAGCAAGCCTCTTGCCCACAGTCACCGCCCTCCTTACTCAGCACCAAGTCCCCACAGAAGCGCCAGGCTGGGAGGCAAGGGCGGTTGTCCTCATTCTGTTATGCAGATATGGGAACTGTGGCACATGGGGACCCGCCTGAGGGTGCCAGCCAAGCGGTGCTGGACCCTACACCTTCTAGTTCCAGGATGCGGCTGGTGGGAGGTCTGGAAAGCGCCCCCTCATGGGCCAGAGTGATGCAGGTGGTGGCTCCCCTCCCCCCCCCCCCCCCCCCCCCCCCCCCCCGGGCTGGCTCAGTTCAGCTTCCTTTGGGCTGCTGCCCAGACTGGTGACTCCGGCATGAGGTACCTGACTGTGGGCCAGAGTCTTTGTCTCTAGACCGGAAAGTAGGGGGATAATGTGCGTGCTGGCTCTGAGCTTTAGTCTTGGAGCACTGCACCCCGAAGTGGCCATCAGAGCCTCCCGCAAGCAGAGAGCAGAAAACATGACTGATGTAGCCTGAGCTCCGGGGGCCCCACTTCTACTTCTAAGCCCCAGCGTCCTTTGGTCCAGCAGTTGTAGGGCTTTGGTCACACCTTGTAGGTCCCAGGAAACTCCCGTCTGGGGCTATTCTATGACCTTGGATAGGGGGAAAGGCAAAAGTGTATGTGTGTGCCTTGGGGAGGGGGGAATCTCTGCTTGGAACTGCCCTTTTCAAGCCTACAGATGACCATTGTATGTCCTGTGGGGCCTTTGTGGCTCCTGACACTGTGTGAAATAACTGTGTGTCATGCCTTGAGCCCCAAACGTTATAGAGGCCACTTGGTAGGGGACAAAGACTGTGGCGCGGGCTCAGACCACCTTCAGTAAGTTCCGTCCCCTCACCAGCCCCAGTGCCATCCACATAGTGGGGCCCAGGAGGATAAACTGAGGTGTCTGGCACCCAGCAGGCATCACCCTCTACCATAGCCACCGCTCCTCTCGGCCAAGAAGCCAGCAGGGTGATGCAGCTGATGTCTTTTCAGTGGTAACTGGGGCTGGGCCACCGCGGGCAGCAGCAGCATCCTGGCTGAGTTCGGATCCCTGCACTTGGAATTTTTGCACCTCACTGAACTCTCTGGCAACCGGGTCTTTGCAGAAAAGGTAAGCCCACACCCCGTTCTCTCCCCAGACAAGCACCTCACACCACAGGAGAGGGGCAGAGGGCGAGTGTCTGCAGTCAGGGTGCGCAGGACCCCCAACCACGACTCTCATAGTGGTTGCTGGTAGAAGAACCAACTGTGCACAATGGCAGGTGGCAGGGAGGAGGACAGAAGCCACCAGAACTCTGCCAGGGAGGTTTGTGCTGGCTCATTGACTGGTGGCAGAGCTGTGAACTGTGAAATCTGGAGACTGTGACTGAGCCAGGCTCCTCGTACTGGCAGGAACAGGCGGTGGTGTGCACACGTACCCTTTCCAGGGACATTTTGCTTTTCTGTGTGTGTGAGATCTGCCTGCCTTTCCCTCCCAGGTTCCTGTCTGGCTCAGGCTGGCAGCAGGCTGGCAGAATGGTTCCTTATCTCTCTTCTCGGCTGTCCAAGGCTACCTGGGTGCTGAGAAGTGACATCCAGATCACTGCCCAGTTCTGACAACTGTCCATCCTGGGCCCTGGGAAGCTCTCTGAAAGGGCTGTGGCCAAGGAAATGTCTGGGTTCAGATTCAATCCTGGATCCAAAGGAAGGCAGTGTACACATAGGCCCTGTCCAGAACCCCCTCCCCCCGCCACTGCCGAGAACAGCATTTGGGGTCCTGCTGTCTCTGAGATGGCTTCACACCTCTACCTGGTGGTTCTGTCCTGTGTCACCAGCTGTCCTCAGACCATGTTCCCCACCACCACACACACAGCTGGAAGGAAATAGGTTTCTGGCCTTTGCTTGCCCCAGAGTTTGCATGTTCAAAGCCCCGTGCTCCTTAACATCAGGTTCAACACCACTGTGTCCTCGCGTGGGTCTCCACCAGGACAAGCTTCCCACCTTCTCAGGTGGTGCCTCTGACCTCCTCTCCCTCCCACCCTTACCTGTCCAGGGCTGTGGTTCCCACAGCCCAATGCCGTGCATGCTCTCTGACCCTTTGACCAGCCCAGGCTTTCTGTTCTCATGACCTTCCAGCTGGACTCCCCTGGGAATCTCTGGTCACCTCAGGAAAGGGTCCCATGAGTGCACACTGACCCTTGCCATGTCCTGGGCATATTTTATTTAAGCCTCAGCAGCCTTGGGGTGGGGGTAAGGAGTTCTGCCAGGCCTATCTAATGGAGAGGTCGCGGGTAGAATGATCCAGAGAGGCTGAGAGACCTGCTCAGGACAGCCAGCCATGATACAGCCAAGAACTGGGCCAGGAACTTTCCAGCCTATTCTTCCCTGGGCAGATCAGCATAGCCAGCTGCGGGGAGGGGGGGGGAACCTCCAGTCTCCCTGTCCCTCTGCCACTCTCCATTTGCATACTTGAGCTATTTTCAGCCCCTCCTCACGCCTCCCACTGAGGAGATTATTAGCAGCCAACAAATTGGCCCAAATTCTTACAGCGCCCAGCATCCTCCTGGTCGCTAATACAGCCGCTTCCCTGGGACCCACCAGGACAGGAAAGCCTAAGTCAGGCCTGAGAATCTTCCTGGCCCTCTCTCGGTCCTCTGTTACCTTAAAGGCACGTGAGGGCCAGTGAAGCAAAACCAAGTACCTCTGAGGGATAGGAAGGCTGACGGCTCCACCTCCCAGCTGCCCCTGCCGTGCCAATTCATCCATGAGCAGGCAGCAGTATGGTCCTGGAGGCTTGCTCTCCCTGAGGGTTCAGTTCTAGTAGCCGTCTAGACAAAGTTCTCAATTGCATCTCTTACCGTGTGCATTCGCCAAGGCTGCAAGCCCAGTCGCAACTCCATGTCACTGTGTGCTCTCCTCTGGGTCATCCTCAATGACTGTTCCATGCAGGGTAAGGAATACAGCTCCAAGGGCTCAGAGAAACCTGAGTACTAATGCCCTAGTTCACCACAGCCACACTACTGGGTCTGGGGATAGAGCTCCAACAGCAGTGTTGGCCTAAGATGCATGAAGTCCTGGGTTTGCTCTGAAGCACTCAAAAATAGGGTGCGGTGGTGCATGCCTGTAACCCTAGCACTCAGAGCAGAAGCAGGAAGAGTAAGAGTTCAAGGGCAGCCTGAGCTACCTGTCTTCCTTAAAGAGGGAAATTTAGTGATTACAAGATAGCCACTGCCACTCATCTAACTCCTCACCCAGAGTGGTCCACAGGGGTGGTATCCTAGGCAGGGTAGCCTAGGATAGGACTGTCTCAGGGCAGAGCAGTCAGTAGAGGGGTGGTGGGCCCGCCTCCCACTTGGCCACATCCCACCATGCTCTGCGTGTGGGCACAGAACCTGTGGTTCTTTCATGGCCTCCCCACACGCACCGGAAAGCTTTAACACACCACACATACACACACACACACACACACACAAACACACACACACACACACACGTGTGTGTGTGTGCCAGTGGGGAATGAGTGGCTTCTTCCAAAAAGTGACTGTGCTTGGTGTTTCTCACAGGTCAAAAAAATCCGCAAGGTCCTCAGGGAGATTGACAAGCCCTTCGGCCTCTACCCCAACTTCCTCAGCCCAGTGAGCGGGAACTGGGTGCAGCGTGAGTACTGGTATCCTTGCCCCTCCTCCCATGGTTCCTATTTGGGCTTCCTGAGCGCAAGTGGGCACTGACTGAAAGCACTGGCTCTTGAATTCACCGGTCTGGACAAGCCAGTAACTGCATATCCAACTCTCCCCAGCCTTCTTAGTGACTGTCTTAGTTAGGATTTCTATCACTGTGAAGAGGTGCCATGACCACAGCAACTCTTATAAAGGAAAACATTGAATTGGGGCTGGCTTACAGTTGCAGAGGTTTAGTTCATTATCATCATGGTGAAAACATTGCAGCATGCAGGCAGACATGGTGCTGGAGAGGATGAGAGTTCAACCTCTGGATCTGCAGGCAGCAGAAAGAGACTGTGTGCCACACTGGGCATAGCCTGAGTATGAATGAGACTTCAAAGCCTGTGTCTATGGTGACAGACTTCCTCCAGCAAGTCCACACCTCCTATAAACCATGCCCTATGGACCAAGCATTCAACACATGAGTCTATAGGGCCATTCCTATTTTTTTTAAGATTTATTTATTTTGTGTGTATGGGCATTTTGCCTACATACATATATCTATGCACCACGTGCATGCTTGGTGCCATGGATTCCTTGGAACTGGAGTTACAGACGTGAGCTGCCATGTGGTTGCTGGGAATTGAACCCCAGGCCCTCTAGAGGAGAACCCCGAAGCCATTTCTCCAGACCCAGCCATTCAAACCACCACAGTGTCCATCTCTGACAGAACCTCTGCACCCTCCTCTGTGATCCCCAGACTCGCAGGAATGCCCCACTTAGGGCTTTCACTCAGAAATGACTGCAAGAAAGGCCCTGTGACATCCCCCAACCCCTTTGATCTGGCTTTCCACTTCCAACTTTGATTTAGACAAAATTTTAGGCAGGGCCAAACTAGGCGGTGATGTAAAAATGTCTCACTCACCACTATATCTTAAACTTACCCAAATCAGTACTGGGTTTTTTTAGCTGTTTTTTTTTTTGTTTGTTTGTTTGCTTAAAGAATTAACCCTGACTGTCCCAGAACTCGCTTGTAGATCAGGCTGGTCTCAAACTCAGAGATCTGCCTAACTCCGCCTCCAGAGTGCTGGAATTAAAGGCATGTACCACCATGCCCAGCTGTTTAAAGACTTTATCTGAGAAAAGGTCATCAGGTATCCCAGGTTGGCCTCAAACTTGTTAGGTAGCCAAGGCTGGCCTTGAACTCTTGATCCTCCTGCCTCCACGGCCCAAGTGCTGTGTGCAACACCACACCTAACAACTTTTCGTCCACATAGCTGTCGGTCCTGTGAGCAGCATTCCCAAGTCCCACCCACTGACACAGAATGGGATACAGAATTGACCAGTCTCCCTGCTGTGCTCGAGCTGGAGGGTCCAGGCTCTGGGAGAGGCAAGCTACAGCTTTGCTCTGGCCTCCTCTCTAAGGCTCAGCCACATGGTCACTCAGCAGGAACTGGTGTGTGTGTGTGTGTGTGTGTGTGTGTGTGTGTGTGTGTGTCTGCCTGTCTGTCTGCCTGTCTATCTTCCAATGCTCTCTCTCTCTCTGTGTATTTGTGTCTGTCTGTCTGTCTTCTAATGCTCGCTCGCTTGCTCTCTCTCTCTCTCTCTCTCTCTGTGTGTGTGTGTGTGTATGCATGTGTATCTGTATGTCTGTGTCTCTTTCTTCCAGTTGTGCTACATCTTCATGCCTCTGTGTGTGTGCCTGTCTGTCTTTCAATTGTGCTACATCCTCGTGTGTGCATGTGTGTGTGTGTGTGTGTCTTTCATTTGTACTATATCCTCTCGTGTGTGTGTGTGTGTGTGTGTGTGTTATGTGTGGTCTGTCTGTGCCTTCCAGTTGTGCTACATTCTTGTGTGTGCAGTGTCTGTCTGTCTGCCTGTGTCTTTCTCTTGCAATTGTGCTACATCTTTGCACATGTGTGTGTATCTTCCAATTGTACTACATTCATCCTACATGTGTGTGTGTCTGTGTCTATCTTCCAGTTGAGCTATATCCTTGTGTGTCCATCTGTCTGTCTGTCTTCCAGTTGAAGTATATTCTCATCCTTCTCAGTCTCTCTGAGTCTTGGTTTCCAGTGAAGAAGAGAGTAAACTGAATTCATTATCGACAACCAGGAAGGTGCTTAGGAATAGCAGTTAAGGCTATGGGAGTCCTGCAAAGGTGACCTAGGTCATCCCAAAACAAAGTAATCCAAGCAGGGCCTGGCTGACCAGCAGATGCCACACAGTATCTGCCAAGGGCTTTCCTCCCCAGCAGAGACTCTACCATGAGCCTCTCTCTACCTCAGCAGGCCCTGAGGCCCAGGAAATTCCACCCAAGAAGTTTGCCATGATGCCCTTACCACACACAGCCTCTTCTTAAAAATCACAGAAATGTGGAATTCTCAACCAAAACACTTGTCAGAATGAGGAAACTGAGGCTCAAATACAGATTATGAGCATGGAAGGCAAGGGCTTAAGAACTCTTACATCCCTGGCAGCCTGGGATGGTGCAGCAAGCAGAAGAGAGCCACACCTTCTCACTCTTCCCTCCCCTTGGATTCTCCGAGTGGTCCAGAGGCAGTGCACTCAGGAGGCTGCTTACAGCATTTGCTACCGCAGAAATGGCCGGTGAAAGGGGAAGTGTTAGGGCCACAGCTCAAGTCACCCAGCCTCTGCTCCTGTTTCCTAGTCTCCTCACACCTGGCTTCAGCCTCTCAGGATGCTCAACCCCACCTGCAGTGTAAACTGTGCCCGGGATAATGCACTGGGCTCCAGACACACACACCACACACAGGCATATGCCACAGAGACCCATGCATATGCACAAACACGTCACACACATAGACACACAGACATATGCTACATGGACCCACAAATATACACAAACACACCAAACACACACCAGACACAAAGACATAAACAACACAGATCTGCATAAACACACATACCACACACATATACACAAACATACCACACAGATCCATGCATATATACAAACATACCACACGCACATACCACATAGTCACACACTAAACACAAATACACCAAAAACATATACCCACACCAGATTACATACACATGTATAGACATATACCACACAGACATACTAAATACACCATACACACAGATATACACCACAGACTCACACATATATACCACACAGACCTACATAAACACACATACACCACATAGACCCATACTTACACCCAGCCAAAACACACACCACACACAAAAATGTCACACAAACATCACACCACACACATACACACAACAAACATTTACCACCCAGATCCATGCATACACACAAACACTGCACAAGACGACACATACACTATATATACACATACGTACAAACCATGTGCATACCACACAAACACAGCACACCACTGTAGCGCTGGCCCACTGTCCCGGGACAGAGAGGGATCCCAAGCCTCCCTCCCCTCCAGCTCCCATCATCTTGTTCTGCACAGATCAACTCAGTTTCCCCAGGGCACTCTGCGGCTGGGGTCTGACCCGTGAATCACGCTTACTCCTCTTTCCTAGCCTTTTATGAAGGGCCAGCATTCACTGCGAACAGTCATTGAAGACATACTCATATGCACACACATACATAGACACACACATGTATGTGTATGCATTCATATATATTTTCTAGTATTTATTATAAATTTGTAATAAAAAAGAAAAACACAGACTATGAGAAACTCCAAACTTCATGCCTGAGCCTGCAAACCCGTTGGGAAGGAGGTCCTGCACACAGCTGCCCTCTTTTGGTCTCTATTCCGATAACTTTACTACAGAATAGTTGCTCTGCATCCATTTTTAAATCTCAAGGGATTTTAAAGAGAAAATCCACCCTTTCCAGTTGATAAGCAGGGTCCTTGTCATCATCCTGCTGAGGCCAGATGGACTATGGCCCCGAGGACCCTGTGCAGGGATACAGGACACCTGGCTCAAGATGTCCTGGTTCCCACTGTGTCCCTTCAGCCCACCCAAGTTGGACTGGGTGGCAGCTGACCAGGTGCTGGCTCCACTCCAAGCCCAGCTCAGGCCACAAAAGCTGCCATTTGAACCCAGCCGATAATAAATGTGCTAATCCTTCCTGTCATCTTTTCCTGCAGACCATGTCTCGGTTGGAGGACTTGGGGACAGTTTTTATGAATATTTGATTAAGTCCTGGTTGATGTCCGCCAAAACAGACACGGAGGCTAAAAATATGTACGACGAAGCATTGGAGGTAAGAGAAGTTTCCCGTTGCCTGCCCAGTGGGCAGCCATCAGTCCTCAGGGCCCTGCGTGCTGGGAGGGGCCACAGAATGGGCAGGGAGTGACAAGCAAGGCCTCCCCAGCCACACTGCACACTGACACCTCCCCAGATTCAGGAGACATCTGCGTGTTCCTCCCTCGTGCTCAGAAACCCGGGCTCAGGCAGGTCAGCCCATTTGTCCGAGGTCTCATAGGAAGTGACAGTCTGATTTAGAAAGCTTAGTTTAAGCCCTCCCCTAACAGTCTCTGGGCTTCAGCTAATGTGTCAAAGCCCACATGGCAGCCAGGAGCCTTTGGGGCTCCAAAACGAGATCTTCAGCTGTCATTCTGTAAATGGGAGGTGACACTTCAGCAGAGCGAGAGTGGCATCCAGGATGTGTAGAGCGTGCCCTTTTGCTCATTTTCCCATGTGGATGCCAGCCGAGATCCAGAGAGAGGAGGACACTTGCCCAAGGCCACACAGCACTGAGCTAGCAGAGTTAGTACCGCTGCTGGTCTCTTCGTGGCTGTGGAGTGATGGGGGTGGAGGCTGGAGTACTGAGAACAGACAAGGCATTGACTGGCTGGAGCTCTGGATGCCTTTGAACCTAACAGGTGGAAAAGCACAGGGCAGGGATGGAGAGATGGCTCAGTAGTTAAGAGCACTGGATGCTCTTACAGAGGATCTGGGTTCATGTCCCAGCACCCACATGGTGACTCAAAACTGTCTGGGGATCCAGTGCCATCATCCCCTGACCTCTCTGGGCACCAGGCATGCACATGGTGCACAGACATACATGCAGGCAAAACTCTCATACATATAAAGTAAAAATAATAAATCTAGCTGGGCAGTGGTGGGACACGTCTTTAATCCCAGCACTCAGGAGGCAGAGGCAGGTGGATCTCTGTGAGTTCAAGGCCAGCCTGGTCTACAAAGTGAGTTCCAGGATTTTTTAAGAAAAAGCATGGAGAAGACTCGGACCTCGGTTTTCCATGAAGTTAGCTGGATTCCTTATCCCATTGCCTTGCTCTTGAACACCACCTCATGTCCTTAGTGTGAGCTCCTTGTTCCTCTTGCTTTGCCCTGCCTCTAAATCAGTTCTGCACACAGCAGCCGTGGGGCTGGAGATGCTTGCTTGTCTCCTCGCCATCTCCCCTTTACTCCTGGAGTTGATCGTGACCCACCCCCTTCACCCACTGGGTCCTACCTGATTAGGACCCTGTCAATCACCAGGACTGTATCACTTCCCTCTTGCCCGTCTGCTTCCTCAGGTGCAGCAGGCTGTTCCCACCTTAGCACCTTTGTATGTGCCAAGCGCTCTACCCAGAATGCCATTCAAAAGCCAGGTCCTTTAGAGCGGCCAACTCTTGACGCATATGCTGCCAAAGTGACCTTTCCAGCCTGTCTGTCACACATCCAGGCTTATTCTCTTCTTCATTTGTAACAGAATCCAAAATGATTGCTTACAAACACCTAATCCTTGCTGATCTTCCCCAAATACGCTGTGAGTTCTCCAACTGATAGTCCTGTCTCCTTATTTACCCCATAAGCCTCTCTCCTGAAACAGGCTGGCAATGGCTGGCATATAATAACTGTTACATGACAAAATAGATTCTGGGTGATGGATAAGAAGAATGGATGGGTGCTTGGATGGATGAGTGGGTGGGTGTATGAGCAGATAGATGTGGACAGTTGATCGAGGGATTTGAGGAATGGATATAAACAGTTCAATAGCTAGATGGATGGACAGATGGGTAGATGGGTGGGTATGTGGGTGTGTGGACAGATGTGAACAGTTGGGTGGATGGATGGATGGATGGATGGATGGACAGACGGATGGCCATGTGAGTGAATGGGTGGATTCATATGGGCAACCAGACGGATAGATGAAAGGATGGACAAATGGATGGTTGGCCTGATAGATTTATGAGTGGGTGGATGTATGAGTGGATTGATATGAACACTTCAGAAAGTTGGATAGATGCATGAATGTGTTAGTGGGTGGATGGGTGGACAGATAGATGGACCAGTGAATAGAGGAGTAGATAGGTGGATGAGTTGGTGGGTGGATGGTGAATAGAGAGACAGACTGATGGATAGCTGAGTAGATGGGTAGATGGGTTGGTGGGTGGATGGTAGATGATGGACAGACTGATGGATAGCTGAGTAGATGGGTGGATGGTGGATGATGGACAGACTGATAGATAGCTGAGTAGATGGGTGGATGGTGGATGATGGACAGACTGATAGAT
>JAQHUG010000134.1:5029842-5043176 GCA_028555095.1 Dicrostonyx torquatus
GGTGGGTGGATGGTGGATGATGGACAGACTGATAGATAGCTGAGTAGATGGGTGGATGGGTTGGTGGGTGGATGGTGGATGGATAGACAGACCGATGGATAGCTGACTAGATGGGTGGACAGGCAGGCAGATTGGTGTGAACAGTTGAATGGATGGATCAATGCATGGATTAGTTGATAGGTGGATTTGAATATGAATGGATGGATGGGTTGATGAAGAGATGAATGGGAGATGGGTGAACTAATGTGAGCAGATAGATAGATAGATTGGG
This sequence comes from Dicrostonyx torquatus, assembly GCA_028555095.1. Taxonomy (NCBI): domain Eukaryota; kingdom Metazoa; phylum Chordata; class Mammalia; order Rodentia; family Cricetidae; genus Dicrostonyx; species Dicrostonyx torquatus. Next base: position 5,030,114 of record JAQHUG010000134.1, read on the forward strand.
GGAGGGGTAGATTGATGTGAACAGTTGGGTGGATGCATGGATGAGAGGATGGGTGGTCTCTAAGCGCTATTTGATGGGATAAGTCTGCCTGGTAATGGGAGTGCTTATAGGAGCAACACTGAAGCAGACTGTGGACTTAGGGGTGAGAGGTCTCTGCCTGGCCCCCTGGTGCCACACCCTGGCATGAAGCAGTACAGCTCAGCTCATTCCATCTTAGCCCTGACTGCCCTTGACTTTGGCCAGCGTCCCCTACAGGAGGATTGCTGTCTTCTCTTCCTGCAGCTCTCTGCAGGGTAAACATTAAGTTAACGAGTGCACTGCCTCACAGCCCTTAGGGCACACTGTGGCTGCAGCTTCAAGGCGAGAGATGGCCATGAATTATTAAGCAGTCTGGAAGCCTCAGAAAGCATGGCTGAGGAGAGAAAACTTGGCTCCCACATTTGATCTTCTGTTAGGAGCCTGGGGCTGCAGACCCTGAGTGAAGGGCAGGCCTCTGGCAGGTCTGGGGCTTTGAAGACTATTCTAGTGGTCCTCGACCTTGCTGGCATGTTGGAATCACTTAGGAGACTGAGGCCCCTTCTCAGGCTGGACCTCAGCAATGGCGCCAGACCCTCTGGGATGGCCCAGGGATGCCTGTGCGAGCAAGGGCTGGGAACCTGCAGGCTCCACCTGGGTCCAGTTGGGATGGCTAGGAAGATCCAAGACACCCCACAGACAGACCCTTGAGAGCCATAAGAGGAGGACACTTAAAGAAGCCAAGGAGGGCCTCATCGCTGTGGCCTCCCAGGGAGTTCCTATATTCATGCCCCCTTAAAGATAAAGAAACCAAAAGGCCTGGCCACACCACAGCAAGAGCCAAGGCCGGAGCAGGGGATTGCCTGATGCTAACCCTACTGTCCATGCCTGCACTGGCTGGCTGCAGGTCACTTGGGTCCCTGTAAGAGGACTCAGGTGAGCTTCCCAAGAGGCATAGGAAGGAACTGACTGGGACAGGCACCAGGCCAGGTCACGATACCTTCTCTTCTCCTTCAGGCCTCACCATAACCCTGCGAGTGAGGATTGGATTCCCATTCTACGGGTGAACAAAGTGGGAGTGGCCCAGAGGTATCCGGACCCCATCCCCTGACCAAACTCAGCCCCTCCGTGCCATGTCTTGGAACTTGAGCCTTGTCCAGGCACACCACCCCCATGCCATCCATGTCTTGTGACTTTAGGCTTTAGTTTGGGCTAAGGAAATGGTTCAGTCTGCACAGGGGCGAGGACCAGAGTCACTCCCCAGAACCTACCTAGAGCCCAGCTTGAGCTGGGGAGGCAGAGATGAGGGTCCTGAGGGGTCTCACTGGCCAGCTAGTCTAACCAACAAAACCAGGATCCCAGTAAGAAAACTTGTCTCTCAAAAAACCAAGCTGGACAGCGCTTGAGGAACAGCTATGGCTGCCCTCTGGCCTCCACATATATGCGCACACATTACAAACATACCCACACATGCACAGTGCACACATGAACATGCACATATGAACACAAACAGAATGTGGCCTGGCTTCTGTCTCCACCTCTGCTTGTCTCTATCATAGTCAGAGACACAGATCTGTGGTTTCCTCAGAGAGGCCATTACATAGCCCGGGACTCACCCAGCCTGTGGGAGAGGGCCTAGAAGGTATTGTTTCCCAGCCGTGTGGCATGGCATCCTGGCATCATGACATCCCATACATCTTCTTTATTACATCCAACACATAGGTAGGTTCTGGGGCCCTGGATTCACCCTGATGCCCACCCCCTGCTGTGACCCTTAACAGACCAGCTGCTGGGACCACACTCTACCCAGGAGCCAGTGCTGAGCCTAGAGCAGCCCCGCCTAGCAGCTGGTCGCACTCCAGGCCTCAGCACACTCCCCACGTGGAGCTGTTGCCCCAGCAAGGCACCTCATCAGCCCCTTTCCCATCTGCCACTCAGCGAGGGTTCCGCAGCCAGACTCCCAGCCCTGGCCCCAACAGGAGAGGAGAAGGAAAAACAGATCCAGAAGCCAAGGCCATCTTCATGTGCCAGGTCCTGGTTGGTGGCTGACAGCTGTGTCAGGCGATGCTCCGAGGTGGGGATAAGGCACTGAGCGCAATCACGCTCCAAGTGGAGAGTCAGGAGGTAGGCAAGAGGGCTGACCTTCCTAGAACCACAGTATGCTGGAGAAGGCCTTCCAGGGCTCAGAATGCAGAGTGGGGCACACACAGCAGAGACAAGAGACCTCCCTGACCTCATTCTACAAAGTAGAACATCCATATTTCATCGCGAACCCCTCCTTTTTTCTCTTCCTGACTGCTGGTCACAGATAGTCATTCCTACCTGCATTTGACAGAGACAGCTGAACCTAGAGCTAAGCCCATCCACAGTGCTACAGTGTCCCCAGCCCTTGCCCCCCAAAAGACTCCAGCCGTCTTGGGATATCCAAACAGGGGCGGGCATGAGTGGGAAAAGGCCAGTGAGGCTGGGGAGGCTGTGGGTAGAGGGCAGGAGACGGGCTGCGAGGACTTATGGGCAGCAGCTCTTGGGGACTCTGGTGCAAAGAGACAAAGCTGACATGGCACAGAGAAAGCGTGTAACCTGCCCAGTGTCACACAGCAGAACTGATAGCAAAGAGATTTGAGCTCACAGAATGTGTGCCCAGGAACCAGTCTTGAAAACCAGTGACTCCTTCAGGTCCAGGTCAGGGTGCCTTTGAGGCCTAGTGGGGCCTTCTTTCAATGGTGCCAGGAATCTGTTGAGGTTGCATAAGGACCTATGATGTGATCCAATTCATTCAAGAGTAGATTGGAGGTCTGAAGAGATAATTCAGAGGTTAAGAACTCTGGCTGCTCTCCCAGAGGTTCCGAGTTCAATTCCCAGCATCCACATGTTGGCTCACAGCCATCTGTAATGAGATCTGGTGCCCTCTTCTGGCCTGCAGGCATATGTGCAGACAGAGGACCAGTAATGTTTCCATGGGTCTTCAGCCAAAGCCAGGACTCATGGGCCAGCTCTGGGACGTGTGGACAGCACCCAGATTCAGAGTTCCTGGAACTATTGGCAGATGATACCCCAACATCGCCAGTCATTTCTCAGGGGCCCCATTGTACTAAAAGGGGTCTACAGTGCTAGCAGAAGGAGCGGATCCTCCTATGGTCCTCCCACGCCCAGCATGGAGGGAGAAAGCACTGCTGAAGCCCTGGACAGAGGCAGAGGTTCATTTTATAATGAGACACAGGGGTCTCCCTCCCACAAAGGCCGGTAGCCACAGGAAGGCTGGGAACTCCAGAGCCTTCTGGATGCTGGAGCTCAAACAGCAGCCTTCAGGCCAAGGCATTCTTAGCAGACTCTGCAGTGGAGGGGAAGGAAGTGTTGCTAAACTTTATTTTATTCATTATGATTACTGTTGGATCTGGGAATCTGACTCGGTGGACAAGTTTGCACATCAGGCATTTTTACCTGCAGAGCCATCTCACGGGTCCTATTGTAAAGATTTTTTAAATGTTCTTTAAAACTTCGTTGTTGTTGTTGTTTGTTTGTTTGTTTTTTAGCCTTTAGAGATTTACTTGTTTATTTTATGGGTTGGGTGTGTCTGTGTACCATGTGCATGCAGTGCCTGCAGAGGCCAGGAGAGGGCGTCAGATCCTCTGGAACTAAACTTACAGAGTGTTGAACTGTTATATGGGTGCTGGGAACAAACCTGGGTCCTCTGGAAGAGCAGCCAGTGCTCTTAACCACTGAACCATCTCTCCAGCCACAAAATGTAGATTTAAAAGGCCTGTGTTACATCCTAGCTCCCAGAAGGACTCCCGAACTGGCCCTTGGAGACAGGGCCCTGCAGAGCAACCCTGCCCCCGTTTCCCTGTGGTTCACTTGTGTCTCCCCTTCTTGCCTTCCCCCCACTGCGGTGCTCTCCCCACTTCAGGCCATAGATACCTATTTGGTGAATGTCTCTCCTGGGGGTCTGACCTACATTGCCGAGTGGCGAGGGGGAGCTCTGGATCACAAGATGGGACACCTGGCCTGCTTCTCAGGGGGCATGATCGCCCTTGGTGCCGAGGACGCCAAGGAAGACAAGAAGGCCTACTACCGAGACCTCGCAGCCCAGATCACCAGAACATGCCACGAGTCCTATGCCCGCTCAGGTAACCCTGCAGGGGGAAAAGCAGCAGCTGATACCCAGGTTAGATACCACGAAGCACTGGCCAGAGCAGCAGAGCCGTGGAGTGGGTGGGAAGTTCTCAGTATCATCTGCCCTTGGAAGTTACCAGAATCTGAGTGAGAGGCATTCCTGGCACTGATATGTGTCGTTACTGAGCCCCGCCCTCGACCCCCCATCTTCCCCAGTCCCCCTCCCACCCCAGCACAGATGATGGAGAAACTTGGCCAAGGTTCCACCGGAGGCAGGGATCAGAGGATCCTCCAACACCGTGGCAGATTGACAACTGACCCCTGCAAAGGCCCTGCCTGCACGGGTACCTCTCCGTGTCCTCTGCACCCATGTGGCTCTCACCCCATGTCCAGCCACTCTTTGATTCACGACCACCACCAAGTTTAAGATCGCCATCTACACACAGCTGGCAAATAGTCAGTCTAGGGGTGTGAGCCCCAAGCCTCATTTTATAGTTGGTGAAACAGTCAGCCCAGAGCCCCCGACAGCCAGTCACATCCCCCCCCACACTGTCCCCTGCACTGCCCAGCCTCACTTAGGCGATAGAGCTGCCTCTCTGAGCCTCAGTCCTGACCTTGGGTGGATGAGGCTTTACATTGTGCTGAGTCTCCATTTCTCATCTGTCCAATGGGAGAACAGCATGCAGCTGCCTGAGCCATGCCAGATTCCACGAGCCAGCGTCCAAGCTGCCCTGCAGAAAGAGGCTTTGACGTGTCTTGGGCTGGAGCTGGTTCCAAGTGGGACCTAGGAAGTCATATTCATGCTGGGCCTGAATCGGGTCTCCCATTCTTTCCATGGCACTGGCTGGGCCAGGGCCATAAACAAATGGGAAATCTCAGGAATAATAAAGAGCTGTTTGTCTGGACAATCATCTAGGGCTGTAAAAGACAGCAGCTTAATTGAGCATATTGTCCCAGCCAGCCTGGCTCACCCACTGCCGGCTGTACAGCCTCCTCCTCCCTCACCCCATTAGGAACTTGGCAAAAGCACTGTTTCCCAGTGGCAGACCATCGGGGCCACTAAGACTGAGTGGGGGCCAGGGCTGAAGAAGCTGAGCCCAGCTGACTCTTCTTTTGAGAAGATAAGCCTCCAAAGTGCCAACAGGCTCTAGAGGAAATCCCCCACCTCATGGCCTCATGGGTGCCAAGGTCACGCAGGGTGGGGAGAACACATACAGCCCAGCTCAGCCATGCCTCGCTGTGTGGCCTTTACTAAAATGCTTAGCCTCTCTGATCCTGTTTCCATATGTGTGAAGAAGACTTGCCCTTAGCAAAAGAGAAAGGAAAATGGAGGGCTGTGATCGTGTAAAGTGCCCAGCGGAGCCCTTGAGATCACAGCGGCGGCTGTGCTGTTCTGTACACATTGGGTCCTGCAGAAAACAAAATGGCAGTAGACTGCGCACAGACAAATCCTGGGCCCCATCAAGGCAAGCGCCCTCTGCTTGGGCAGGTGCTTTCCTGGGCTCCTGTCGTGGTTAGGGTTTCCACAGTTGTAATAAAATACCGTGAGCAGGAATGACCTAAGGAGGAATCCGACCTCTCTTGGATCACACCCCATCACTGAGGGGAGTCAGGGCAGGACCTTGGAGGCAGGAACTGAAGCACAGACCGTGGAGAAGCATCGCCTACTGGCTTCTTTCCAAGGCTCACAGCTCAGCTTGCTTATCTACCCCAGGATCTCTTCTCCTGGGATGGCACTCCCCCCCTTTGGGCTGGGCCCTCCCACATCAATTATCAATTAATACAGTACCCCACAGACTTGCCTCCAGGCCAACCGCAGAGACACAGTTTCTCAGTCCCTCCCCCCAGATATGTCTAGAATGGCGACAAGTTGACCATAACCAACCCACCAACCCTGATGCTCCGGGAGCCCCTGCTCGGTGTTCTCTTGGGTGGTGGTGGCTGTGTAGAAGGCAGGGAGCCGGTAGAAGGATTGGTGGATAATAAAGATATGATAAGTCCTACAACCCCAACTTTTTTTGTTGGTTTGAGAGGATTGAGTTAGGTTCTGAAATGTAGCCCTAGTTGGCCTATAACTCATTATGTAGCCCAGGCTGGCCTCAAAATCAGAGAGATCCGCTTGCTTCTGCTCCAAGTGTTGGGCTTATAGGTGTGCACCACCACACCAGCTACAAGAGGCATCCAGGTCTATCCTAGACAGGGGCCACAGAAGCATTCGGAAGCGGGGGTTCTGACAGTTTTTGCGGATCTGTTCCCACAGACACCAAGCTGGGGCCTGAGGCCTTCTGGTTCAGCTCCGGCCGAGAGGCGGTGGCCACACAGCTAAGTGAGAGTTACTACATCCTGCGACCTGAGGTGGTGGAGAGCTACATGTACCTGTGGCGGCAGACACATGACCCCGTCTACAGGGAGTGGGGCTGGGAGGTGGTGATGGTGAGTGTGGGGGTAGCGGGTGTCCCTGGGAAGCCAAAGTCAGGGGGCTTAAAGCCTCTGGCTCGGCAACCAGGCCATCCTCCAGCCAAGGGATAGGATTGTTCAGGAGGCTGCAGAGCCAAGAGTGCAGCTCTGGCCAAACCTCCCTGAGGTGAGGTTGAAATTGCTAAGGAGAGTCCAAGTATCTGTGACCTTGGGGACATGGCTGGTGGCCATAGCTAGTACCATCTAGTTTCTGTGCTCTGGCCCTGGAGCCTGGATGAGTTGTTTGAGATGCCTCCTTTGAAACAGGTCCAATTGCCAGCCAGCAGCTCACCCTGCCCCCATGGTCTTCCCTCCATTCCAGCACTAGGTAGAATCCTGGCCCTCCTAGAGTGTCTTAGTCACTGTCCTGTTTCTGTGACGGGACAGCCATTTGTAAGAGAAAGCATTTACTTTGGGCTTTGGAGCCCTGGATCATGACCTTCAAAGGTTTTTACTGCATGTACGCCTGCAGGCCAGAAGAGGGCGCCAGAACTCATTACAGATGGTTGTGAGCCACCATGTGGTTGCTGGGAATTGAACTCAGGACCTTTGGAAGAGCAGGCAGTGCTTTTAACCACTGAGCCATCTCTCCAGGCCCCCTAAGGGGCCAAATGTTTTGTGCTCATGTGCATCGCCAGAGCAGATGTGGAGAAGAGCAGAAGAACCCCTAAAAGGCTTCTCAGCAATGGCTCTGTCTGAGGGTACCCCAAAAAGCAATGTACTTCAGCAGTGCCTTCCTCTCTCTGAAACACAGCACCATATATAAGGTTGGGATCAAGAGATCACTGAGGCAAGCTATAACCAAGATTCGTTAGTTGTAGAAGTGCCAGGGTTCTGAAGAAAGTTTAGCCCCACAGACGTAGGAGTTTGCCCTGTTAGAGGATTTCAAGAAAGGGGAAGGCCCCAGACTACATAGTTTCTAAGTAGGCTGTAATACGCTCTTGCAGTCAGATTTCCAAGTGGCAAGGAAAGGGGGAAGATCCGTTTTGCCCCTTGTGATGGTAGCGACAGGAAGTGGCCTGTCATCCCCAGCAGGATGCCTGGCTCACAGACCCTACAATGTACAAAACTGTGTTTCTGTGTGGAACACGTCCACTCTGACGCAGAGGCCTGCCCTCTAGGCTCCTGAGTCTGCTCTCTGAATCCCAGTGACCCCTGAAGATTGCCAGCAAGAATCCTTCACCTTTCACCTCTGTGGTGAAAGTGTCAATCACCTGGTCACCCGGGCCCCTGGAAGGTGGAGAAGCCTGGGCCAGATTCAGACAGAGAATTGCTCAGTTATTTGGGAAAGCATGGGGCCGAGTTCCCAGAGTGGGCAAGGGCAGTGTGGGCAGACTGAACCTGGGAGAAGGACCTGGGCTGGACTCCCCGGTGGCCAGTCAAGGGTTGGGATCTGTGTGGTGCTGTGTTCTAGCCACCAGGCATCTCCTCCTCACGCTAAGGCTTCTCTCTTCTCAGGCCCTGGAGAAACACTGCCGGACGGAAGCCGGCTTCTCGGGGATCCAGGATGTATACAGTAGCAACCCCAACCACGACAACAGGCAGCAAAGTTTCTTCTTGGCTGAGACACTGAAGTGAGTGCAGCTGTTCCTGGGTCAGGCCAGAAGCTCAGGAGTCACAGGGAGGGAGCCCATGTGGGCTGGAGGCTTAGAGTCCACAGGGCTACCTGGAAGGCCGAGTTCCGGCCAGGCCCCAGCACTGACCACAGAGGTGATTTTGCAAACCCTGGTCCTTTGCCACTCAGCCACCTTTCACATGACATTGATACTGAGCACCATTGGTGGTGTCCCCCTGTGACCTCTGCAGCCCAGCTGGGAGTGGATGGCAGTCTCCTGCCTGCTTCCGGGTATAGTCCACAGTCCTGCTTACCCCACTACGCGTCTTACACTCGTGGTCCCTTCCAGTAAGCCCCCACACCGGAGGCTGGGGTCCCCAGAGCCTGGCTGTGTCACTGCTGCAGGAATTTAACTGTTTCTTGGGAACTAGGCCAGAGTTTGGAGTTTGGGCAGGTGTGGACCCTGTGCCGCCTGAACAAGAGGAGTCTAAGCCCAAGTCTGCAGGGCTCACAACGGGCAGACAATGAAGCAGGGATGTGGGCCAGGATTAATCAGGTCCTCTGACTCCAGAGCTCCGAATCTGTGTGCTTTCCCAGGGCCAACCCCGGCAGGAGTGGGTGTCCCCTCCCGTGGCCCTCCTTCCCCTGGGCACTAACCACTCTCTCACTACCGCCCCGCCACACAGATACCTCTATCTTCTGTTCTCTGAAGATAATGTGCTGTCGCCAGAGGACTGGGTATTCAACACCGAGGCCCACCCGCTGCCCATCAATCACTGGGACAGTTCCACCATGGCCGGGCACCGCCACTAACCCACTGTCTCTCCGCGCCCGTGTCTCAGGGATGCCTCTACTTTCTTGGGATCCGGGACCGTTCTCAGAGGCACTGGGGACGGAAGGCCCATCGTGGGCCAACCCTGGACGGATATGTCGGACAGGCGACTACTTTTCCTCTGTGAGGAGACAGGAGCTGGTGACTGCACCAGCATTGGGCCCAGGCTGTGGTTCCCGGTGCCCATAGGTTCCTCTCTATGGGGGAATTTCTGCACTCCCCCCACTTGCTGTCACAGGGCCAAAGGACTGGAGGTTTGCATAGCCACACGGTGGATTTGATTTGCTTCCTTTTTGGTTTAGGGAGTTAGTTTTGCTTGATTTTGCATTTTTTTCCCACTTGAGTTTTATGACAATTACAAATCATAATCATGCACCTTCTGAGACGGCGTCCCCTAACTCAAGGAGACCTTGAGTGTCACACACTTGCTCGCGCTCTTGACCCGTCTGTTTTCAATGCCTCTCATCCCAGCACCGACTCTGTTCTACCACGTGTCTCCTGCTTTATCGTTTGAGGAGGTGCTTCCCTTTGAGTTGGTCCCAAATGTTACCAGTCACTAATGCTATTTTCATTACTGTCATGGAAAAATATGTGAAGTAGAATAAAGGAGTTTATTGAATAAGAGATAAGATTGGACTCATTGCCCACCAGTGGCTCCTGGGAAAAGCGTTAAAACAACGTCATCAGAAACAATCACCAGTGAGCAGCAGAGCTGAGGTGTGATTTAGTCAGCCATTCCTGCCTCTGTAACCTCCCTTCAATTGGCCTGAGTAGATCCAGGAAGTGTGAGGCCCGCCCTTTGGCTAGAGTTGGGTATGCATGCTCAGATGGAGGATTGGAAGAAGCCCAGAGAGGTGAAGCTGTCTGCCCAAGGTCACACAGCCAGGAAAAAGGCAGAAGTGTGGCTGGGTGGTGGTGGCGGCAGCAGCGGCGGCGGCGGTGGCGCACGCCTTTAATCCCAGCAGGCGGATCTCTGTGAGTTCGAGGCCAGCCTGGTCTACAAGAGCTAGTTCCGGACAGGCTCCAAAGCCTGTCTCCAAAAACCAAAAAAAAAAAAAAAAAAGGCAGAAGTGTGTCTTCTGGGATCTCCTGGCCACCCCAGCCCTTTGTTTATCTGCCACCATTCAGCACTGCTTGGAGAGCAACTGTCGTGACCAGGTGCTGCACTTCAGACCGAGGGCAAGGCTGGCAGTGAGACTATGGTCAGGGGACTCAGATCAGATGGTGCCCCTAGGTCAGTGGAATAACTTCAAATCATTGGAAATACCAACAAGACATGAGGTTGAGCCAACAATAGCCAGGACCTGGCTCAGGGGTTAGGGACAATAAGGCGACTTTTAAGCCAAGATAAGTAGGGGTTATAGGAAAGGACATAGTGGGGTGAAGTCTGCCAATCCAGACCCCCTTCCCACCCTCCCTCTGCCAACCTCCGCTGCCCTGTGAACCCAGAGGCCATTTGCATGGCAAGGAGTCCACGTCACTACAGAGGTGCCAAGGTTTCCTTTCCAAGCCTGGCCCCAGCTGAGGTCCTCAGGAATGTTGAGTCTTTCCCAGCCCCTTCATTGGGCTGCGCTGGTCAGCTGACCGTCAAGGTATTGGAGCTCTGAGTCTGGTGACCCCCCCCCCACCATGTGTGCCCAGGCAAGTCACCTCACCTCTCTGGGCTCTTATTCATCAGCACAGATTCAACCAATGAGATGCTCCTGGTACCCTGTGGTTCAGGATCTACGGCCTCCTTGTTCTGCAGGCTCAGACACTGCAGCTCTTCCTGACAGGGCTGTACATGTGCAGTCCCGGGAGCAGGACCCTGGCCCTCAGAGCATCAGTCACTTTAATCAGGGGTCGCAGAATGGGGTCTCCCGCAGCCCACAGCACACAGTCAAAAGAAAAGGGACACTCACCACACAAGCTCCCTGCACAAACACTGTAGGACAATTAAAAGAAAACAAGATAGTTAGCAAGAAAGCACAGTCACTATTCCACTCTCTGGAAGGAATAGCTTATATTTTCTTCAAGACTTTTTTCTATAATATATAGAATATATATTTTACAAACATGGTATCAGCCTAATGCATTACTGTTTTCTTATAACCGGCCTTTGCACTTAACTATATATTGTGAACCTCTTTCCATGTCAACAAATATACACGTATGTCAGCACTCGTCCTGGCTGTGTAGTTTTCCACTGTGTACCGTCTCATGCTGTGTGCATCCAGCGCCCTGATCTGGGCATCTGGGGTCGTGTCTCTGGGGGCTTTAGTTAAACAGTAAAGAAAGCATGTGTTGAATTGCCAGTGGGACGCTCCTGGAGTCTTGGGAATGAGGGAACGGCTAGATCTCAAGAAGGACAAGAGGTCTGGAGAGATGGCTCAGTGGTTAGGGACGCTTACTGCTCTTCCAGAGGACTTGATTTTGACCCCTAGCACCCATGTCAGGCAGCTCCGGCAGATCTGTCACTGCCTTCTGGCTTCCACGGGCACCCATACGTGTACGGCAGACTCACACACACATACACACAAAGACAAGAAAGAGGAGTTGGTGGCCAGGGTCCTTCAAGACCAGGGGTGGCCTTCCAGGTCCTCAACAGGATGGCTGAGCCCAAAGCACCCAGGTCCTTCTCTGTCTTCATCCCACTGAGCTTGGCCTGAGTGCCAGCTGGCCCATAGTCAAGGTGATTGGCACATCCACCAAGGCCTGAGCATCACTACCTACGTAAGGGGCCTTGAACAGAGCAGTAAGGAGAGCAGGGCAGTTCCATTTGCCTGCCTTTGTCCAGAATGGTAGAGAGCTGTGAAGAGCCCCCTGGCCTCTCCTCCTCCCACCCTGCCCAATTCATCCCTGGGCTATGTCAACTAGAATGTCTCTCCCTCTAACGCCCCCAAGCTCCCCGCTGGGTTCATGTCACATGCTTGTCCTTTGCCTTCTGCTGGGAGCAATGTGTAAAACTAGCTATTTTAACCTCCTTCCTCCAGGAGTGCTCTTGCAGGTGGTGAGACACCACCCAGCATAGACCACCATACCAGGGATAAAACATAAGGAAAGCCTGAGGCAGCTAGAAAGAGACAGGCGCTGGGGATGACTCAGACCCAAGAGGCAGGAGAGAGCCTGCGGCAAGCCCCAGGCTACCCTTCCCTACAGCAGCCTGCACCTCCTACAACAGCTCTGTGCCAGCCTTTCACCCCCTGCTCAGGTCCTGAGCCCTGGAGCATCATGGTAAGCAAAGGGCACAGTCTGCCCGGGCAACTTCGTCAGACTGTGTGCATGTGGTCAGATAGCCAGCCATGTTGGGCGTGGGGAGGCAAAACCGGTGGCTGGAGAGACAGTTAAGTGGGTGAAGCACTTGCCATACAAGCATGAGGACGTGAGTTCAGATCCCAGAACCCACGTGAGGGCCACACTGGGTTGCACCTGTCTGTAATTCCAGAGGTGGGGAGGGCGACCGGTGGCTCCCTGGAGCTCCCTGGCCAGCCAGTCTAACCAAACTAGTGATGTTCAGGGAGAGACCCTGCCTCAAAACTGCAGTGGAGTGGAGACTGAAGAAGTGATGGAGGTTAAGAGCACGTACTGCCCTTTCACAGGACCCAGGTTTGCTTACCGGAACCTGTGCTGGCGCACCACACCTGCCTGTAACTCTTGCTCCACGCAATCCAGTGGCTTCCTCTGGGCACCTACACTCACACATGCACGTACCCACACAGAAAAATAAATCTTTTTTCTTTTTTTTTTTTTTTTGATGGTGGAGTAATAGAGAAAAACATTCAGCATTAACCTTTGACACACGTACCCCACACGTAGTATACATACACACACACATGCCCCACATGTGGTATACATACACACACATACCCCCCACACATGGTATACATACACACATACCCCACATGTGGTATATACACACACATACCCCCCACACGTGGTATACATACACACACATACCCCACACGTGGTATACATACACACATACCCCACACGTGCTATACATACACACACATACCCCACATGTGGTATACATACACACACATACCCCCACACGTGGTATACATACACACACATACCCCACACGTGATATACATACACACACATACCCCACA
>JAQHUG010000134.1:5046087-5063601 GCA_028555095.1 Dicrostonyx torquatus
ACCCCAAAGCTCTCGCCAGGGAAATCAGCTGGTTCTCAGCCCTGCCCAGTGATACCCACAATCAACTGGGGGTGTGGCCAGATCACTGTTTCTTTGTTTTTTCAAAGGCTGCAGGAAGCTAGTGGGTAGTAAGGTTAGATAAGACAAGGCATCTGTCCCCACTGGACTAGAATCAATGTCCATTTGGGACATCTTTGGGCATCTGCCTCCTTCCTTTGAAGAACCATACAGGAGCCCCAGGAAACAAATCTCTCCCTGTCCCTGGACACCACAGGAGCCATGCCAAGCTCATCCAGGTCCCCAATACAGACCTTCTTTCTAGCTAAGCAGTCCTGGCCCTGCCTGTGCCTGTGAATCCCGCCTAAGCCGCTTGGCACCCCCAGGTACAGTGATCTGCAGCCACACAAGCCAAAGGCCACTTCTCCTCAGCCTCCTCCGATGACCTCACTGGATCTCGCGGTTTCAGATGCCATTCACAGGCACCTCTGGAATTAGTAGCCCACAGCCTCTTTCCCTGTAGCCCACAGTCACACGGAAAGGTGACCTCCAAAACTAGCAGTGTGAACCAGCCTGGCAGACTGGACCAAGCAGGCTTCTCCCTCAGGATGGCACCAGCAGCCGGTGAGCTAGAGGCCAGAGTCAGAACTCAGAGCCACACTGCTTCTTCTCTCCCTCTAACCCACCAGCAAGAGCCAGTTCTGGCTCTAGAACCTTCTTTACATCTTCCAGTCTCTCTCCTGTAGCTGCATCGGCTCAGCCCAGGTGATGTCAGCTCCAGCCTTTCTTTCCCCTTTCCCTTCTCATTAGAATGGAGTGGTGCAGGCTGGTAACCCCAACACTCAGGAAATGGAAGCAAGAGGATCGTAAGTTTAAGGTCATCCTCAGCTACCTAGTGGGATCCAGATCATACAGAGGTACTTGAGATCTCTCTCTCTCTCTCTCTCTCTCTCTCTCTCTCAAAAAAAAAAAAATCCCCAGTAGCTTTGCTGATATCAATTACATGTCACAAAATCTATCCATTTGCTGTGCATAATTAATATTTTTAGCATATTTATAGTCATTCTGCCGTCACCCTCATCTAATTTTAGAATACAAAAACAAAACAAATGAAACAAAAACTGTCCCCATTAGGAGTCACACACATCCTCCCACCCCAGAACACAGCACCCCCTTCTCCACTCTGTCTTCATGGGTCTGCCCACTCTGGACATGTCCTGTTAATGGACTCCTAACAGTCGTGGCCTCTGCATCTGGCTATATTCCCTAAGGCTTAGCTACGCTGTCATTTGCATTCAACAGTGAAAACCGGGTTGTTTCTTCTCTTTGGGCTGGTACAAGGGTTGTTGTGCTGAGCTTGCCTGAGTTTGTGTGTTTGGTTGTTTGGTTTGGTTTTCAAGACAGCGCTTCCCTACGTAGTCTTGACTGTCCTGGAACTCGCTCTGTAGACCAGGCTGGTCTCGAACTCACAGAGATCCACCTGCCTCTGACTCCCAAGTGCTGGGATTAAAGGTGAGTGCCGCCACCACTTGACTTTGTTTCTTTTTGTTTTTTTCTTTAAGTCACAGTAGACCATCATAGTACATGCTTTGCCATCCCAGTTCTCAGGACACTGAGGCAAGGGTCACAGCAGAAGGTCAGCGCGGGCTGCAAAATGAGACTCATTTCAAGAGGAAATAACAAGTTCATCCCGCATGATGATGCACTCCTGTAATCCCAGCACTCAGGAGCCAGAGTCAAGAGGACCACGAGTGAGCTCAAGATCATCCTAGGTCACATGGCAAGTTAGAAGCCAGTTTGGATACATGACACCCTGTCTTGGGGATGTTGTGAGGGAGAGTATGTCATGTTTGAAAGGAAACTTGTGGCCATAGCCTGCAAGAGCCTTGATGTCCCCACCTTGATGTCCTAGGTCCACCTGCTGCTGCTACTCTCCCCACCAGTCACGCTGCCTTCTTTGATCTTGTATTTATTTTGAGATGTACTTGTTTTTATTTTATGTATATAGGTGTTTTACCTGCATGGATATTTGTGCACTATGGGCGTGCAGCGCCCACAGAGGCCAGGAGGCGTCATCAGATCCCCAGAAACTGAAGTTACAGATGGTTGTGAGCTGCCATGTGGGTGCTGGGAATCGAACCCAGATCCTCTGCAAGAGCAGTCAATTGCTCTTAACCTCTGAGACATCTCTCCAGCTCTTTAGTTCTTGAACATGCCACACAATCTCCACCTCAGGGCCTCCACATTTGCTTGAATGTTCGTCCCACAGCAGACAGCCTCGTCCCATTCAGGCTGCCATGTGACTGTGACCTACCAGTCGAGGTTGTCCACCCTACCTGCATCACCGTACCCATGTCTTATTTTACCTGCTCCACCAGGACAACCATTATCTTAGCTTGATGTGTCAGTTCTCTGCTCCTGCAGGACATTCTCCTCTGACAGAGGAACACCTTGCCTTCCACCCCGCTGTGTTCTGGGGTACAGCAGGTCCTTATTTAGTTCAGAGGTGCCCCTGTTCCAGGGATGCTCGCGCTATTCCTGCCTCCGCCCCGGAAGCCCCAGTTTCCCCAGGCGGCACTGTTCTCTCATATGCTGCTCTTACCACTGCTGCCAAGGTGACAGAGATAGAGTTTGAGTAAAAACTTGTTTTCCAGGGCCCCAGATGATGGAAAAGAAACAAATGGCTCTCCCTGGCTTGTTGCCACAGAACTAGGGGAAAGCGAGAGGGAGCAGCAGCGCCCCCTGCAGGAGATGCGGTCTCTTCTGTGCTAGCACACCAAGGAGTGGGGAACAATAAATAGTAGGCTGCGGGAGGATAGTGTGTGTGTGTGTGTGTGTGTGTGTGTGTGTGTATGTGTGTGTGTCAGAGAGAGAGAGGGAAAAACATGAAGTTTCATAGAAAGGCAGGCCAGCCTGGTCAGGCCCCACCCCACCCTTTAAGAAACCCGTACCCTCATTCCCAACCCCCTCCCCTGCACGGGCAGCAGAGACTAGCAGGGTATCTATGCCTTTAACAAAAACCCGGTGAGATAAATAAAGGGAGCCTGGCAAATTCATCTCCCCTCCTTTGTTTTCTGGGTACCTGGCTCATCAATCTTCCCTCCTAACCTGCTCTGCCCTCTGTTAGCTGTGCTTCCGCAGAGAACAGAATTTGGTTTTCTAATGGCATCTGTTTTATGTGGGGTGTCCCCAAACATTAGCTGTAATGAGTTGGAAGTGGCACAGTTAGGAGCTTGTGACATCAACAGCAGATGTCAGGCCCTCCGCGTCCTCTGAGGATGTGCAGTCAGAGCACAGGACAAGGCTAGGCCAGGCCCACAGCCCTGGAACATTGCAGGAAGCCACCTATGCAGTGGACACTGCGGAGTGCCCACTCTGGAAGGCATGAATGGGTGCTGGGAAGCAAGGCCCTGCCTTCGTGGCACTGTGGCAACTAGGGACCAATGTGCTACAGAATAGCAGCAAAGTCAGATTGTGCTCAGGAGCTCACCGTTATCTAGGGCTGCTGGCTGGTTAGCTCGGGGGACACCCACCACCACCCCAGAGCCTGTGTGCCCAGCACTGGGATTACATGCTGACTTTTCACATGCGTGCTGGGGAATCTGAACTCAGGTCCGCATGACTCTGCAGGCCACCAAGGGCCCACTGAGTCATCTCCTCAGCCCCTAGGCAAGGTCAATAAATAGCTTAGGAACAAAAGAAGACAATATCGTGAAGCAGCCGATCCCGTCTAGCACACCATGGCCTGTGCTATGTACACTCCATTAGTGTACACTCCATTAGTGTACGCAGCCGGGGGGTCGCGGGCGCATGGGAGTTGGGGGTGGTCTCCAAAGGCTGAACCTCTTTCCTGTAGACTGAGTGGTGTCTAGAAATCCAGGTCCAAGCTGGGCGGTGGTGACGCACGCCTTTAATCCCAGCACTCGGGAGGCAGAGGCAGGCAGATCTCTGTGAGTTTGAGACCAGCGTGTTCTACAAGAGCTAGTTCCAGGACAGGCTCCAAAGCCACAGAGAAACCCTGTCTCAAGAAAAAAAAAAAAAATCCAGGCCCAATGCTCTCTGGGGCCTTGAAGCCAGATATCATTAAAGGCACCCTGACAGGAGTAGGACTCGGGGGGGGGGGGCTGGACCAATAGGGAACCATTTCCTCCAATTGGATCCCTTCTTTTCCTAATGTCCTGCCCTGAGTGTGCCCAGTGTTCTCCAGAAAAGCTTTATTCCCCGTGTCAGCCAGATACAATTGGTAACTAAGGACACTACACCACCTGCCAAGGTTGCAGTCCCAGCAGCCTTTGCCTCCCTCTCTCCACGAAGCCCTGAAGGGCCTTCAAGACCTTCCACACACGGGAGGAAACCTTGACCCTGGACTGTGAAGGTCCTGGCTCATCACCTGTATGTGATAAAGAGCCATGTGAAGAAGGGCCCTTCAGCTGGACCGTGAAGGGGAGGTGCGGGCTTCATCATTGGTCGTTTATGCCTGAAGACGCTGCAGAGAACAGGGTCGTCACTGGGGACCGATGAGCATCGGTCTTGTTTTTATGTATGGCTAAAACCTGTTCAGCTATATTCTGTTCTGTTATTATAGTGGATCGTGGAAACCTGGTTCTGCGAGTGTGTGTGTTTGTGTGTGTGTATTTGCACATGCGTGTGCACGCATAGGCCAGAGATCGATGTCACAAGTCTTCCTCTATCACTCCACCATATTTTTGGAGACAGGGTCTCTCACTGAAGCGGGAGCCCACCTGTGTCGCTAGGCTGACTGGCCAGCAAGTCCCAGGGATCTTCCCGTCTCTGCCTTCCTATGTTACAGGTAGATGTGTGCAGGCGCTTCTGGCTTTTTCACATGGGTGCCGGGGATTCGAACTTACATCCTTAAGCTTGTGCCATTTCCCCAGTCCCTGTGAGTCCTCTTGAGCCCCAACGGGTATCTTAGATCATGATTTCAACAGCAGTCTTCGAAAATGGCATCCACGTTTTGCAAAAATAACGGAAGCCTAGATGGAAGGGAGGAAGGAAGGGAAAGACGACCCGGTGTTTGTGCAGGGGTGAGAGTGATCATACTTGAAGGCTCAGGAGACAGAGACAGGAGGACCATTCCAAGTTTAAGGCCAGCTTAGCCAGCACAGCAAGTTCCAGGCTAGGCTGAGCTACAGAGTAGAAGGATGTCTAAAACATTTTTTTTTTCCTTTCTTTTTTCTTCCTTTTTTAAAATGAGAGGTGAGGTAAGGACAGAGGGCCCGTGGGCCGAATGAACCGGCGCCGCGCCCTCCCTCGGGGCCTCCCTCTTCCCCTGGGCAGAGCCCGGCCCGGCAGAGTGGGCCCGGCTGACGCCCTCCCTCCCGGCTCCGCCCCGCGCCGTCCGCGCCGCGCGTTCCCCGGTCCCCACAGCCGCCGGGAGCCCGGGAGCCGCCGCCATGGGCCGGGCTCGCCCCGCGGCGCGCCGCTCGCACAGCCCGGACCCCGCCGCGCAGCCCGCGCCTCCCCGCAGCCGCGCCCGCACCCTGGCGCTGCTCGGAGCCCTGGTGGCCGCTGTGGCCGCCGCCGCCGCTGCCCGGGCCTGCGCGCTCCTAGCCGACGCCCAGGCGGCCGCGCGGCAGGTCGGTGGGGACCCGAAGGGGGACGGTGCACGGGGCTGCCTGGGACAGTGGCTGCAGACTGAGGCTCAGAGTGAAGCTCTGCCCCGGACCCGGGAAGGGGGACTGGGAAGGCTGGAGGGGACAGTGGCCGGGACAGGGTAAAGTAGGACCGGGCCTTTGGAAGGGGAGCAAGGGCACCCAGAGTAGACAATGGATGAAGGCGTGGATGTGAGGCAGGGGCCAGCCAGCAGCGACTGGAAAGGGGACAAGGAGCTCTGGGACTGTTGAGCTGATATTTGAACAAATGGGCTGGCAAGTATGGAGGGGACTCTTGAAGAGGATGGCAGGAAGCAGCTGCCTGCTGGGGACTGGGATGGGGAGATTGGGGCCTGTCAGCTCTTTCCTCCCAAACAGGAATCGGCACTGAAGGTTCTGGGGACAGATGGCCTCTTTCTCTTTTCCTCGCTGGACACGGACCAGGATATGTACATCAGCCCAGAGGAGTTCAAGCCCATTGCAGAGAAACTGACAGGTACCAGAGATGCTGGGCACTCGCTGGACACATGCCAGATCGGGTTCCCATACACCACCACCACCACTACTTTGGGTACACGGGCTGCTTTGGCACCCAAGCCCATTTCAGTCATGATTGTGAATGGTAACATTGGCATTCCTCCACCACTTCCCCGCCACATCATTGGCTTGAAGCACTCTGTGGAGGTTCAGCCTTTACCCCTGGCACAGGCCTGGGGAGGTGGATGCTGTCCTGCTAGCTGTACTTCAGAAGATGGAGACACCTGCTTGCCAGACTAGAAGGCAGAGAACCAGGTTAGACCTGGCCATCTGATTGTGGGGCCCTGCCCTGGCTCAGGGGGTTGAAGATTCAGAGGGGCTGTGAGCAATGGCTAGTGTGCAGATAGTCACAGACAGGACCCACAGCTGTGTCCGCTGCTCTCTAGACTCCTAGGTGCCGTGTGATTCCCAGCACCTGCTAGCCAGGGCTGCCCAGGTGCAACTGTTAATTTTCGTAAAATAAGAGCAGAATAATCTGGATCTCAAATAGATAAATTATAAAGCGCTTGTCCCTGTGAGTGTGGGTGTGTGCGGGATGGTCGGAGGATAACTCAGTGCTCCGGCACCTCCCACCTTTTGTTTGAGGCAGACTCTCTCATTAGTGCCCGATTCCTCTGCTTATGCTAGGCTGGTGGCCAGCAAGTGGCCAGGAGTCCTCTTGTTTCCACCTCCCCTCTCACAGTGCTGGGATTGCAGGCGTGCACAATGGCCTGACTTTGCTTGTGAGACAAGTGCTCTAGTGAGCCCTCTCCCCAGCTCACACCGTCACTCGCCCTCCTTCCCCCAGCTTTTGGAGACAGTGGACATTGAACACACTGCTCTGTTTATATTACTCAAATGTTTTACCACTCAACTAAGCTGTGTAGCCCAGGCAGGCGTCAATGTCCCCAGTGCCCTCTTCTATTCTGACTTATGATCTTAGGCACCCAGTTGGGCACCAGCTGGTTGTGGAAGCCTGTCAGTGGGTGAGAGTTCGGGGAGGAAGAAACCAATTATTCTCAGGGTTGGGTACCATAGTGCCATCATGAGCTTGCCAGCTTTGGGGGATGAGTATGAAGGATGGTCACTTGCTGTTCCAGGGTCCTGTGGTCACTGCTAGAAGAGGACAGTCAGATGAAAATAAAAATTAAAATTATTTATGTGTTTGCATGTATGTCTGCATGTATGTGCACCATTAGAGTGAAGTACCCTCAGAGGCCAGAAGAGGGCATCAGATCCCCAGGAGCTGCAGTAAGAGTTGTAAGCCACCATGTGGGTGCTGGGGTTGAACCCAGGTCTTCTGGAAGAGCAGCTAGTGTTCCTAATACCAAGTCATCTCTTCAGCCCCATCTTTTAATTTTGAAATAGAATCTCACGAAATTGCACAGGCTAGTCTTGGACTCTGGATTCTCCTGCCTTAGCTTTCAGGTAGCTGGGATTATAGGTCTGCACTACCATGTCTGGTTATTTTTGTTGTTTTGTTTTGAGACAGGATTTCTATAATAGCAACAACAAAGGCTTGAGCCACCAAAGCCCAGTTCTTAATAATTACCACTGAAATCATTCAGTTTGCAAGGCTAATAATAACTAATAATAACCCTATACAATCCTCCTCTTCTTTCTCTGATGTTCAGAATGCTATTCTAAATTTCTGCTGGCCAGAAGTGATGGTACACACCCAAAATCCCTGCATTCAGGAGGCAGAGAGGGAACAGTGCCACAAATTTAAGGCCAGCCTGATCTACATAGCAAGTTCCAGGTCAGCCTAAGACCTTGTCTCAAATGAAAAAGTAATAACTAAGTAAATAATAACTAAGTAAATAAATAAAGGTTTTTCCTGCATTGACTTGCAGATAGAGAAGCATCAGCGATCATATAAAAATTGTTTGTTATTAGTGTGTCTATACACAATCACACACATGTATACCACAGTACACACCTGGAGGCCAGAGCACAAGTTTTTGATGTCAGTTCTCTTTCCTCCACCTGACTAAGGCAGAGCCTCTTCTCTTTTTCTTTCTTTCTTTTTTTTTTTTTAATTTTTGTTGTTTTTAGAGATGGAGTTTCTCCATGTAGCCCTGGTTGTCCTGGAACTCACTTTGTAGACCAGGCTGGCCTTGACAGACCCACAGAGCTCCATCTGCCTCTGCCTCCTGAGTGCTGGGATTAAAGGCGTGCACCACCACCGCCTGGCTGAGGCCGAGCCTCTCTGGTTTCTCTTGTACAGCGCATGTTGCAGGGATAGAGCTCAGGTCAGGCTTACGTGGCAGGCGCCTTTACTCACCCAGTCTTGCTGAGCCATCTCACCAGCCCCAAAGCGATCTTTTGAACAGGGCTGCTGTGGACTTGAGTAATCTCTGGAGGGTCCACTTGGTAGGCAGCAGTGGGTCCTGAGCAGCTGCAGTGTGAAGAGGAAGTCTGAGTACTTCTGGTGACTGTGATTGAGAGGTACCTAGGATGTGCCCCATTCAGCCTGGCTAGTCACCAGTGTCACCACTAAGTGCCAGACATGGTCTCTGTGCCTTCATCCATCCTCGGGAGCCTGGCTATGATGCTTCATTCTGTCATAGACAACCATTCTGTCATTGCTTTGGAAGTCGCTTCCTCCCCTAAACCTGCATTGTGGCTCTGTCCACATGGGAAATATGAGGAGCTTTGCATCTCCTTATGGGAGAGCTGCTGCTCATGCAGGGAGGCCAAGCCAGCCAGAAGAAGCAGGGAGAGACAGGTCAAGTCTCTGCCCACAGGTTCTCATCCAGTGACATCATACATCATAGCCTGTAGCCTGATATGGCTTGCTTTTCTTTTTGCTAAGATGTCCTTGAATGTGCCCCTCACAGTCCCCTAAGATCCGGAAGAGGGTCATAACTCATCATGAATTCAGAGTGACACAGACCTGGCTTTGAGTCCTGACTCCCTCCGAAGTGACATCATTTCCACGTGCTTGTGAAATGGAATTGCTAATGATATCATCTGTTCCCGGGCTATGCTGGAAGTAGGATCCCTGCATGGTGTTTGTCACTTTGGTGACTGTTAGTTCTTAGCCCTGTCCCAAGCCTAGCTCTCTCATCACAGGCATCCTGAGAGAAGTGAGGCCTGGAGCCCTGGGCAAGGTCTCTCCAGTCACCTCTGTCCCATAGGGTCAGTTCCTGTGGCCAGCTATGAGGAGGAGGAGCTGCACCATGATCCCAGCGAGGAGACTCTCACCATAGAAGCCCGATTCCAGCCTCTGCTCACAGAGACCATGACGAAGAGCAAAGATGGCTTCCTAGGGGTGAGTCGGTGCAAGGGAGGGACCACTGATGTCAAAACTGCCCGTGTGCACTTGCTCCTGAGGACCCTTGCCAGTATCCCTCAGTGTGCCCACGGCATCCCAGAAGCTGAGCTTGCTTTCCTGTTCGGTCTGGCGGGAGAGCAGGAGGAAGCTGCAGGAGCTCCTCTGTACACAGGGAAGTCTGGGAGAGCTTCCTAGCAAGGGTGACATCTGACAGAGGCTGTCCCCAGGGACAAATGGGTGGGCAGGAGCAAAGAGTTCGAGTCATGGAGCCCTGGTGATGGGCACTTTCTGTCTGTTCCAACTCCTGGCATGTGGCAGGCGCTCTGTCAATGGTGACCTGGGATGCACAGTGTAGCATCTGGTGGGGACTGTGGTGAGGACGAGCCCCTGGGGGAGAGAAGGGAGGGGACAGACGTCAGCTCCTTCCCAGCTCCAGGCCCCGAGGACACAGTGAGCCTATTGCAGGTCCATGTCCTGTCCCCTGCCCCTGTTGGCTGTCACCTGTCTCCTACCAGATCCTCTGGGTTTCCTTCATAATCACAGGGTTTGCTTCCCACCTCCATGTCTGCTGCTCCCTCTGCCAGGAGCAAAGCAGCCGTCCCTCTGCCCAGCCCATACCTGCTCAGCAAAGCCCCACTTCTGCATGAGCAAGAGCCTGTGGCAGAAGGTGGCAGGCGGGCCAGAGGGCAGGTGCGGCTGGCCCAGGACCAGTGAGTGGCATGATGGCTAGTGCGGCAGCAAGAGAAGCTAGATTGCTGAGGGTCTCTGTTTGACCTTTAACCTTTGCTCTGCAGAAGCAAAACGCTTCAGTGGGTTGGTTATGAAATCAAACTGGGGGTGGGGGTGCCAGCAGACTAGTTCCTGGAGTTGGTAGAGGCAGGGGGATGGATGGGGGGTACAGCCTAGAGGATACAGAAGAGGAAAGGGCATGGTGGGGCTACTGATGGGAAGGGGGGAGCAGAGTGGGTGACTGAAACTCCTGGCTGGGGATCAGTGCTCAGTGTGCTCTTTGCCCAAATGGGGGCTGTAAGAAGAGGGAGAATATCACCTCATGGGACACAGCACACTGAAGCGGCCAGGACACATCAGGGGGAGTTCTGTAGGTGGAAACATGGATTCAGCTTTCCATGGGAGACTGGGAGTGGAGAGGGGATTGGCAGTGATGGGGCTGCTCAGCCAATAGCTCTCAGAGAATGCTGGGAATGGTGGTGGGTTAAGAATCAGGAGACCTCAATACTCAGGGAGGCAAGACAGTGCCCATCCCTGCCACAGTGCAGGACCCTTCCTCTGTCAGTGTCCTGCAGGGTTGGCCAGCCTGTGAGCTGGACCAGCAGGCAGGCAACTCAGCCTGGCCCTCCTTTGAGAAACCGCCTGTTAGATTCCAAGCCTCTCTTGGTAGAGAGGGAGGGAGGGACCTGCTGCCCAGCAAGGATTGGCAATTTCCCAGTGGTCCAGATCCCTTCTGTGGGGGTAGGGGGTATGGTGGTCCTCCTGTCCTGATAATGATGCTTCAAGGACACAACACTTGCCTATACCCATAAGACCATAGAGGAACTACAGATGGTAGAGCTGTAACAAGGGGCCGCATAGCTCCAGGGTCCTGCCTCTGAACTCCGTGCCATGTGTAGCTAGCCCTCTGACTGCTGGCTAACTGCTTCTGCCCACACACGCTCTTCAAGGGGAGGAAACCGGTGAGGAAAGACCTTGCTCAGGGTCCGAACATGATGGGCAGGTGACTTGAGGCAGGGTCTTCTCTGGGGATGACCCTCCTACTTTCCCAGAGTTCTGTTCTTAACTCTGGAGTTTTCTAGCTTTTTCACTTCCCTCCATCATCAGACTCAATGGCAAATCCAAACTCTTGTCAGATGTGGTTTGGAGCAAAGCAAGACTGCCTGCGGGAGCCAGGAAGCCTGGGGCAGGGCCTGGTACCCGGGACTGGTTGAAGGCTTATGCAGGGGATCAGGGTAGGACCTGTGTGAAACCAGAGCTCAACCACCTTGGTCAAGGCCAGGTGGCCCCTTCAATTACTCAGTGGCTGGACCTGGAAAACCACTGAAGCCTGGGCAGGGTATGTGTGAGATGAGCCACAAGGCTAAGATTGTAGCTGTGGCTGAGGTGTGACCTTCCCCCACGCTCCCTCTGCTGCCCCAGCCTATAGTCTGACTGGGCCTGGGGGACATAGACAGAGCATCCCAGAATGCTGCTTTCCCTGTCCCAGGTCTCCCGCCTCGCTCTGTCAGGCCTCCGCAACTGGACGACTGCAGCCTCACCAACGGCAGTGTTTGCTGCCCGCCACTTCCGGCCCTTCCTGCCCCCTCCAGGTCAGGAGCTGGGCCAGCCCTGGTGGATTATCCCTGGTGAGCTGAGTGTCTTCACAGGCTATCTGTCCAACAACCGCTTCTACCCACCGCCGCCCAAGGACAAGGAGGTAAGGGCAGCACCAGGAGAGGCAGGCCTCACCGGCCCCAGCTCGGGGTGGTCCTTCCTATTTGAACCTGGACCCAAGTACCAGGCATCTCTCTCCTTCAGTGTCCCTCCCTCTGGGCCTCAGCTTACAGACCCAGGCCCTAGGGTCTGACAAGCCAGCCA
Organism: Dicrostonyx torquatus; assembly: GCA_028555095.1. Lineage (NCBI taxonomy): Eukaryota > Metazoa > Chordata > Mammalia > Rodentia > Cricetidae > Dicrostonyx > Dicrostonyx torquatus. The sequence goes on from JAQHUG010000134.1 coordinate 5,058,079, forward strand.
GGGGCTCACTGTCGTCCCTAGGTCATCATCCACCGGCTGTTAAGCATGTTTCACCCACGCCCCTTCGTGAAGACCCGCTTTGCCCCTCAGGGCACTGTGGCCTGCCTAACTGCCATCAGCGACTCCTACTATACGGTGATGTTCCGGTGAGTGTCACAAAGCTTGGGAGGGTAGGGGAAGGCCTATCCATTGACGCCCCCCCAACTTTACTGCTTCCCTCCTTTGTGGACTCAGGCTCTCTGAACCTCAGTTTCCTCCTCAGTGGGTCAGAGGAGTAATGACTTCCTCAGAGGGCACATGATTTGGTGAGAGGTGTCTGGAACTTGCCTAGCCCTGAACTGGACCTGGGTGGTGATCATGATGGTATCATTCACACAGAGGGACACACACATGCGCGCGCATGCACACACCTTGGATAAGGAGGTGGGGGGAGGTCAGGGCAAGGCTTCTAGGGAAGGCAGCACAGAGATTGTGTCTTCAAGAACAGCGCTATTTGAAGTATCTCCTGCTGTCTCCCAGTCCCAACCCCACAGGAGTCTGGCCAAGGCTCCCTAGGTTCTGGGGGAGACTGAGGAGGGGCCAGGCTTAGTCAACCCATTCCCACAGGATCCATGCCGAGTTCCAGCTCAGTGAGCCTCCTGATTTTCCCTTCTGGTTCTCGCCGGGCCAGTTCACCGGCCATATCATCCTGTCCAAAGATGCTACACACATCCGTGACTTCCGGCTGTTCGTGCCCAATCACAGGTAGGAGCTGCCCCAGCACAGCCTCAGCACCCCGCTACTACCCTGTCCCCTGAGCCCAGTCATCAGGGGACCCAGGGACCCTTGAGTCTCGGCCTTTTCCCTTGCTCCCCAGTACCACCACTTGGGGGACCTGGTTGCTGACTAAGAGGAGGCAGCATGAGGTAGCTAAGTGGTCTTCCTGTCTACTCACAGACAGCTCCAGGCATTCCCTCCACCTCTGTGGGAAGCCAGCAGTTTACAGAGCAAGGTTCTAGAGCCCAACAAGACACCTCAAGCCTTCACTGCTGTCCCATAGCCACCAGCAGGCCCTCCCTGGAGCTGGTATTCTCCTAAGACAGCCCAGCTAGCCTACTTATGCCACTGAGAGGAATGCCAGCAGCTGTGCAGGGCCCATGGGAGTCTAGGAAGGCTTCCCAGAGAGGTGACATCTAGTTCAGCCCTATGCCAGCTATTTACCTGTTCCGGTCAGTCCCATCAGCAGATCGGGGGACTGAGGGTGTGTATGGAGGGTGGGGATGGCTTCAAGAGAGTCTTCCCTGATTAGCAGGCTCATGAGAACCTGTGCCAGGCTGGTACCTGAGCTGGGAGCCCTGAGGCCCTGATTCAAAACTTGCTTTTGGTAGCAATGGGCTGTGTGGCTGTGAGCAAGGCCCTGGCCCTCTTTGGGCCCATCTCCTCACCTTCCAGGTAAAAGACTGACTCCTGCCCTGTTTCACCCATGGAGCAAGGGTAACCATGGTTGGGAGAGCCTGAACCCACTGTGAAAGAGAGACAGGACAGAGACACGGTTGTACACCTGCCCTCATGAGTTTTGCCAAGTGGGGCGGAGGCTGGCCTCAGTTTGCCTGTTTTGAGGTCCTGGACTGAATAACACAGGAGACAGATGACCAGGCAGAACCTATTGCTTCTGGGCCTGTATCTAAGAACCTGGCCACAGGGACAGCCCTGATGGTGTTCAGTCACTGCCACAGAGACTGTTGCGTGGCAGTCCTGGGGCTCCCCTGTGTGGCAGACCTTCAGATTGCATGGACCAAGCCAAACTTCTGATGTCCTCTGCAGGCAAAACCCAGCCTGGGAGGTTCTTCCAGGGGCCTCTGCACCAACAGGGTTCTTCCTGCGGCCTCATCCTGTGTCCTACAGCGAGACATTGGCCACCTCTCTGCTGCAAATGGGTCATGTGATGAGAGTCCTTTGAACTGTCGAGGCCTGGCTCAGGCTCTGCTGTCAAAACCCCAGTAACAGCTCTGGAGTCTCAGTGTCTCCATCTGTTAATAGGACACTGCTTGCATTAAATTAGATGGCACCAGCCGCATGGTGGTGGCTTATGCTTTTAATCCCAGTGCTCAGGAAGCAGAAGCAGGGGATCTCTGTGAGTTTGAGGCCAGCCTGGTCTACAGAGCGAGCTCCAGGACAGGCACCTGATGTGTGACTAACGGGCTTTGATGGTGATGTTGTTTTACCCTGGCCATCCTCAGGTCCCTGAATGTTGACATGGAGTGGCTGTATGGGGCCAGTGAGACCAGCAACATGGAGGTGGATATCGGTTACATACCCCAGGTGAACACTCAGGTGCCCCTACCCAGATGGGTTCAGCTGAAAAACCTTGCCCTGAGCCCCGTCTCCCCACCTCTGCAGAGTAGACCATCCCTGAAGGTTTCTCAGGGCCCCTCTCTGAGACACCCCTCACCACTGACTTCTGGCCCAGATGGAGCTGGAGGCCATGGGCCCCTCGGTGCCCTCTGTGATCCTGGATGAGGATGGCAACATGATTGATAGCCGCCTGCCCTCGGGAGAACCCCTCCAGTTCGTGTTTGAGGAAATCAAGTGGCACCAGGAGCTGAGCTGGGAGGAAGCTGCCCGGCGCCTAGAGGTGGCCATGTACCCTTTCAAGAAGGTGAGACTGGGCGTAAAGGCCAGGACAAGTCTCCATGCGGCCAAGGCTGGGAGCTGTAGTCTAGTTATGGGCACTGTGTTGGAACTCGGGGCTCAGGGCCAGCTTGGACATGGGACTCCTCCCTGCTACTCTAAACTTGAAGAAGGGTTCATGTGACTCAGCCACACTCCTTCACACACACGCACACGCACACACACATGCACACGAATAAATACATACTTCACAAGCACAACCCCGAACAGGACCCCAGCCACTCAATTTCTATCTTGGTTTGGCCACAGGTCAACTACCTGCCATTCACGGAGGCCTTTGACAGGGCCAAGGCTGAGAACAAACTTGTGCATTCCATCTTGCTGTGGGGAGCCCTGGACGACCAGTCCTGCTGAGGTGAGGTAACACCCTGGTCAGCTCTAAGAGAAAGTGGGGACCCCCATACCCTGTGGATGGGGCACAAGACACTCTGGGAAAAACAGAACTTGAAGCCATAAGGACCTGGGCCACATAGGAACTGACTCACAGGGGCGGTTTGCTGTGCTCGGGCTGAGCCTAGAAGATGACACCAGGTGTAGAAGAAAAGGCCAGACAGACGTGTTCATAATCAGCCATTTTAGTTTGGTGACCTTAACCAAGCAACTTTCCCTTTGAACCTGTTTTTGTCATTGGGTGTTAATGTATCTTATACTCTGTAAAGTCAAGTCTCCAAGTGAGAGAAGAAACAGTGCCAGAAGCTTGGATTTCTTTCTTTCTTTTTTTTTTTTTTAAGATTTTATTTATTATGCATACAGTGTTCTGTCTGCATGTATGCCTGCAGGCCAGAAGAGGGCACCAGATCTCATTACTCATTACAGATGGTTGTGAGCCTCTTTGTGGTTGTTGGGAATTGAACTCAGGACCTCTGGATGAGTAGCCAGTGCTCTCAAATACTGAGCCATCTCTCCAATCCGGGGCTTTGGTTTCTTATCCAGAATGTTCACCAAAGACCTTCTGGAAAATTCTCTGGGTGTCCAACAGTGAGTTCAAAGTAGATTAACAGAAGCGAAGCTGGCGGGAAGGGGGCAGTGATGGTCGGAAGGTTTCCTGGAGAAAGTGACTTTTAAACTCTGAGAGATTAGAAGTTTGTCACCTGACGGGAGGAAGAGGGTTTGGGGTAGAAAGTGTCTGTGCCCTAGAGACAGAACTAAGTGGACTGAGAGGCTGCAGCTGCTAACACGGTCCCGGCCACCCCAGCCTCAACCCGGGATGCCAGTACGTTCATGTCAATCCCACCGTCCCCCTTCATTCAGCATCTACTCCTTAGGGGTCTGCTGTTGGCTTTTTATCATTTTTTGAGACAGTAGCCCAAGCTAGCCTTTAACTCGCTCATCATGTAGCACAGGCTGGCCTTCAATTCATAGCAATCCTTCTGCCTCAGCCTCCTGCATGCCAGGATACAGGTGTGTGTCACCACTCCTAGATAGTATCTACTCTTCTAACCTGTTATTTCGTCTGGGTGCAGAGACATTCTGCAGCCTGCAGTGCTTACCCAAACTGAGATCATTGCTATAAAAATTACAGCTGCTCACCCTTGGCCTTGCCCTGAACAGGTTCGGGGCGGACTCTCCGGGAGACTGTCCTGGAAAGCCCGCCCATCCTCACGCTCCTCAATGAGAGCTTCATCAGTACCTGGTCCCTGGTAAAGGAACTGGAAGACCTGCAGGTGAGCAAGGGATCAGGGGGAGCAGCCTGTGGAGTCCCCAAGACAGCATGAGGCCCAGGTACCAGGAAATAACATTGTTCCTCACAGATCCAGCAGGAGAATCCACTCCACAGGCAGCTGGCAGCCTTACACCTGGAGAAGTACAGCTTCCCCGTGGAGATGATGATCTGCCTGCCCAATGGAACTGTGGTGGGTCCCAGGGGACAGCGAGCATGGGGGGTGGTCTCTTCCTGAGCTCGTCTCAGCTGGTCTGAGGCTGTCATCTCCATCACTGGCATAGGGATCCTGAGCAGATCCTGGGATGGGGGTGAGCAGGTACAGCAAGGCATTTAATATAGCAAGAGTCAAGATGTCCCCAAGGGAACCTCGCTGGACAAAACATGGCCCAAGGGAAGGTTCCTTGGACCACTGAAGCCAGGGAGGGAGGTTAGAGAGGAATAGAGGAAGGCCTGGCATCAGGTCTCAGCAGCTTTGAAAAACATGCCTATTTTCAGAGTAGTAGAGCAAGGCTCCAACTCTGAACAGCTGCCACGCTCAGTCTCAATGCAGCCAGAGCGGGAAGACAGGGCCATGGGAGGGTGGTGAGCGGGCCAGCCTCTAGGGAGCCGTAGTCAGGAGCTCGGCTGGACGAAGGGGAAAGGGCAGTGTGCTTGAGGCTTCTGCTGGTCCAGGCTCAGGTGAGAAAAGCCCCTGGCAGTGTTGGGGAGCCAGGGAGGAAAGGCCCAGAGGGACAGTCAGGAGGCTCGTGTGTTACTGGCTCCTACCCCATGGAGCCTACCCTGAGGTCCTGAAGACAAGGAGACAGGATTTTGGGAGACTCTTAACTGGCATGCATCGCACACCTCCATTGCTTCGTTTTCTCTTGGCTCACCCATCTGCTCATTCACATACCCACCCCACCAAGCTCCACCAAAGGCAAGGACACAGTGGCGTTCTGGCTGAGGTAGAGAGACTCTAGGGAGGCACGCTGAGCATGGGGCACACGGAGCATGGGGCACACGGAGCACGGGGCACACTACACTGAACATGGGGCACGCTGAGCACGGGGCACACGGAGCACGGGGCACACTGAGCATGGGGCACACTACACTGAACATGGGGCACGCTGAGCACGGGGCACACGGAGCACGGGGCACACTGAGCATGGGGCACACTACACTGAACACGGGGCACGCTGAGCACGGGGCAC
>JAQHUG010000134.1:5063796-5092907 GCA_028555095.1 Dicrostonyx torquatus
GGGGCACACTATACATGGGGCACACTGAGCACGGGGCACACTAAACACGGGGCACGCTGAGCACGGGGCACACTATACATGGGGCACACTGAGCACGGGGCACACTAAACATGGGGCACACTGAGCACCGGGCACACTAAACATGGGGCACACTGAGCAACGAGGCACACTGAGCACGGGGCACTTGATAGGTGTTCGGAGTCATGAGAACAGAAGAGAGGCCATTTGTGAGGCATAGTAGAGGAAAAGTGATATTGGAAGGTGGGTTTTCTGCTTAGTGGGTGAGGTAGGGGGGCACTCCCTCCATAGAGGGCTACATGGGAGCTGAGGAAGAGGGGAGCAGTCTGGCCTGGGCAACTCTAGCCAGTGTGTTCACCCTCAGTGTGCTAGCCTGTCTTAGCCTGTCTGATCTCACCCCAGCATGAAGTTGGCAGAGGCTGAGATGGCCTGGGCAAATGTGGCCTCAGCCTCTCCAGTCCTCCTCACCCAGCCCTTCCCCCAGGTCCACCACATCAATGCCAACTACTTCCTGGACATCACCTCCATGAAGCCGGAAGACAGGGAAAACAACGTCTTCAGCTTCTCCTCGACCTTTGAGGACCCATCCACAGCCACCTACATGCAGTTTTTGAGGGAGGGGCTCCGGCGTGGCCTGCCCCTCATCCAGCCCTAGGGAGCTGGTGAGAACCTGGCAGACAGATTCCACACACCCTGGAGCCACAAGGCCATCCATCCATTTCACACTGGAAATGGCCTCCACATCACTCCCAGGCTGCCTAGAGAGGTCAAAGGCCAACTGAGGCTGCTCCCTTCACTTAGCCTGAATCAAGGTGGATAGGTAAAGGGCCTGGCTGAGCCTGTAAATGAGTCAAAGGCTGGCTACCACTACCAGTTCTTCCATTCTCATTGGGCTCCCAAAACTTCAAGTCCCCCAAAACAGAGTCTAGGGTGATCTCCATGGCCCTTCCACACAGCGATGTAGTTCAGGGCTGTGATGCTGGAAAGATAGACTGCCCCTTCTTTCTTGGCTCCCCTCTCAAGCAAAAAGAACTCAAGAGCTTGGCCCTGGGTGCCAGGCTGCCAGCCCCATGCCTGTTTGGAGCCTTCTATCTTGGCCATTGCCCAGGCAGCTTTCTGTGCCCAGTGCCCCCAGCTTGGAGTCATTGTCAGCCCTTGACAGCTGTGGAAGCCTGTGTGTAGGGCCCTTCTACAGAAGCGGAGACCATATTATCACACTGCCCCTCTTCAGAGCTCTTCATGGACCCAATGGCCTGAGACCAGTCCTGTTTGGGGAGCTGAAGCTCACTGTGAAGTAGGTTGTACTTCAGCGATGGGTTCCGGGGTGTGGGATCCTACTGCCTGTCCCTAGGTTCATAACAGGACTGTTGGAGTCAGTGTCCCCATGACACCTCCCACCCTGACCCCTATTCTGTAGAAGTGTAGCCCAGCCAGTGTAGAAGACCAGAGGCTTCCCCACAGCCAGCACTGTCTAGGCCCTCAGGGTCCTGCGGACAAACTCACTTGCCACTGGGTGATCACCAGTTCCCCTGGGCTACTCTTAGGGACTCGGTCCACATCCTGAACCACTGACCATGGCCAGTCTCTTTTATACACACAGAAAAGTGTTTTTATATGAACTTTCTCATTTTATATGAATTTTATCATAGTTTATATTTTTTTAAAATCTCAATGCTGAGGAGAAAGGGGGGCAGTGGCTTCCCCCAGCAGCAGCCGCATGATGGCTGGGTCTGAAATCCCAGATGGGTCCAGCCTGATGTCCTCGCAGTTGCATGTGGGGGTGGGAATACGCCCGTCTTCCTCTTCCACCTTTTTATAAGTAGTCCTCCCAAGGGTCAGCCTTTCCCCAGCCATGTCCTGCGCTCTCTGCGCTGCACACTTGATCTGAATCTCATTAAGGCCTTCTTGACTTCACCCAGTTCTTTCCCCTGCCCCACCAGGGGCTCAGCCTTCAGCTTGGCAGAGGAAGAAGGCTGGTAGCCGTTTCCTGAGCCCAGCTCCCCTGTCTGCTGCTGGAGTCACCCCAGAGCCCACCTCAGAGTCTCTGGGATACCCTGTAGCACTCACGCGTTTCCTCACTTAGTTCTCACAATGAAACCGTGAATTGGAAAATCACCCCCATTTTCAGACCAAAATGCTCGCATCTTGGAGAAGCCAAGTGGCTTCGCAGGGTCACTCAGATTTAAATCCATGTGACTCCAGCGGCTGTGTGTTGGTTTGGGGGTGCTTTGTTTGATACAGTACCCCTATTCACTTCCCCCTGTGGTGGGAAGGAAATCCTCTAAAATCGTGACTCGTCCTTTGTGGGGGGTGGCGCACACCTATAATCCCAGCACTTGGGAAGCAGAGGCAGGCAGTTCTCTGTGAGTTCGAGGACAGCCTGGTCTACAGAGTGAGTTCCAGGACAGGCTCCAAAGCTACACAGAGAAACCCTGTCTCAAAGAAACAAAAAAAAAAATCATGACTCATGATATGACTGAACAGAGCAGGTGCCAATAGCTCTGCCAGGTTCTCTGTCCTGGTGTGTGTTGGGCAGTTCTTCCATGAGCCCTATAGAGGAGGGCACCTGAGTGCTTCACAGTGCCTCTGCCATCTTGTAGGCATGGTGCATGTGTGCCACCTAGCCTCAGAAGGGGCCAGAGTGGATTCCACACTGACTGCTGGGGCTTTCTGGGTCTTCAGCTGATGCCGCTGCACATCCCCAGCTGCCAGCTTGTCACCCCTCTGCCTCTTTCTTGTCCCATCCCTAGTATGTCCTGTAATAAAACTGAAGAGTTAAAGGAGCTTGGCGCTTTTCCTTTGAGCAGGATGTTTGGTTTCGACCTTGTGCAGTCTGACTGCTGCCTCTGTTGGGAGACGGGCAAGGATGGGCACATTTGAGCTGGTCTGTCTTTGGAGTCCTGTCTGTCAGCAGAGGCCTTGAGTGACTTGCCTAAGGTAAGCCTGTAATAGAATGATAAAATATACCAAAGAATCTGGAACTTTGTGTAGAGAGTGGTTCTGAGGTTAAACCCATTGTCTTAGAAGCTGAGCCTATGGCAAGCATTAGGTAATTATTGGAGGAAATGTGCCAGTAGGGGTGGTGGGACAGCTCACTGGGTAAAGGTGCTTGCTACCAAGACAACCTGAGTTCAGCCCCTGAATCCCACGTGGTGAAAAGATTTCTAGTTATCTTTTGACATCCACATGGCCACCATAGTGCACACTCATGGTGGGGAGGGTGCCAGGAGGGGGAGACCTGTAAGAAGGGTTGTGTCAGAAGAGGGCAAGGAAAAAACAGAACCAGAGAGTGTCAACACCTAGCTGTCCACAGAGGAGGGCTCTGGAGCAAACAACACTGCAGAGCCAACGCAGCCTTTTGTGCTTCTATCACTGACTAGCGCGGCAAAGTAAAGTCAGTTTCCAGATCAGGGCTCGATTATAGCCACTGACATTATCTTATGGGGACCCGTGCAAAATGAAGTGCCAGAAAAATGCTAGAAGCATTTAGTCAGATGCTACGCAATGGTGGCTTAGTCACTGAGAGGCTGTGTGACAGTGATATCCTACAATCAAAGGAACTGAGAAATTCCTGTTGTCTGGGACTTGAACGGCGCCCATCTGTGTTTCGATGTACATGTTTACAGTTGTGCTACAACTGCACTGGGATTCGGCACCGCAGCCTAGCAGGTTTGCAGCCTGGAGCAATAGGGATACACCAGTTCCCTTAGGTGTCGCACGCTACATTATGTAGGTGTGTGTGAGTACACTCAATAACTCAGTCACCTAAGGACATGTTGCTCGGAGAGTACCCTTTCTTCGGCAACCCATAACTAATTTCAAGAGGACAACAATGGAGAAACTATGCATGGGCGTAGTTAGGCAGGTCTGGGCGTAGTGCCCATTGTGACTGCAGCGGGTTGTCCGCCCACGAAGCCAGCAGATATGTCCTTGGCAGATGGGGATGGCAGACTTTGGAACCAAAGGAATGCAACTGGTGAGTCAGGCAAAGCCCTGTACCAAGGGCAGAAACGACGTGTCCCGTTAACTGGATGCCCACGGAGACCAGCGGAGTGAGCTTGTGAGCTTGGAAAGAGTCTCCCGGTGTCATCAATCCACCCATCTAACCCACAAACTGAATCATGCTGCACGTGTGTGTATGTGTATGCAAGTGTGTGAGTCGCCGAGCTTTTAAACAGAAGGAAGCTACTCCGAAGTCCTGGAGGGCATGCGTCAAAGGAGAAAGCAGCCATTTTTGCTGGGGGCTGTGTCAGGCAACGGGACTAAGAGTCCAGACTAGGCAAGAATGGCAGAAATGCCAAGACGAGAATTCGGAGACTTGCAGCAGGAGTAGGCGCGACACCAACTATTTTAAATGTTGAGCTGCTACACAGGCAGACTACCGCTGTCCAGAAGTTGAGACTATGGGGAGCAACTAAGTACCGCAGCTAAAGCACAGGCTCCGAGCCCTCGGAGCAACCGGCGCACGGGGGCAGGGCCTACAGAGGGGCGTGGCTTCCCGGGTTACTGTCCACTCAAGAGACTGTGTCCGCTCCGGCCCCTTGTTAAGCCCGCCTCTCCGGGGCGTGCGGCATGCTGCGCAGCTGCAAACAATTGCTTCCGGAGGCGGGTCAGCGGAAGTGACGTCTAAGGCTCGGCCGCCTGCTGTAGTAGGAGGGGCTGCGGTGAGTCCGGAGCTTGAGTCTGAGGTGAGCCCGACGCGGGGCAGCGCTGCGGGCAGGCAGGTGCGGTGGGCGCCACCGGTCCGCTGCTAGCGGCTCCGTCCCGGCGCAGGGGCAGCGCGTGGTTCCTATTCCCGTGCGCGTTCTCCCGGGAGGCGCCGCTGTCTGCCCCTCTTTGGCGGGGACACTGGTCCCGAGGCGTAGTTGCCGGCCAAGTCACCCAGCCTTAGGGATCGACCCCGCCGTTAGCGTGCGACCCCAGGCTTCGCGCCCCGGCCGCGCGGCGCTTCTGGGATCTACACCGGCCTGGAGGCTCCGGCCCGGCTCGTGGGTCCAGGGGCCACCGGACGCGCAGTGAGGACTTGGCCGACCTTGGCCTGGGCCGGGCCGCCTTCGCGGGGGCGGGGGGCGCGTCGTTCAGGGCGCGAGGCCTTCCCTCCGGCTGGCGTGGGACCCTCGCGCACTCGGCGCGGGTGTCCGCCGGGCACCGCTGGGCAAAGTTTTTGCCTGGCCCGGGAGTGCCGGGCCGAGGCCCTCCGAGAAGCAGAGCGGGTCTGCCGAGAGAGACCGCGCGTCGGGGCGCTTACACTGCCACCGCGGAAGGGGCTGCGGCGGCGCCGAGGTGCGAAGACCCGGGGCTGCGGAGCGGGCGAGCGCGGCTAGCGGGCACGCGGGGGGCGGGGCCTCGGAGCTAAGTTGCTGTCGCCGACAACGGTTTCATAAAAGCTGAGCGCTTGCGGTGCCCGGCAGAGGCCGCGTCGTGGGCCGATTGGTTACTTTCTTTCTGGCTTGAGCGGCCACGGAGTGCACTGAGGACCCGCGTGATGCATGAGCACAGCGCTGAGGGACTGGGATGACCTGGATAAGGGTTCTGCCGGGTCCCACGGAAGCAATGGTATGGACCAGGGCTCAGAGAGGGCGTGTTGGGAGCTGATGGCCTGGTAACCCTGTGACCCAGAGCAGAGGACTAGGGAGGGAGAGTGGCCGCAAAGCGTGCACTGGCCAGTGGCAGAACTTGGTTTGGACAGCCGGAAGATGGGGTCTGGCTGTTTGGTAGGCCCTGCTTGCAGGAGGGCCGTAGAGTCTAGGAGAGAGTCATTTAAACACCAGAGCAATAGAATGAGCAGTTTATTAAAATCTGCCTTCACCTAAGGATTAGATTCAGCTGGAGTCTTTGGAGATGAAGCAAGACAGAAGTAGCTCAGTTAGATGACATTCAGCAAGAAGTCTGGCACACAGGGACTTTGTAAGTGTCAATAGGGCTGCACATACCAGAACCTAGGCCAGACTTTGGGCACTGTCTACTGTACAGCCACTGACTGGCCGGACAAGTCCTTTCCTTTCTCTGTGCATATAATGACAGCTCTCAAGATAGAAGAGGAACTCCAGATCTCCCATAAGAGATACTTCCCGTCAAGTTCAGCTCATCCCTGTTCAGCACCAGACCTCGTTCCCCAGTGACTCCTCACCCAGGCATTGCAAACCCTCATGACAAGACCCCTGTCTGCCTTTTGCAATGTCTTAGGCTACTCTGTCCTCTTTTCCAAGTCCCTCTCTTTCCTACTCTCTCCAAATTCAACATGGAGTCTTGGGCTGTAGTCAACTCAGAAGCCCACCTGCCTAGTGCACCTCTTAATGATGCCCAGTCTTCTTTAGAAAAATGTATATTCTTGATGTTTGATGGAGATAAAGCTCACTGAACCTCCATGCCAAGGTAGCTGTGAAGAATGCAGTCAGGAGTATTGCTTTGTACCTTAGAAATGAGTTTTTACAATAACAGGAGTAACTGTCTTGTTTTAAATTTCATTAAGCACTTCACCCACCTACCCCAATTTCACTGACCTTTAAAAGGGTAGCCTAGAATGGCAGTTTTTCTCTTTTCATGTTTTTTGAGGCAGGCTTTCTCTTTGTAACAACAGCTCTGGCTGTCCTGGAACTCAATCTGTAGACCAGGTTGTCCTTGAACTCAGAGATTCTCTGCCTCCCAAGTGCTGGGATTGAAGGCGTGTGCCACTACTGCCCAGCAAATGGCAAATTTTCTTTTCCCCTTTTTACAGATGAAGAAACCAGCATTAAGAGACATAGCCATAGAAGACAAAGCCAAAATTAAAAAAAAAAAAAAAAGGCTCTTGAGGCTGGAGGTATGGTTCTGTGACAGAATGTTTGCAGCTGGGGATAGGGTGCAGCCTTACGACCACTTACATCTCTTCCCTCACAGCCCAGTAGACTGAAATTAGCCTGAGTTGGCTGTTGACTCTTTCTTTCCCACTTGCGTTTTCAGGAATAAATGCCTGGGCTTGGATCATATCCAGGTTTTGCTTTCCTTTGAGCTGTGTAACTACCAAAGGGTTCTATCCGCATTTTTGAGGCTTTGCCTCAGTTAACCTTAAAGCCTGGAAATTTCCCTCGGTTGGCCGAGCTTTCTCAGCAAATCTGAAACATAACCTGTAAGGATCTGGGTTTAGAAAAGCCAGTGACGAGTAAGGGTAGCCTCTTGGGCTAGTTTTCTTCCTTTAAACATTGGAGGTGGTTTTAGCAGTGACTTTGTAGAAGCTTGTTTTGTGACTACCAAGTCCCTACTCTGGGGTTTGTTTCACAGGAAAGATCTCATGCTCCCAGGAATGGACTGATATGAAGGAGTCATACCTCCAGCTTTCCCAAGCTGCCCCGTGGGTGCCTTGTCCTTCAAATGCAGGAGCTGGCTGAGCTGTCAGGAATGGAAGCCAATGTGGTAAGGAGGCCCAAGGCAGGGGGCTAGAGAGCCGAGTGCTGAACTTGCTTTAGAACTATACAAGGTCCTGAGATACCAGTTCAGTTTTGCTTTTCACTGAGGCCCTGGATTTTGAGGAAGCTGCAATCCTACTTCCTTTTTGGTACATTTCATGAATCCATGTTTTTACTTTTTTGTGCAGAGGAACATGAGGGAACCAGAACAGTCCATACCCAGAGCTAATTCTGGTTCCTTCTTTGAACCCTCTCAACCACTGACTACTTTAACAGCACCAGGTGTAGAGACTTGACTCACTTCAGAGGAAAAGGAAGAACAGTAGTTAGACTCGCTCTGAGGCCTTTGGGTTCTCCGTCTTTCTTCTCTAGACTATCCCAATCTGGCAAAACAAGCCACATGGGGCTGCTCGGAGTGTGGTGAGAAGAATTGGGACCAATCTACCCCTGAAACCTTGTCCCCGGGCGTCCTTTGAGGTGAGTGTACTGAAAGGGTGAGGAAAGTTAAGGTCTCAGAGTATGGGAGGTGGATGCTGCCTCTGCTGCAGGCACCTGTCACTTTCTCATTTCCTAAGTGCTTATATAATAGGCCCTGGTCATTGTGCCTTTCTGATTGCATACAGACATGCTTCGTTTGCTCATAAATTGGTAATCTTTCATCTTATCTTGTTGCTGCTGCTCAGTGACTCAGATTTTTATAAGCTTCCAGCAATGCAGTTTATCAAAGCAGGCCAGAAAGCCTCCAGATGACTTACATCAGAGCTCTGAGGCATTTGTGCCCTGGCAGTTCTCTCTCATGAGTGCTGTGACTCTTGCTTTTCTCACCAGCCCTGTGAGTGGGTCACTTAGCTTCTATTTTTAGTGTTTCTCTGTGGCCTCAAATCCCCATCTTCCTCTTTCTGTCCAAATATGGCCACTGTATTACTGGGCTGTGTTACAGGATAACCTCTGTGTCTATGGAGGCTTTAGCATCCACTCTACAGCAGAGATCCCTATCTGCACTAGGTCTGAGACTTGCTTCTGTAGTAGAAAGTAAAATGATGATTAGAGCCAGATGCCTCCATTAAGAACTCCTGGTGATGCTGGATGGTGTGGCACACACCTTTAATTCCAGCACTTGTAAGGTAGAGGCAAGCCCTGTTTACAGAGTGAGTTCCAGGATAGCCAGGGCTGCACAGAAACCTAGATTCGGAAGGTAAATAAGAACTGGTGAGGCACCAGCTCTGTGTTGGATGGTTAGGGTGGTGAGTGTGGGAAATGGACATGAAAGCATTATGGGCACACAGAGGAGGTAGAAACACACACATGAAACAACATGGGCCTAGGGGGAAAGAGCACATGCACGTGCACATGCATACACATATGATGATAGCTGCAGTCTGTGTAGGAATTGAATCCAGGGTTGGTGTTAGGAGGCAGGATTGGGATTAGAAGTGTATAGTTAGGGGACTAGTGTCTCATTACTGCACACTGTCCAGAACTGTCAAAATAACATGGGAAGGATCTGGGTACTAAGAAGCATCCGAAACAAGGGGAAATAAAGTTGTGGAATGTAACACTGTGGAAGTTTTCCCACATTTGGCTACCCATTGTCCAGATGCTGCTGAGCAAAGATAGTTAAGGACACAGGTTCTTCAAAGAAGAACTATATAAGTACTATTAACATTTAGTACATGGGGCTGGGGAGATGGCTTAGCAGCTGCTCTTCCAGAAGACCCAGGTCTGGTTTCCAGCACCTACATCACAGCTCACAACTACCTGTAAATCCAGTTCTAGAAGATCTGATACTTTCTTCTAGCATTTGTGGGTACCAAGCATGCACACGGACATACATGCAGGCAAAACATCCAAACACACTGGGGGTGGAGAGGCTCAGGCCAGTCCCATTAAATAGTCTGATTTGTAACCAAGAAACTTTCTCCTTACTCTAGGAAGCCTTCCTCACTTAGTATTGAATTAGGTGTCCCATTTTGCATTAATCCAATTAGCTGTCATCATGTTGGATAAATGTTGAGTTTTGCTTTCCTACAGACTCTGCCCAACATTTCTGACCTGTGTTTGAGAGATGTACCTCCAGTCCCTACCTTGGCTGACATTGCCTGGATTGCTGCAGATGAAGAGGAGACATATGCTCGGGTCAGGTAGTCAAGGCAGTAGCTACTCTCTCTGCTGGTAATGGGGAGCTTCTTCTACCAAAAGTGGCGATCAGCAAGGAGGGTGTTTATGAGAGGCTGAGGCCAACACGAATGAGAGCTACGGGCTTAGAGGGAAGTGGTAGACCGTGTGGGCTGAAGGAATTTAATCAGGGGTATAGTGGTCAGCTGTCTGTAGTAAGACTTTTTCCCTCTGATTCAGGAGTGATACGCGCCCCCTGAGACACACTTGGAAGCCCAGCCCTCTGATTGTCATGCAGCGGAATGCCTCAGTGCCCAATCTGCGTGGGTCTGAGGAGAGGCTCCTGGCCCTGAAGAAGCCAGGCCTACCTGCCCTAAGCCGCACCACTGAGCTGCAGGATGAACTAAGCCACTTGCGCAGCCAGATTGCTAAAATAGTGGCAGCAGATACAGGTAGGAGCCCCACTGAGGATGTAGCATAGTAGGCTGTCCTTTCCCCTGCCCCTGGTTATTGAGCAAGACAAGGATGAGGATAATTAGTCTCTGATTCAGGAACACTTAGGCCTAGGGCTCTAGAGTTGACCTGAGGCCCAGATATCCTGTAATTTTTTTTTTTTAGAAGATGTCCACTAGTCATTTATTGATTGGTTTGATTAGGAACAAAATTTTAAGTTAACCAATGACATTGAGGAAATTCCTTCTCTAAGCTACAAAACCTAATACTCCCTTTCCAACTGTCATTAATGTCACATATCCCATGAACCCAAAGAGCTCACTTTTCAATATAAACATTCCTCACCAGCACGAGACATAGTCCCTTAATTACCTATCTCCCTCTAATTATCTTTTCTACCAGAGAATACTTCTCTATGCAGCTTTCTGCATACAATTAAGGCAGAGCCTTAAACAGAAGGAGAGGAGCCTGCCTTACCCAGAGGCATAGACAACCAATCTCCCCCAAGTGGTTCAAAGACAGCTCCTAAACACTATCAGCTAATAGAGCACATAGAAGTTGTAGTGTGTGGGGCAGTAAGGTGGCTCAGCACTTGCCACCAAGCCTAACTACCTGAGTTCCATCCCTAGAACCCACATGGTAGAACAAAGAACAGACTCCTGAAAGTTGTCCTCTGACCTACTCTATGGTAAACCTATACCCACACACATACAATAAATAAATACAATAATTTTTTTGAAAGAAAAAATGAGCCATAGAATATGAAAAACCAGTATCATTTCTTAGGCACTCTGAAGACAGTTGTCTCAATTAAAACTGGAAAGTTTTGTCTAGAACACTTGAAGCTCATAGATAGCAGAATTCAGACTATCAGAACACTGTCACAATTGAGAAAATAACAACTGTAAGAACTGCAGGCCTTGCTTGGCTTCAGTTTAGAACACGGCTGCCAACCTGTAAGTCCACTGTGCATTGGGAGCATTTAGGACTCATGACTGTGTGGGACAGGGTTTTCTGTCTTGAACACAAGAACCAGTGCTTCGCTGCTTACCTGGAGCCCTCAGTGGGAAGTAGAGTGGGGAAAGCTTCCTTGGGGACACCCCTCCATTAGCACTCTAGGAATGTCATGATGTGGGTTCAGGAAATGAGTGTGTTTGTGAGAAGCTTCATGGCAGCCCAGTGTCCATTACATCTTTTGTTTTCTCTTTCAGCTTCATCTTCATTAACGCCAGATTTCTTATCTCCAGGAAGTTCAAATGTCTCTTCTCCTTTACCCTGTTTTGGATCCTCATTCCACTCTACAACTTCCTTTGTCATTAGTGACATCACTGAGGAGACTGAGGGAGAGGTCTCTGAGCTTCCAACAGTCCCCCTGCTTTGTTCTGCCAGCCCTGAATGTTGTAAACCAGAACACAAAGCCACCTGCAGCTCATCTGAAGAGGATGACTGCATCTCTCTGTCTAAGGCCAGCAGCTTTGCAGACATGATGGGCATCCTGAAGGATTTTCACCGGATAAAACAGAGCCAAGACCTGTGAGTATCTGATAAGAGCTCTGATGATCTTGAGTCACTTGTGGCTAACGAGAAGTAATTGTTACTACATTCACAAAGCTTGCTGACTGACTAGGGCCTACTTTGAGGAAAAAGCAAGAGCCTCCAATTGTTAAGTCGAGTCAACTGTTAAGACTGAGCAGGTAAGGGGCTGTAGAGAGCATGGCAGTTAAGAGCACTGACTGTTCTTCCAGAGGACCTAGGTTCAATTCCCAGCTCACAACTGTCTGTAACTCCAGTTCCAGGGGGATCTGGCACCCTCACACAAACATACACAGGCAAAATACCAATGCACATTTAAAACAACAACAAAAAAACTCACCTCAGTAGCTTTTTAATTTGCATACTGCTAGCTACCATACTTCAACATGTTCTGCCCTTCAAAGTCGGGAAACTAGTAGACTTTTTAGTGGAAGATTTCATAAAGATTTTATTTTTAAATAAAATAGCTTGAGGCTGGGAAGATGGCTTGGTGGTTAAGAGCAAGCACATAGGGGCTGGAGAGGTGGCTCAGTGGTTAAGAGCACTAGCTGCTCTTTGAGAGGTCCTGAGTTCAATTCCCAGCAACCACATGGTGGCTCACAACCATCTATAATAAGACCTGGAGCCGTCCTCTGGCATGTGGGCATACATATATGTTGTATACATAATAAACAAACAAATCTTTTTTTTTAAAAAAAAAAGAGCAAGCACATACTGCTCTTGTAGAGGACCCAAAATTTGATTCTCAGTACCCATAATACAGCCGTCTGTACTCCAGCTCCCCCTGGCTTCTGCAGACACCTGTACTCATATGATACTCTTGTAAGGGGAAACCTTCAAGGTCTGGGACTTGAGAACCCAGGGGTTTTTTTGTTTTGGTTTTGAGACAGGGTTTCAAGGACAGCCCTGGCTATGCTTGAACTTGCTATGTAGACCAAGCTAGCCTTGAACTCAAGAGCCACCTGACTCCAGAAGTGCTGGGACTCAAGGCATGTGCCTCACACCCAGCTTGAGAGCAAGGTTTTAAGATTCATAATTAGTTCTTAAATCCAGCTGCCCATTAAACTGCTCAGGTTTGGGGCTTTGGTTGGTGTTTTGAGTCAAGGTCTGAACTGTGAAGCCCTGGCTGGTCTGGGACTCGCTTTGGAGAGTTCTGCCTGCCTCTGCCTTCCAAGTACTGGGATCAAAGGCAAGGGTCACACACCCGGCCCAAATTTGTACACAGCAAACCTACCAAATCCAGGGAATGGAGCTGTGGTTGCCTTATGTTCAAGTCTAAGGGCCAAGTTGGAAGCAAGGCCATTCCCTTGAGCCCCTCGATAAGCTTCCTGGTAGAAAGCTCTAGAACTGCCTGAGGGAGACTGCACTTTGCAGTTTCTCCAAATGTACTCTGAGCCACTCACAGGAGCTTGTTTGGGTGCCTTAGAGATTGGCCTTAATAGCAGGTGGCCAGGAGAGCTGTCCTTGTTAGTGCTGGCCAAGAAACTATCCTAGTCACTGCTCTTCCTCTCTGCCCCATAGGGGCTCCTCCATCTCTCATTTCCCCAAATTCAGCTGCTGCCTCATCTCA
The DNA here is from genome assembly GCA_028555095.1 of Dicrostonyx torquatus. NCBI lineage: Eukaryota > Metazoa > Chordata > Mammalia > Rodentia > Cricetidae > Dicrostonyx > Dicrostonyx torquatus. The sequence continues at coordinate 5,076,871 of JAQHUG010000134.1, forward strand.
TTTTCAGTTGGCTTTGAACCCTTCCTCTTACAGTCAGTGTTGTAAAACATGCCCTTGTCTGTCTCTGTAACTCAAGCTGGTCTTGAACTTAGAATCCTGCCTCTGCTCCCTGAGTGCTGGAAATGCAGGTGTTTGTCACCAGGTCACCTTCTGTTACTTGGCTTCTTTTTCTTTTTTCCTTGAGACAGGGTTTCTCTGTGTAAAAGTACTGGCTGTTCAAGGCCAGCCTGGTCTACAAGAGCTAGTTCCAGGACAGGCTCTAAAGCTACAGAGAAACTCTGTCTCGAAAAACCAAAATAAATAAATAAATAAATAAAAGTACTGGCTGTCCTAGAACTCACTTTGTAGACCAGGCTAGCCTCGAACTCACTGAGATCCACCTGCCTCTCAAGTGCTGGGATTAAAGGTGTGCACCACCACCTCCCAGCCTGTTACTTGGCTTCTGAAACCAAATGATACCCAAAATTTTTGCTAAATCTCTCCCATATGTGTCCTGGCCTCTTTTTCTGTAATAGAAGTAACTGACTAAGACTGGCTCAGTTAGCCAGGTCAGCTAAAGTTCAGACATGTGATCAGAGTCAGTCTTGGTCTTTGTGTATTGATTGCCTCCAGGACCTGTAAAATACTTTCATGAAATGTGTAGGAGTTAAGTAATAGCTTCAGACAACTAATTTTTAGAGCATTCAGGACCCTCTTGTGTGATAAATGTATGCCGACACTAGAGTTCATTTAGTTCCCACAGTTCCCTATAATGTAAATGTTTTGCTATTTTAATCTACTAAGAAAAGATGGTGGTAGGTTGTCTTGTCTCCAGAACTAGTAAGGATCAGAATGGTGAAGCCATCAGTCACTTACTGCAGATCCTCTTGAAAATAGATCAGAACTCCAAAAAATTGATGGGCCTTCATTTTACCCATATTTTGTAGCCATGTAAGAAAAAGGCATTCCAGGCTGGAGAGATGGTTCGGTGGTTAAGAGCACTGGCTGCTCTTCCAGAGGACCCAGGTTCAATTCCCAGCACCCACCGTGGCAGCTCTCCAATTCCAGGGGATCTGACACCCACATCAAATGTGCTCATAAAATAAAATATTAAAAGTTAATCAAGAAACAAGCATTAGAGGTGCTGAAGAGATGGCTCAGCAGTTAAAGAGTACTGGCTGCTTTTCCAGAGGTCCTGAGTTCAATCCCCAGCAACCACATGACAGCTCACAACCATGTATAATGAGGTCTGATGCCCTCTTCTGGCATACAGTCTTATGTACAAGCAGACAGAGCACTCAAACATAAAATACATTAAAAAATATATACATTCTAGTTAAGAGAAGATGGGGTACAGAGACAGCTGGTTTTAAAGGCCAGAGGTTGACTGTGACTCCATGTCTTTTGTGTGCTGAATCTTCCCATAGGTATGAGAACATGCACTGGCAACTGCTTCACAGAATAGCTGTGAAGATTCAGGAGGTAAAAAGTGCAGAGAAGCCAGGTGTGGTGGCGCACACCTTTAATCCCAACATTTGGGAGGCAGAAGCAGGAAGATCTCTGTGAGTTTGAGGCTGGCCTGGTCTACAGAGAGAGTTCCAGGACAACTAGGGCTATTACACAGAGAAACCCTGTCTCAAAAAAAAAAAAAAATTTAAAAAAATGCACACAGAGCACAACTCAGAACAGAGCAATTACTTCCTAAATAGAAGCTCTTGTTGTGTCTCCAGAAGCCGGAGTTTACTGAAGGAAGAAGATCCTGCTGTGCTTATCTCTGAGGTCCTTAGGAGGAAGTTTGCTCTGAAGGAAGAAGACATCAGTAGAAAAGGAAACTGACAGCACTGACTGCAACCTCAGTCTCATGCTCCTGACTCCTTCAATAGCTGCCTTCCTTGCTGCGGATGTCTCTGCCTCCGTTAGAAGTCTGCAAGTGTCTTGCCAACCAGCTAGGGCTTGGGCTGGAAGAGAAGAGCTGGATTATGTGTTACATGCACTTAAACCTTGACAGAAGCTAAGGTCTGTGGTTTGAGTTGAGGCATTTGTTACAGGTAATCGAGTAGGGTGGAGTGTATGTTTAAGAGGTGAAGTTTCTTGTTTTTCCTAGTCTCTGCGTGAAAATAGGCCCTAAATGAATGACTCAGTTCACTGCATTAGACTCCATAATAGGTCTACTGGACACTTTGTGCACAGCTGTCACTCTCAGCAGCTTCCTTGCAGCACCACAAGGTTAAGGGAGTGGCTGTTTATGTTCACAGGGACGATCTTATGCTGCTCCATCAGAACCCACACCAGTGCCCAGCAGTCACCTTCTCTAGCTAGACAGTCAGACCACTGGACCAGCCAATACTTGGCTGCTGCAGGGAGGCCTGAGCTATTTTTTCTTAAACATATTTTATAAAACTACAACCAGATCTACCCTCCAGAGCCTCAGCAGTTCTACTGAGTGAAATTATTTTCTTCCATGGACTTAAGTCTGGGAAGGAGGAAGTGGGAAGAGAAAAGAGCATATTATCCTTCTAGGACAATAACTGATTTCTCTGGGTTAGGCCAAGATTTTATTTTCTGCATCATGCATGACTCAGGTGCCCTCAGGGCCCTTTTCTCTATGAATACTGCGTGTCTGAGTTGAAGTACTACCTGACATTAAATGAAGGATTTGGAGAAATGGTGCATTTTCTTTATTCATCACTTGAGTTTTGACCACAGTAGCCTTTGGGGAGGACTCCTGCTAATTGTAAGGTATGTGAACTTTCTTAAACAGGCTCCTGACTTACTTTCTTGTCTTTAAGACAGTGGTTCTCAACCTTCCTAATGCTGTGTCCCTTTAATGCATTCTTCATGTTGTAGTGACCCCCCCCACCATAAAATTATTCTGTTGTTACTCCACGCTGTAAATTTGCTACTGTTTTGAATCATAATGTAAATATCTGATATGCAGGATACCTGATACATGGATCCCAAATGGGTCATGACCCACATATTGAGAACCACTGCCTTAGGAGGAAGTTTCCTGGGGCTGAAGAAATGACCCAGAGGTCAAGACCATTGGTTGCTCTTCCGAGAACCAGGTTGAATTCCCAGCACCACATAGCTGTTCACAGTTATTTGTTCCTCCGGTCCCAGGGCTCTGACACTCTTCTGGTCTCATAGGTACCAGGCTCACATGAGGTAAACAGACATACATTCAGAGAAAACACCCGGACATTTTTATTCTAAAGAGTTTTGTCCTCCTTTCCATAGAAAATTTCCCCAAACTCCTAAAAGTAGTTCCATTATTTAGCATTCAGTGTTTGCACATCCTAGAGGCTATTTACGCCTCAGGTGTCATACCTGTGACAATGGCTATATGAACAATGGTGCTTGGGGTAGATAGAACACAGGACAGTTGACAGCAGTTACTAAAAAGCTGACTTGGGACCAGATGGTGACGACACACACCTTTAATCTCAGCATTCAGAAGGCAGACGCCATTGGAGCTCTGAGTTCAAGGCCAACATGGTCTACAAGTGAGTTCCAGGATACCTTGGCTATATTGGGCCGGCAAAATGGGGCTCAGAAAAATTAAAGTCTTGCCACTCAAGCCTGATGATCTGAGCTTGGAATCTATGTAAAGGATATGACTCCTGGAAGCTGGTCTCTGGTGTGGCACACGTACTTGCACGTCACAGTGTTCCCTTTTCTTTTTGAGCAGGATATGTGGGGGTTTGCTTTTGTTTTTTGAGACAGGGCTTCTCTATAGCTTTGGAGCCTGTCCTAGAACTCATTCTGTAGACCAGGCTGACCTCGAACTCACAGAGATCTGCCTGTCTCTGCCTCCCAATTACTGGAATTAAAGGCGTGCACCACCACTGCCCAGCCAGGATGTCTGTTTTAGTTAGGCTTCTTATTGCTGTGAAGAGACACCATGAGCATGGCAACTTTTAAAAATAAAAACATTTAATTGAGGTGGCTCGCTTACAGTTTCAGAGGTTCAATCCATTATGATCATGAAGGGGAACATGGCAGCGTGCAGGCAGCTGGAGCTGAGAGCTACATCTTGCAGCATGAACTTGACTGACTACCACTCCAAGGAAAGCTTGAAAACAAGAAACCTCAGAGCCCATCCCCACAATGACACACCTCCTCCAATAACACATCTACCCCAACAAGGCCATACCTCCTAATAGTGTCACTTCCTTTGGGGCCATTTTCTTTCAAACCACAGTGTCATTCTAGCTCAGGCTGGTTGAGTATTCCCTACATGGCTATGAGTTGGCCTTGAACTCATGAAAATCCTGTCTATTTTAAGTTGTCATACCCAGTTAAAAGTTACTTTTTGAATTATCACTAGATCCAGCTTCACAGTTTTCCAAAAGTAACCCCTCTTGGGGGGGGGGCGTGTAATAAAAAAGCTAGGTTATTACATAGCTCAGATTTGGGAATGGGAAGATACAACAAGCAACTTATTTTTAACTGATTTCATTTTATGTCTGTGTACCACATGTGTGCCCAGTGCCTTCCGAGGTCATGTGGATGTGGATGCTGGGAACTGAACTTCTACAACAGTAGCAAATGCTCAACAGCTGAGTCTTCTCTCCAATTCCAGGTCAACAATGTATATAGTTAACCATTAAAAAGAAAAAAGGATCATTTGCCCTCCCACCAGCTCCACACATCTGGGTTGGGGAGGGAGACATCTCTTAAAATGCAGTTGGGAATAATGGTCCCAAGCTCATGCTTGAGTGATCCAGCCAGAGGTGAGAAGAGAACATATCTGTAAGAAGCAAAAACAGCCAGGCCTCTGGAAGAACAGAGTAGCAACTCTGAACTGAGAAGTGGTTTCAGTGAATAGTCCTGTCCTACTCTCTCAGTCGGCATCCATCCATGGAATGCACCAGTCACCTTCCTGAGAGAAAGCATGTCTACCACACACTGCTTGCTTTATTTATATGAGCACAAAGTTCCATAATGACAACTGCTTCAGCCCACATGGCCTCTCATCTAAACCTTCCTCTCTACCCAGCCTCACACTACTTTCCTCCATCTCGGCCACTTCAAGATACACCCACACAAACATTTAAAACTAGTGTCTGATAACCCGATTACCTTCAGAGTCCTGGGTAAAGAGCAGGTTTGGCTGCAGATGTAACAGAGTAGGCTCTTCTTGGCACTGAGCCTGAGGGCTGTCAGGAAACGGCCCCAAGCCTTGATTCCTATCATTGGTTATATCTTGCAAAGGCATTTTAGTGTTGTGGGCAATGACCTGCTGGCCTTGGGAATCCTCAGTGAAAAGCTGACTCCAGGAGTCCCTCTCATTCCTTTCATTATCCCAGGGAAACACAGAAAGAAGAGTGTTTTTTGCCACCGACAGCGGTTTTTTCCTACTCGAGGATTCTAACCTGTAGGTTTGAAGATGCACAGGGGCCTGCCTGTTTTCCTTGGCAGTCCCTTTTTCTCCCAGTTCAGTTTTGTCCAAGGGCTGATAGCATTTACCCCCAGACGGTCTAATGTGGCTTCCCATGCCTAGACAGTTTGTCTTAGATCCATGAAGCCATTCCCTTTTCTTCCTGGCCTCTCTTTGGTCCAGCAAACAATAACCTTCCATGTCCTGGGTAAAGGAAGCAGTCAGGGAGGCTTTACTTAGTCCAGCGTCCATCAGGATATCAGGTTGGGGCGATGTTGTAGTCAAAGACGGTGTTTCCAAACTGTGGCAGCTAGAGAACTGGGGAGATGGAGGAGAATGTCCAGCTTCCTGGATGTCTGCAGGAGCTGACATGGTCAAAGGTGATACCAAGCAATCCCCCAGTCCCTGAGTTCCCTTGCATTCTTTGTTGATCTGATTTTCTTTGAGAGATAAAATGTTCTGGTTACCACCATTTGCCATTCCTAATGAAAGAAAAGATAATTCCACTAAAAAAACTGCCCTGAGCAGGATTTTGTTGTGTTTTCTGAGACCAATATCAGCTGCTATTAGTACTGGGTACAGGAGTCCTAGACTCTTGAAATAACTTCATGGCTAATAGTCCTGTTTTCAGTCTTGCTTTTCTCTGCTGAATGCTCTAAAACTTCGGTCATATATTCCCCCACTCAAACACATGGATGCTCCCAGTGACCTACATCTACATAATATGTCAAGTGTGGTTTACAGTTAGACCATGGCCAACTTCTCCAACTCAGTTTTTGTTACATGCTTTTTAACACAGGGCAAAATAGTTTTTTCTTTTTAAACTTTTTATTTTACTATGGTTCCTACTGAACAATGATCCTGCCACTAGCTAACACAAATCCAAATATTACCCTTAAGGAGATATTCTCGGCAGATATTTTGTAAGGTCATAAAATCATTATCAAACTCTAAAATTTTCTGGTAATAATAAAAATAAATGTAGCTTTTCCACAATTCAGACATTTCATGGGAAAGCCAATGAAGATATTATATTAGGATGCTAAATCAACCAGTTACAAACTGAAAGACTAGCATCTAGCTAGTTCATTTCATTAAGTGTAGGATGGATCCTGTTCTCCCTTAAGGATGAATGAAACAGATTCCCAGTCTACCCAAATTATATCAAGATACAGTTTTAAAAAGCAGAATGGTAGGTTTATTTTTGTCCTCTCATAATAAGTGTTCTGTGAGAACACTCGCTTTTTCTTATAATTCAACAGTATATAAAATACACAAGATTTTGTAACTGGGGAAAGTTGAATTTGGGGGTACAGAGGAAGCTTTCCTTGTTATGTTTTATGTGGAGGAGGAATAGTGCACATTCTGTTTATAAAGAACAATCCTGAGTGACACCCAAGAGTGGGCCCACCCCCTCCACCTGGCTCTGTATCTCAGGCCTGCTCTGAGCTCTCACCTATGCCCCTCCTCACTGCTCTGTTAGTAAATACAAATATTTAAAATTAGACGGAGCAGAACAGAAGCAGCAAAGCACACATATAAAAAGTATGTATAATATATTCCCTTTTCAGAGCAGCATCTACAATTCATAAATGTTTCAACATGGAGAAATGAATACACTTGTTCTCTCCTCAGATAATGAAATATTCCCAAGCGGGTCACCATACCTGGTTGCAAGGTGACAAAGGATGCAATACTGGTCTGCGAGTGCTTCTTCTTTGAGTAAAAGAAATATCACATTTTCTCTCTCCAGGAAGCAATGTCAGCATTTTAGTGCCTGGTTTGATTAAATGTGTCTGAGGGAGAAAAATAATTGAACCTATTACCATACCAGTGACTCATTAGTTCACCCTAGTCTCTAGGTAGTTTGTACTGGACATCACCTCCCACTACTTCCTGCCATCTTGAGGATCCTGACCTCAGGAATCACATATTACAAGTAGCCCAGTCTTTCCAATTTCCAACAGTTATCAATAAGGCTAACCAAAGAGAATTTATCAAAGTATCCGAAAATGAGGCACTCTCTTTTAGATTTAGAAATAATTTCTGCACTGGCAATTGATACATTTTCAATGGTTTTCAAATATTCACTTAATGGTTCAGAACATGGCACAGAACCACATGGGTTGGGTGTAAATCAGTCTAACCCTTTATGGTCAAAAGTCCTAAAGTAACTCAGAAGAAACAAACATAAAGGTGACATATGACAAACCTATAGCCATCATTGCAGTACATAAGGAAAAATTCAAAGCATCCACTAAAATCAGGAGAAAGTCAAAGGTGTCTGTCTACTTTTTCTACTCTGAACCAGTGTTAGCAGTCTTAGAGAATAAGAGAAGCAAATGGAATGGGCACACATAGGAAATGCAAATATCCCTTCTTGTAAATGATGGTCTGTACATAGTGGCTCTACACACTACTGAAAACCTTAAGAACTGATAAATACTTTCAGCAAGGCGGCAAGATACATTAGCATACATCCATCTGTAGCCTTCCTATATACCAATAACAAGCATGCCAAGGAAGAAAGCATATCCAAAATTACCTCAGGAAAGAATGCCTTGGCATAAACTTAACCAAATAATTGAAAGATCTCTATAATTATTATGGAAACTTTAATAAAACACTCGGAGAAAAGATCTTCCATGCTCATGAATTCCAAAAACTGATACTATGAAAATGGCTATCTTACCTTGGTCATTAATGCTGTCAATTTGACAAGAGTTAAAACAGCCTAGGAGGCAAGCTTCTGGGGCGCATTGGGAAGGAATTATCTAGATTAGGTTCACTTCTGGCCATGTAGGATTATTTTAAATTAGCTGAGGTGGGAAGACTCACTCTGAAATAGGCAGCACCATGCAGAAAAAGGGGAAAGCTGGCTGAGCCACCAGCAGTCACTCTCTGCTACTAACTACAGGTGCAAGGCGACCAAATGACCACCACAAGGTACTATTCCCTCCAATGTGAGCCAAAATTAACCCACAGGAAACTTACCAATCTACAGATCCCATGCCACCCCCATCAAAACACCAATATCATTCTTCACAGAATAGGAGAAAACCTTAAAATTCATTTGGAAGCACTAAAGACTCTGGATAGCCAAAGCAATCCTGAGTAAAAGGCAATCCTGAGTAAAAGGAATGCAGGAGATCTTGCCACACCTGACTCCAAGTTATGCTTCAGAGCTATAGGAATAAACAGCATGGTACTTGCACAAAAGCACACATGTAGATCAATAGACGAGAATAAAATACCTAACATTAACCATGCAGCGACAGTCATGAGAGAGCAGAAGGTGCTAGGGAAAGCTGTAAAACAATGAAACTAGGCCCACCTCTCTCAACACAAGCCATCTTCAAACTGATCAAAGACCTTAATGTAAGAACTGGAACTAAGGGAAAAAGTAGAAAAAATACACTTTTTCTGAGTATAACTCCAGTTGTTCAGAATATAGAACCAATTAACAAATAGGATCTCCTGAAATTAAAAAGCTTCTTTATAGTAAAGGAAACAGTTAATTGAAAGAAGAGACGGTCTACAGAAGAGGAGAAAGATTTTGCCATATATATATATATATATATATATGACAGTCTTACTATCCATAATAAGAGCTCCAACAACTAAACAAGGAAATAAACCCAATCAAGAAATATACACTAAGGAGAGGCTATAGACATGAAGACATGGCTTGGCAGTTAAGAGCACATATTACTCTTGCAGAGGACTGGAATTGATTTCCAGTACCCACATCAGGCAGCTCACAACAGCCTGTAACTCCAGCTCCAGGAAATCTGACACTCTCTAGCCTCTGTGGGTATCTGCATTCACAAGCACATATCCGCACACAAACACACCTTAAACAGAGGCAGGAGGATTTCTATGAGTGCGAGACCAGAGTAGTCTTCAGAGCGAGTTCCAGGGCAGTCAGGACTACACAGAAAGACCCTACACCTTAAAAATAAACAATAAAATTAAAATGTGTGAAGGAACTGTTCTCAAATGAATATAAAAATATTCAATGTCTTTAGTGGTTAGAGAAATGCAAATTAAAACTACTCTGATACTGGGGAGGGGGATGCACTCCTTTAATCTCGGCACTCAGGAGGCAGAGCCAGCCAGATCTGAGTTCGAGGCCAGTCTGGTCTACAGAATGAATTCCAGGACAGCCAGGACTACACAGAGAAACCTTGTCTCAAAATAAATAAACGACTCTGATATTCCATCTAATCCTTTTCAGCTATGAAGAACATAAATAAAGGGCTTATCTTAGGTTTCTATTACTGCAATGAAACACCATGACCAAAAAAAGTTGGGGAGAAATGAGCTCATGGCTTATACTTCCACATTGTTGTTCATCACCAAAGTCAGTCAGAGCAGAAAGTCAAGCAGGGCAGGAACCCGGAGACAGGATCTGATACAGAGGCCATGGAGGCGTGCTGCTTACTGGCTTGCTCTACATGGCTTGCCGAGCCTGCTTTCTTATGGACGACAGAATCCACAATGGGCTGGGTCCTGCCCTCAGCAATCACTAATTAAGAAAATATCTTACAGCTTGATCTTATGGAGGCAGTTTTTCAGTTGAGGCTCCTTCCTCTCTGTTGACTTTAGCTTGTGTCAAGTTGACATAAAACCAGCTAGTACAGGGCTGAAGAGATGGCATTGGATACTACTCTTCCAATTCCCAGCACCAATATTCCTGGCAGCTAACAATGGTCTAGAACTCCAGTTCCAGGAGATCTGGTGCCCTCTTCTTGTTGGAGGGCCCCAGGCATGCACCCACTACACAGTCGTATGTGTAGGCAAAACACCCATACTCATAAAATAAAAATAAAACTTAAAGGGAAAAAAATGACAACAAATGTGAATAAAAAGGAATCCTTATTCACTGTTGGTAGGCGTGTTGCAGCCACAGTGGAAATCAGTGTGGACCTTTCTCAAAAAAAAACCCAGAACCAGAACTAGCATGTGACCCACCTCTTCCACTCCTGGGCATTTCCCCAAGGTTATAACCTCCTTGCTCATCCATGTTTATTGCTGCTCGATTCCCAACACCAAGAAGACATTATCAACCCAGAGGTCCATCAACAGGTGAGAATGGGTAATAAAAGTGTGGTACACATACATAATACAATTATCCAACTTTAAAAAAATGAAATTATGCAATTTTCAAAAAAAATGGATAGAACTGGGAAACTTATTTGTGAGGCAACAAAGCCTCAGAAATATAAATACAGCTTGTGCTCTCATAAAGGCAGACTTAAGTTCTAATTTGTACAAATTCACACCAGTGTGTGGGGTGAGAGAGTGTAAATTCCAGGAAACTAGAAAAGGGCCTATGAGAGGAGAAAACACAAACTAAGAAGCAGTGAGGGGGATAAAATGTGTATGGTTGTGAAAGTACTGAGGGCAGAAGGGTTGGCCCAGGAAAGAGATGTAGGAATGAAGGTGGTACCAGGAAATAGAACCAAAAAAACCCACCTGCTGCTTTGCATGCTAAAAAAATAGTAGTAAGGGGGGCTAGAGAGATGGCTCAGTGGTTAAGAGCATTGCCTACTCTTCCAAAGGTCCTGAGTTCAATTCCCGGCAACCACATGGTGGCTCACAACCATCTGTAATGAGGTCTGGTGCCCTCTTCTGGCCTACAGACATACACACAGACAGAATATTGTATACATAATAAATAAATATTTTAAAAAAATAGTAGTAAGGGCTGGAGAGAGGGCTCAGTGGTTAAGAGTGCTGGCTGCTCTTCCAGAGGTCCTGAGTTCAATTCCCAGCACCCACATGGTGGTTCACAACCATCTGTAATGAGATCTGGTGCCCTCTTCTGGAATGCGGGCATACATGGAGGCAGAATGTTGTATACATAAGAAATAAATAAATCTTTTTTAAAAAATAGTAGTAAAATACAAGCCATGAAACCACCAACATTCACGGCAGACTTCCCTAGCTTTCTGTTTAGAAGCACTTTCCAGATCAATGTGTACCTACGCTGAGCACTGCAGTCTTCACAAGCTAAGTCAACATGAGATTGGGACTTGGGGAAGCTGAGGTGTAGGATCTGCAGTTCAGAGATGACTTCCAGACATCTACTGAGATCCGTTCAGTCTCTGCTCAGGCTACACTTTTAATTGGCAAACCGCCAGCTCAAGCTGCAGGCTGAATGATTCCTAGAGCTCACACAAGGCCAAGACACTGGAGTTCCCACAACCCAGGGAAAACAGGCACGAGTTTCCATGTCATATGTTCTCTGCTAATGTGACCATCCTATTTTTATGTGAAAGAGGTCCTTATTGTTTCACCTTGAATATGGGGAAAATCCTGAACCTCCAAACAAGAATGCACGCACTTCTGCCTTGCTCCCTGGAGATACTCACTCCTGGAACCTAGCCAACACATTTGAAGACGCCCACACTGGCATATGGGTCTTCAGTTTTATGGGAACACACACATCTTAAATATGTGAAATATTGTGAATGATATTTGAGTGTCTACATGGAAGATGCTGAAATGAAAACAAAACAGACTCTGCCCTGGAAAAGTTTGGCGCTTTGAAGAGAAAACACGCTATTAATAAAGTTACTACATATATGCTAAATCCTATACAGAAAACTACAGGTCAGAAAATTGGCACGACATCTGAGAATAAAGCTTTTTACAGCCAGGCTCGGTAGCGCAAGCCTTCAAGTTCAGCACTCAGCAGGCAGAAGCAGGCAAGGCCAGCCTAGTCTACAAAGTGAGTTCCAGGCCAGCCAGGGCTATATAGTGTAATAAAAAGCTACATATAAACAGTGTTTTGCTAGGTTGGTCATTAGTTACTTTTCTAATGCTGTGCTAAGACATCATGCCAAGGCAGGTTATAGGAATTTTATTTACAATTCCAGAGGGTTAAGGGTTTGTCATGGCCGAGTGTGGCAGCAGCGTGGCAGCTGGAAGGATCCCTTCCTAGCTGAGGGATCACATCTTGAACTGCAAGCATAAGGCAGACAGCACAAGCTAGAAATGACACACGTCCTTAAATCCTCAAAGCTTGCCTCCACTGACAATCCTCCTCTAATAAGGCCACAGCTCCTAAGCCTCCCAAAACAGTACCAACCTAGGACCAAGTATTCAAATGGCCAAGACTATGGGAATATCTCATCTAAACCGTGGTCATCTTTGGTAGACACTAAAGGAAATTCAAAGTACTGGCAAATGATGACACCGTCTGCTCTAGCTGTCTTAGAATACCTATGGCCTTGGGGAGTGACTGAACACTCTCGGTGGAATGGTAAAGATTCTGAGAACAGAGAGCGACTCATGTACAAAGTCCTTTGGCTGATTCTCGTATCTGAACATAAAGACAGCCTCTATGTGTACTCTGTACTGCTGAAGAAAGCCTGCCTATGAGCCATGCTTGGTGGTACATGCCTGTAATTCCAGAACTTGGGAGGTAGAGACAGAAGGATCATTAATTCAAGATCATTCTCTGCAATGCAGCAAGTAAGTTGAAGGTCTGTCAGCATTGTGTGTGTGTGTGTGTTGATTTTATTCTTGGATGAGTATGGGTTTGCATGACTATAATCCCAAGGCAGGACAGAGGACTCATGGGGTCAATGCCTTTTACACAGTCCAGGACATTATTCAAGCAAGTTTTCCTCGGAGAGTTTCAAGCAAGCAGATGCGAGTTCTAGAAGGTGGTATGGTTAGTACCAGTCAGTGTCAGGTAGGGAAGATCAGCAAAGCCCATCAGACAGGCCACATCTAGCTGTCCCTCAGGGAACTGGTCACCAGCAAAGAGCTGTATGGGGCAGGAGACTGGATGTACCACACCGGGGAACTCAGGCCCCAGGTTGGAGTACAAGCTTGAGAACCGCTATAGTCAAGAGCCTCCACTGCCGGCATGAGAAAACTAACTCCTAATTAAAATGGATGACATAAAGCATGAGACTTGATTACAATCTTGCATTTGCCAAGCTCTAGATGTAGATCCCACAAGTGCTGCCATCTTGGATTCTGACACTGTTAAGCCTTTCCATTCAATGAGATAAGCTTTTCCTCTCTATTAGGAAGAAATGAGGTAATGTCAGAAAGGGGGAGTGTTAACCACTCCACAGCCACGTTCCTGGAGCTCTCGGGATGATTTCTACCTCCAAAAGCTCAAAGTCCTCCCACTCATTCCGCAGAGTGAGAGTAAGACACTAGAACAGGAGCAGAGGACGGAGAGCTGGAACGATGTGTTCATTCACTCAGCAGATGACTATTTACTGAGCAGAACTGCTTAGAAGACCACCTGCTGGACTTTCATGCCAAAAGGAAATGGACCAAAGGACAGGTTAAATACAGCACATTATATGCCTGGTGGGCAGTGCTATGATGAAAAATAGAGATGGTGAGGGAGTGTGTGGCTTCAGCACCAAGGCTCCTATTTTATGGGGGCTAAGAACTCACTGATTTGAGCACACACAGAATAGAGCAATGGAACCTTCTAATCCCTCCACACAGGCAGAGAAGTGCAAAAGCACCAGGCAGAGGTACCCGGAGAACAGCAAGGTCAGTATGGCTGGAGCAGACAGAATGAGGCAGAGAAACGGACCAGATGAAAGCTGACCGGCAGGCGTGAGAGCACACACTGAAACAGCGCTCAAGGGACTGAAAGGAGCGTCTGGTTGTCATTGAGGGTGGAGTAAATTAAGCTGAGCAAATGGTCACTCTGGCGCATGTGAGAGACAGGGTAAGAAATATGACTATAAACTAGGCATTGGGGCATCTTCTCATAATCCCACTATGTGTGAAGCTGAGGCTGGAGGATTTTGAGTTTGGGAACATAGTGGGACCTTGTCTGAAAAAAGGAGTGGATCAGAACTGAGGATATAGCAGGTGGTAGAGAGGCCCTATGTTCAATCCAAGGACAAACTGATAGGATGGGAGGAGGACCGGAGGGAAGAACTCTAACTCCATCTGACAGCCCCGCAGAGAATGTGCTGACTGGATGAATGCTGATAAAGCTGCCAAGATCAGGGCGGAGGTCAATGCTCCACCGCGCTGGCCTAGAAACTGATGGCGGCTCAGCCGAAATGGTATCCTCACAATTCCATTTCTCCTGATCACGTCTTTTAACGTGTAGGAAAAACCCTTTTCCCTAAGCTCACTAGGGTGTGTTCACATGCACACAGTGGATCATACACACACACACATGCATACAAAAGACAAAAAAGGCTGGGAAAGCAGCTTAGTGGCAGAGCACTTGCCTGGCATGTGCAAGGCCCTAGATTCAGTCCCTAGTGCTGCCAGCAAGGAGGCAGTGGATATTCTTCAATGTTCTTACATAGAAGAAGCACAGTTAAATATAAAACCTGGAAGTTACATGAATTAGCCATTTTAGGTATCATATTGTCATAACTTGTAGGTCTTACGTGGAAAGTTCTGTGTATTTAGCGGGAGGTGGGCAGCTGTGGGCAGCTGTGGCCGTGGGAGGAAATCCCTCTCACCCGAGGGTTGTCTCAGTTATCTACAGCAGCTCAAGCCTAACATATTAATGGGAGTCATAGAAATAAACAATTTTAATTTGAATTATACTGAGTATGGTGGTAAATTTCTACACTATCCTATTGCAGCAGGACGTAAAACATCTTTATCTATTGTATTTACACCACATAGTCTACTGTCCCTATGAGAGCTGAGAGACTGCGTTTGCGTACCTCTTACAACAGCATATTATTGTTTTTAGAAGGTTAAAACTTTAGGGCTAGGAATGGATTTCAGTGGGCAGAGTGGTTATCTAGCATACATAAAGCACTGAATTTGATCTCTAGCACCCTATAAAATTGGGCATAACAGCACATGTTTAAAATTCAGCACCCAGGAGACAGAGATGGGTGATCAGAAGTTTAGGTCATCCTTGACCTCATATGAGCTCAAGGCTAACCTGTACTATGTGAAACCCTGTCTTCATAAGGGCTGTAGAAATGACTCGGTAGTCAGGAGTGCTTGCTGGTTTTCCAAAGGATCCAAGTTTGGTTCTAGTACCTACAATCAGGCAGTTCACAATTGCCTTTGACTCGATTTCCAGGGGACTTCTGGCCTCCACAGGCACCTGCATCCATGTGCACATACCCCAACACAGGCACGCACACTTAGACATAAATCTTGCCCTTCATAGTGACACACACTTTTAATTCCAGTACTTAGGAGAGGCCAGCCTCATCTACATAGTGAGTTCCAGAGCAGTCAGGGCTACAGTGAAACCCTGTCTCAAAATAATAACCCAGCACACAGGAGACAGAGGCAGGCAGAATTCTATGAATCTGAGGGCATATAGCATATATAGGATTCAGTACAGAGGTTTCAAACACCCCCTATATTGGGGGGACATTACTTATATACACATCTTGAAGGATACCAACCTGTTAACTACTAGTGAGGCCAATTCAGTATTATTTGTTTGGTTTTATTTTTATAAGTATGTATGGGTGTCTGCCAAGTGGCCCAGTGAGTGGCCTTGAACTCTTTTGATTTTCCCTATCCCCATTTCCTAAATGCTGGGGTTACAGGCCTGTGCTACCATGCCTGGCTAAATACTTTTTAAATTTAAAAAAAAAAGAAAAGAAAAGAAAACAACTATCTGCTGTACCAAACCTAGGTGGTGAGGCCAACCCTGCATGTCTGTGGTAGTGAGAACAGATAAGACACAAAC
>JAQHUG010000134.1:5105325-5115503 GCA_028555095.1 Dicrostonyx torquatus
GCTGAGCAAGCCATGTGGAGCAAGCCAGTAGGCAGCACTCCTCCGAGGCCTCTGCATCAGCTCCTGCCTCCAGGTTCCTGTCCTGCTTGAGTTCCTGTCCTGGCTTCCTTCGATGATGAACAACAATGTGTGATGTGGAAAGCACAAGCCACATAAACCCTTTCCTCCCCTTGTTGCTTTGGCCATGGTGTTCACCACGGCAATGGTAACTCTGACTAAGACATCATCATCGATTAACTCAAGCGCTCTTGGTATCTTCCAGGCAGCTCCCTCAACAAGATTTCTAGACTCAGCATGCAAGTGTTCTGTCCATGGATTATCAGATGTCTGGCAAGGCCACCTTTGTCCCAGCCATTGTGTATGCAGGTGCTTATGTTTTCACAGCCTCTCAGCCACTGCCCCCTGACTGCCCAAAGGACTCAGGCACAACTCAAGAGCTTGTGTAAGTGGCTTCAGAACCTGCCCCGAGCTGGCTCTCCCTCCCTAAACCCCACTCTCTATGCTTCTTCTAGAGTTTGATGATCAGGAGGCAGAGACAGGTGAATCTCTGTGAGTTCAAGGCCAGTCTGGTCTACAGAGAGAGTTCCAGACAGCCAGGGCTACACAGAGAAACCCTGCCTTGAAAAACAGAACAAAGCAACAACAAAAATTTCAACCAGTCTCCTCAGCCACGGAGAGCACGGTGCCTCCCAGAAAGCCTGACTCGGGGCAGACTCAGGAAGCAGGTCCTTTAGACGGGCTATTAACAAGAACTATTAACAGTTTCCACCCAAGGCTTCTTCCTCATCCCAAGACACTGGACTTCAGCCATAACAATTTGGCCTCTGTTCATGTCCACGATTTTGTCTGCAGGGGCAGACTGGCCTCAGAATACATCTTGGGTGGCTCACAAGGAAACTAGACTTGGCATTCCCTCCTAGACACAGCCAGCACAGCAAGGCTTCTGTTCTACCAGGGGACCAGTGAAGCCAGAGGGAGCCCCTGTCACTGGGTCCCTGTGATCTTTTAAGTCCATTCCTAGGCTCCATCTCCCACTCCTGGGACTTCTCAAGGCACACGATTGTAGCAGAGGCTCTGGGAAGGTCTATAGCAAAGACCCCTTAGCTTTGTTGAGCCTACGTGTGCCAAGTTTACATGACTTAGGCTTCCTCCCCCAGTCATGAGCACACGAGAAAGCCGGCTGAAAGCAAATGTTTGTTGTGACCAATTTTTTTTCCTGTTTTTCAAGACAGAGTTTCACTGTGTGGCCCTGGCTGTCCTGAAACTCGCTTGGTAGATCAGGCTGGCCTCAAACTCACTGAGATCTTGCCTACCTCTCGAGTGCCGCCCAGTATAGTCAATTCTGGTAACATCTTTGAAACCTAGTACACCCATTTGGTGCTCAGATGGTGCAATCTAAGGGATGAAGAAATTCTTACTCAAGGGAGGGTGGGGAGGAAAGATGCATGCCTATGGGACCCAGTGCTCTGCCTGCAAACCTGGACACTTATCAGCTCCTCTGCTGCTGGCCTGCCTCCTGTGACACCGCCTGCACCTCCAGAGCAACACTGCTGTATACTGACTTGAATCAGACATTCGGGGCTTGTGTAAATAATGTCCTTAGGCTTCTAGTCTCCCTCAGTCTGACCCTTTTTTTTTTTTTTGAGACAGGGTTTCTCTGTGGCTTTGGAGCCTGTCCTGGAGATAGGGAGCTCTTGTAGACCACACTGGTCTCGAACTCACAGAAATCCGCCTGCTTCTGCCTCCCAAGTGCTGGGATTAAAGGCATGGGCCACCACCGCCCCATAGTCCTACCCTCTTGTTCTACACCAGGGAAGCCACTCCTCAGGAGAGGGACAATACCAACACACAACTCCCGTGTTCTTAGACACGGCAGGACCTGAACACATAACCTAGAGGCAACATTCTAGGGGGATAGAGGCCCCATGGCTTGATTTCCCTTAGGATCTAGGCAGAGGCACTACTCATACAAATAGATCTATTTTCAGAATTAGGTACTGTTCTCTTTAATCTATAGATAGAGACCTCAAATCCAGAGGAAAGGAGGGAGCACGGGCAGAGGTCAAGCTTGAGCAGATGGAAGGGGTGATGGAGAGAGATCCTATGGCATCCAGACTGATCTGCCAACCAGGCAGCCAGGCCTTGCCTATCGTGGACAGCCAGCCCAGCAAACTGCAACAGCACTCACTAGGCCTGTCATATTGCACTGGGTACCTGGGGGTGTTTCTCTGGAGCCTGGAGCCAGTGGCATCTCTGTGGAACTGCATGAGATCACCAGATGCCCAGTGCTAAATGGCACTTGCACAGGTGAGGGACACTAGGGGTGGAGCCTGGAAGTGTCCTGAGTGATGTCTCGGCAGGGTGGGACTGACAATCTCTCTCTCTCTCTCCTCCCTTTCTTTCTGACCCCCACATTAGTAGAATCCAGGCTCAGTCACAAACAACACCTCTGTGGCAGAAGTGTATTGCTGTCTGGAAAGCTGTGACATATGTGACATACCCAGATCATACCAAACAGGAAGAGCCAAGTCAGCTGGTACTAAGTGGCTGGGGTCTGGGAGATGGATATCAGGTGCACTTGGTGGGTTCCTACCCCAAATTCATAGAAATCCAAAGGAAAGATAAGAATAAAAGAGTAAGCGAGCCCTGAAGGATGGCACACACCTATGGTCCCAGCACTCAAGAGGCAGAGGCAGGCAGATATTTTAGTTCCAGGCTAGCCTGGTCTACAGAGCAAGTTCAGGACAGCCAGGGCTACACAGAGAAACCTTGCCTTGTGTAAAGAGGGGGGGGAGAGTAAGCGGTCACTTTCTTAGAAAGACTTGTTGGGAGATGGACTTTAAGGACAATCAAATGTGATGCTAGATCCCATAAGACACAAGCTCCATGACCTTGGGCCACTGACTGACTCTCTGGTTCTTAGCTCCCCTGTGGGAATGACAAAATCACACACCTTGCAGATTGTTGCAGAAATTTAAAGGATGGGAACTAAGTTTGAATACCGTTTAGGGACTCGGTAAACCACAACCGCCATTTTTATGAATACCAGTAGAATGTTTAGAGGAATCCCAGCCTGAGATTAGCCTGATGGGTTCTTCAAAAATTTGTCCCTGGAATGAAGTGTGATAGCCTGGCAGGTGGCGTGAGGCCCAAGGTCCCACCCCAGCACAACAAAAACAACCTTCCATCCAAGCCAATGGATCTGGGTGGAGTCGGGGATGGGGTAGTGAGGGAAGGGGATTGGGGGTTGGAGGGAACACAGATGGACAGACAGAAAGTTAACTGTATCCTAACTAATCTGGTGTGCTGGCGTCCACCCATAATCTCAGCACTTTGGAGGAGGAGGCAGGAGGATCAGAAGTTGAAGGTCATCCTTGGCTATGTAACAAGAAGGAGGCCAGCCTGGGCTGCATGAGATCGTCTTGGGGAAGGGGCGGATAACTGTCTCCTGAAACATTTACCTGATTCTTGGGGACATATTTAAGGACTAGACTCACCTTCTTGGCACGCAAAGTTCCACTGTTACTTTGTGGACCCTGGCTACTCAGCACATTCTCTTAAAGTCTATTTTATCTTGCCATGGAGAGCAAAGTTTAACCTCATTAGATAAAGAGAATAAAGAAAGCCAGGATCCAGAAATGACACCGTGTACAAACGTCATCTTTCTTCCTTCCTCCACTCTTCTTCTCCCCGATTTCCTCCTTTCGTTTTTGTGTGGCTGTGCACGTGTGTATGCATGCCCATGTGTTACAGGCTTCTCATGTGGGTGCTGGAGATCCGAACACACGCCCTCAAGCTTACCCAGCAACCACTTTACTGGCTCAGACAGGATCTCACCATGTCGCTCAGACTGGCCTTCAAATCATGACTCCCCTGCCTCTGCCTCCTGAGTGCTGGGATTACAGGTGTGCACCACCATGCCCACCTCATTTTCCATGTTTCTATGAACGTGTTAAAAATAAATAAAGAGGGCTGGAGAGGTGGCTCAGAGGTTAAGAGCACTGGCTACTCTTCCAGAGGTTCTGAGTTCAATTCCCAGCAACCACAAGGTGGCTCACAACCATCTGTAAATGAGATCTGGTGCCCTCTTCTGGTCCGCAGTCATATATGAAGACGGAACTGTAGACATAATAAATAAATATTGTCTTGATGGGCCTTCCATTAAAAAAAATAATTTAACAGCTACTTGTGGGGCAGAAGGTCCATGTGGGAAAAACAGCAAGACTCCTAGCTACCAAAGATAAAGACCAGCAATAAGAAGTCTAGCCAGAGTTAATACTGGGAGTGTGGGAGGCAAAGCCTCCAGAGGGATCCTGAGGGGAAGACTAGCCATGGAGGAACCCAAATGCTTGCCATTAGGTGTTCTATCAGTTAGCTACATAGCCAGCTTCCAATATGGTTCTGCACAACTTCAAACCCCAGGTCCATCTGGTGATCCAGGCCCAGAGGCAAGACAGCACCGATGCTTGTCTAACACCCATGCTAACTCCAGAAGCAGAGCTCCGGGCAGCTCCTGGGCACCCAATGGATGAATGTAGATTGGACAAGCACTGGCAGGCCTTCAGATCTCTCAGCAACCAAGTCACCTCCCTCTTTGCAAACCAATTCTCCAATTCAGCTCAACCAGTTTAAAGAAAAAGCCCCCTCCGTGGCTTCCAGGGCAGAACAGGAAACGTCTGTGTTTGTAACTGCTGTGGGCCTCTATTTGTACTCAGAAATGTGACCAGAATGGAATGAGTTATTTTTAAGGAAATTCTTACCGGAGCTCAGACACTCCACTGCTCCAAGGAGAGTATCCTGAAAAGGAGAGACAGCCCAGAGAGGTTGGGCCAGCTAGCTGCAGTCACCAGTACAGGACATGATGCAGGAACCTGAACTGCACCACTGACCCGCAAAGGTTATCTGTGACGGGGTGGAGGCTGGAAAGGGAACCCTTTCACCGGGGCGGGGACCTGAGATACACAGTCCTCCTGACAGGAGGACTTCTACACTGGTGTCCCCGATGTCCAACAAGTACAGGCCAGCCTGGAGAATACATCAAACCTCACCCCGCACGGCCTGAGGCAGACTCGGAGTCGGCAGGGGTTGCTAGGGGAAAACCTCCCAGGGTAGTGCTGTGGATGATGGGGTCTTGTCCCTGTCCTTCCCTAGGGCAATCTGGCTTTCCAGACATTCAGGGAGGGGTCCAACACTGTGGCCTGGTGGCCCTCCCACTTCCCTAGAGCTTTCCTCAGGGTTCCCCACAGGATCTGCACCCCTACATACACACACACCACACACATACTCATGTCCCTTCTTGCCCCATTATCTCCTTCCTTCTAGAGTGAGGCTGTGATCCTGCAGATACACTCCTCTTGCCTAACTTCCCGCAGACTATATTGAAGTTTTCCCTCCATCCTGCCAGGTCATAGATCATGCTCCGGTCCTGATCCTCCTTCCCTCCTTGACACGATGCCTTTGCTCTCCGCCCCAAGCTATAATGTTCCCCACTGTTCCTCTTGCCCTCCCGGAGGATGACCTCGGACTCTGCTTCTTCCTGTCCCCCTCCTTGCTGCTGATTCCCCTGGTGGCCTCTCCTGACCCCTACTGGGAGGTGCTCCCCTACTTGACTGTCAGGGTCCTGTTTTTCTCAGCCTCGACGCCCCTTCCTCCACCCGCCCACTTCCGCCACTGGGCACCGCGCACATGTAGAGCTAGGAGCACACCCCCAATCCCCACTCCCGCAAGAGGACCTCTCTACTCCCATCCCAGCCCCGGGATCTCCAGGCGCAGCCTTACCTGTAGTCTGAGAAGAGCAGAGAGCTGTCTGCCGAGTCCCCGCGTTGGAGTCGCAGATAAAGGGGCGGCGGCCACACCCCAAGCGCGGAGGGCGGCGCTGGGCACCAGGGATTTAGTCGCCTCCGCCACCCTGCAGCCTCCCGCCTGGCGTTATGCAAGCTCGGGCTGCAGGAGGAGTCACTCCCGGCTGCATCCCAGGACTTCCTGTGGTCACGGTACAGTCTGAAATAGGAGGTCCAGAGGTCCTAGGTTCGGCAATGGGGCTGCAAACTCCTGCTGAGTTGGTCCACTTCCCCAAAGTGCAGGCTTCAGTCTGGTGATAGTTGCAAGAGCGTAGTAAGAGCGTGAGATGAGTGTCCCAGCAAGGGCTCGGAGCTCAACCCACATCGCTCATTTCTCACGGGGCTACTGTAGTCCAGATCTGCCTGGGGAGCTGCTCCCCAAACTGGGCTCTCTGGCTTATCGAGGTCTCATCCCATGACCTCGGACAATTCCCCTGTCCTGATTTGTCTAGATCTTTAGTGTCAAAACAGCCATTCCCTAGTGTCACATCTCCCTCCAGGTGCGGGCACATCCCTGAACATTTTTAAAAGGCAGGGTAGGCCTTCAGTAAATACTGGCTCACAGTGCCTCACGTGCCACTTCCTGTGATGTGCAGAGACCCCGTAGTACCTAACAAAAATGGAGACCCAGACTGGGTCCTGAGTGCATAGGGCCTAACTGAAGGAGGCTGGGTCTCTGCTCTTAGTGAGCTCTGGAGTCTGGTGGGCGCCGCCTCTCCCCCCCACCCCCATCCCCCGCCTTAACAAGATTGGAGCCTGGTGCTACCCAGCTAACCACATGACCTTGGACAAACCTCCTTGCTCTCTGGGTCTCAGTATTAGGGAGAAAACAGTGCTACCTAGCAAGACTGTTAGGGTTAGGTCAAATGGCAGGCATGGGGTCTTTGGGAACTGCAAAATGCGTATTTCACTCTGTACTGTGATGGAAGCATATGATCTTAAAGGAACCGTGTGAAACCGGCCTCTCCTTCAACAAGTCCAGACAAACCCCCAAATTTCCTAAATCCGTGGGACAAGGTGCCAGGCCTTCCAGCCCAGCTACTCTGGAGACTGAGGCAGTAGGATTGTTTGAGCTCAGGAGTTCAAAGCCAGCCTGGGCAACACAAAGCAACCCTGTCTCAAAAGGATGAATAAAAACTAAAGACATGCTGGGCATTGTGATGCACGCCTTTAGTCCCAGCACTTGGGAGGCAGGGGGGCGGGGCTCTGAGTTCAAGGCCAGCCTGGTCTACGTAGTAAGTTCTAGGATAGCCAGGGCTACTCAGAGAAACCCTGTCTTGAAAAACCAACCAAGCAAACAAACAAAAGCAACAAAAACCCATGGATTCAGCTTCCATTTTTGGAAGGAAGGCCAAACACAGCTTGCTTGTATTTTTTGTTATGTTTTGGTTTGGGCTTTGTTGTTGTTGTGTTTCTTTGCTCATTTGTATGTTTTTAAAGACAGAATGTCATGCAGCTTCTGCCTAGAACTAACTCACTGTGTAGCAAAGGCTAGCCTTAAATTCCTGATCCCCTCCCCCACTCCACCTCCCAAGTGCTGAGCCTGTGGGCATTCACCACCACATCCCCCCAGCTCCCTAAGCTTGTTTTCAAATCCACAGTTTACACTCAATGTGCTTGGCATGTGACAAGCAATGAACCAAACAGTTGCTATGGGGACCTCTCTTGATCCAAACAATCCTGCAAAACAGGTACTATGTTTAACCCACTTTGCACACAGGGAAGTGAGCTCGGAGGGGTGACAGGGGCCTTTTCGATGATCCTGTTTAAACCTTGAGCATTCCTTTGAGATGAATAGGCAACCACTATTCCATGGATAGGAAAATTGAGGCCTACAGCTGGGAAAATGTGTCCCAGCTCACGCAGCTCAGATGTGCCTGGCCCAGGCTCCGGGAAACGGCCTGGGAGGTGCGATCATTCAGGCACAACCCTCCACCGTGGATATCTGAGAGCCCAGTGATTCCGTAAGGACAGTGGTGGTCAGCCACGGGCCCCCATCGCCTGCCCACCCCATGCAGAGTCCGTCACGTATGCTGTTCATCTGTAGCATGGTCTGTTATCATATTTGTCTGCAGCCAAGGGAACAGCTTCCAGTGTGCTACTGACCCAAGGCCATCCAGACGCCTAGCACTGGGCCTGAATCCAAGTCAGCTCTTATCTGTGGCACAGAGCTGGTATGAAGGAGTAACCCTGGGTGCTTCCTTCATGTGTCCTGCTATGCAGCAAAGCCTGTCCCCAGCCCAGGCAGCAGGAAAACAGCATTGGGGACACCACCTCCCACAGTTCAGGCCACTGGGCCAGACAAGGACTCAGTGTTCCAGAGACACAGATGGAACCCCCAGAATCCTTTAGTGTCGTCCAGTTGTCTCAGATCCTAGGAATGAGGTCTTCAGTGAGATTGGATTCCTGGGGCAGTGTCTCTGAAGCCTCTGGCAGAAGTCAAGAGGCCTCAGAAGCCAGGCTGTGAACTGGAAATTAGGAAAGGCCTTCAAGGTGCTTGTGGTAAAAAGGATGGACAGGTGTTGTCAGCAAGGTCATGCATTCATGGTCTCTGCAAGGCACCAGCTGGGTTACCGTGAGCAAGTCACCTACCCTCTCTGGACACATCTCTGAGAGAGAGAGAGAGAGAGAGAGAGAGAGAGAGAGAGAGAGAGAGCGCTGTGGATGTCAGAGCACAAAGTATGAGTCCATTCCCTTCTCCCACCACCTGAGTCTCAGAACTTCAAGTCCATCAAGCTAAGCAGCAGGTGCCTCTGCCCACGGAGCCTTCCTGCCACAAGTGCCTCTGCCCACTGAACCTTCCTGCCTGCCCAAATGTCTATTATCTCACGCTTCGCTTCCCCACCAACTTTTGCTCAAAATGTGAAACAAAAAAGTAGCGCTGGAAGGTTGAGGCTAGGCTCCATTGAAGGCTTTCTGGCCTCACATACAACAAAGCTAGTATTGGAACCCTGGGGTCTGGATGAAGGCTTCAGTTGCAGCTGGGCTTGGGGTAGGATGACTTTCCAGGTTGTTGGTCCTCCTGGGACCAGTACCCCAGGATGAAGAGCCTCAGGCCCTCAGGAGCAAAGAGGACTTCCGGCAAAAGAGAGAGAAAGTCCAAAGGCCAAGAAGCGAAGACTGAGGACAGTGACTGATGAACCATGACCTGGGAGCAAGGTGGGGCTGCTAGGGTTCTGAAGGGAGAGACATGAAGGGAGAAAAAGGACTCTGGAGAGCAGGAAAGGATGGGGCCGGGGCTTCAACAAGCCAGGTGTCTCCTGTGACAACATGGCTTGGCATCTTGCCTAAGAATTCCAAAGAAAAATGGCCCAGCAAAGGCCTCAAAGTGGAGGGTGTTGCATCTCTATGGAGACAGGCCGGGTGTGTGTGCATCTCTAATGGAGACAAGCCGGGTGTGTGTGCATTTCTATGGAGACAGGCCAGGTGTGTGTGCATCTGTATGGAGACAGGCCAGGTGTGTGTTCATCTCTATGGAGACAGGCCGGATGTGTGTTCATATCTATGGAGACGGGCCAAGTGTGTGTGCATCTCTATGGAGATGGGCCAGGTATGTTTGCTTCCTGAGCCACTGGACAGAGCCAGCTTCAAGAACATCTCCCCAGGTACCATGAGCCTGGGCCCCTCAGGATGGCTGGGAAAAGGAGTGGTCCCAGACAACCTGCTGGCAGAGATTCCCCTTGGCAGGGATCTTCAGGTGGCGAGCCTACAGTGAGTCTCCAGTGTGGCAGACACAGGCCAGACCCATCTCCGTTTTAGCCTCAGCAGAGGAGGACTTCACCATGCTCACTGATTCAGCCACCTCCACTTTCCTGCCTTGGGGACTGTTGGCTAGCGCAGACATTTGACACCCTGGGGACATGTTGTCTGGGAACTTTTGTACAGGCCGGCCTCCTGTCCAAATGGAGCTGTGGGCTGAGAGCAAGGTGGGGCTTCTGGGGAACTGAGGGGAGAGATATGACAGGAGTCTGGAGAGAGTGGGATAGGACGGGACAGGGGCTTCAGCAAGCCAGGCATCTCCTGTGACGAGATGGCTTGGCATCTTGCCTGAGAAAACCACTTATCCTGTCTGCATTTGAGATGTCCCAGGATACAGGCTCTGTTACCTAAGTAACAATCTGGGATGGGAGGTGGGAGCACTATGGGAAGGAGGTGGGAGCACAACGGGAAGGAGGTGGGGGCACAACGGGAAGGAGGTGGGAGCACAACGGAAAGGAGGTGGGAACATAAAGGGAAGGAGGTGGGAGACAATGGGAAGGAGGTGGGAGCACAACGGGAAGGAGGTGGGAGCACAACGGAAAGGAGGTGGGAGACAACGGGAAGGAGGTGGGAGCACAA
>JAQHUG010000134.1:5131506-5166732 GCA_028555095.1 Dicrostonyx torquatus
TCCCTGAGTGCTGGGAAGAAAGGGTGTGCACCACAATACCTGCCTTACAAATATTTTAAGTCTCAGGAAGAGCAGAGACTCCCAGAGGCTAGACAGAAGGTTCAGAGGAATCCAGAAAGCCAGCTGCAGAGAGGTGATCTGCTGGGCCAATGCAGTGGGCTGTGAGCCTGTTTTCCGTGATGAAGGCAAGTGCTTCCCATCATGGGCAGGCTGAGAAGACCGATGAAGATGTGGATCGGTCATTGCGGGGGACAGGGCAGGCAGGTCCTGGGTGTCACCTCCTTAAACCTTGCACCCAGCTTCTCCCACCCAGCTGAGGGGATTAGATGCCCGAAGCCCCATACAGCTCTTAGACCAGACCTTGAATCTCATTGTCTGTGACTCAAAAACAATTTGTTTGGCTGCTGTATGGAAATTGAAAGATCTCTGAGAGACCTTTGATAACTGCCTAAGACAGCTGAGAAGTCTTTTCTGTAGCCTGAGGTTTCTCTAAGTAAGGAGGGTAGACTCCACCAACCTCCGGGGCTTACCAGCAGAAACCAAGGTAGAAATTGAAGGAAAACGCGCGCCACCTGAGGCAGAAGGAAATCCTGCAGCCGCAAAAGCCTCGACAGGTGCCTCCCCAGTCCAGGATGAGTCGAGAGAGCCTGCAGCCTTGGATGGTCACTCACCCACACTTGTGCCCCAGGAGTGCACAGCGCAAGACTTAGGAGTCCCCACCTTGGGTTTTGAGACAGGGTCCCCCACTAAACCTGGAGCTTTTTAATTAGGATAGACTGAGGCCAGCGGGCCCCAGGCCTCCAGCAGGTGAGGGCCTGTGCAGGCCAGTAGGTACACCTGGGGGGGCTGTGGTGCATAATTCCTGCCGCCAGGGGGCAGCAGCCACTAGGAGCTGGCTGTGAGTGGGGCTGTAAGCCAAAGCTAACCGTTTTTCCAGCCTAAATCAGATTCTTCTGTGGAAATGTCGGTTAATTCAATCATTCAAGACACAGCATGGGCCAGCAACATGCCTGCGGACCGTTGCTGGCTGCAGGCCACCAACCTGTCAGCTTTTGCCTTTGCGGGTAGAAGGATTCCATCACGAGCTGGGCACCTCCGAGTCCAGTTGGCAGAGCTGAGGCAGAGCCAGCTTTTTGCCTCCAGAAAATTGAACTGACTCTTCTTGGGATCCACAGGACAAAGCGGGTGACCGGAGGTGGACTATGGGAATCATTAATTCAGCACTATTTTTTTTTTTAACATTTCCTTGGTGTGTTTGTGGATATGTGTAGGTGCAGGCTGGGGGTTCTGGGGACTGGACTCCAGCATCTTTATTTACCTAGCTCGCTGGCCCCTTCAGCACTTTTTAAACTAACATCTCACTATAAGCCAGGTTTGAAGACTCAGTGGATCTCGTGTGAGGACGGCCCTTGCTGTGCCCCAGCTGGATACATGAAGGTGATAGGTACTGTGCGTTTGTTAGGCGCAGGGTCACAGAGGCTGTTAGATATGACCCTACCACTTTGGACAAGTGGTCTCATCTGAGGATTATGTGGGGGGATTCGAGGAGCTCACGCAAGTGGTTATTAACTGTAAAGTACAGAATTCTGTGAGAATTTAGGGAGGCACCAAGCTCAGCAAGGAGAGCCCTTCAGCCCCCAAGCAGCGACTACCTGGGCTTTTTGTCAGTGGGGAGAGCAAGGGGACCTCAGGGATTGAAGTCCTGACCCAGAAGCCCTGTATCCCCGAAGTCAGTCATCTTCTCCTTTGCCATCTGCAGAGATGACAGTCATGGGGCATCTGGCTCTTTCCAGATTGTGTGTGCGTGCATGCGTGTATATGTGTGTGTGTGTGTGTATGTGCGCGCGCACACACGCACGTGTGTAGGGCTGAGAAGTCTTGGGTGTTCCTCCTCAGGAGCCCTCCACCTTGGGTTTTGAGACAGGGTCTCCACTGAACCTGGAGCTCTTTGATTTGGACAGACCTAGCTTGTGTCTTCCCTTGTAACCATCTTGTCTCTTGGATTTAGGGGGTCAAAGACGTGGGTATAACCCAGTCATGTTGGCAAGGGCTTGCCCAAAGCACTACCTTCTGGAGCCCATCAAACCCTACAACTAAGCTTTAAAAATCTACATACATGTATGAGTCTAAAACTCTTTTCTGTGCCTTTTTATTTTTTTTTTTTAATGTTTATTTATTTGCTTTTTTTGAGACGAGGTTTCTCTGTAGCTTTGGTGCCTGTCCTGGAACTAGCTCTTGTAGATCAGGCTGGCCTCAAATTCACAGAGATCTGCTTGCCTCTGCCTCCCGAGTGCTGTGATTAAAGGCGTGTACCACCACCGCCCGGCTTCCTATGCATTTTTAAATTATTATTATTATTATTTTTTGCGATAGAGTGTCATGTATCTCATTATACAGCAAAAGATGCCCTTGAACTTCTGATCCTCCTGCCTCCACCTCCTCGGTACCAAGATTACAAATGTGGACTACCACACCGGATTTCTATGGTCCTGGGGGCAGAACCCAGGGTTTCAAGCATGCAAGGAAGCACTCTGCCAACTAAGCTCCACCCCCAAGCTCTCTAAAGTGCAGAACTCAAGCTTCCACTGAATGGGCCTCGGTGCTCCACGTGAGCAGAAGCAGCTTTCAGGAGACTCCTCTACCAGCAGCTTCTGGGGCTCAGGTCCAGCTACTGGAGGGTTCACACTATCTGGTCACAGCAAGCTGGCAGTCTGCCCAGCCAGAAAGCCAGTTTGGGACCTGGCAGGTAAATTCCAGCTCACCTACCCAAACAGGAAAGCACCTCTATGCAGACAGGGCTTGACTTCTGCTTATTCTGAATTACAGTGAACACCAGACAAGCAGGCTGAGTTGTGAAGGCAGCTACACTGCAGGAGACTTACCTGGAAAGGTCAGCCATCACTGGGGACAGCAGCTCCATGCATGTTCTGCATGTGAGAACATGCAGAAGGCAGGGGGTGCTGTATGAGGTGCAGGGACAGACAGAACCTCTTTCTACACATGCCAGAGAAACAAGAGGGTTGGAAATTGCTTTTAAGGGTGTGGTCCTGGCTGCATTTGGAGCTTTCTCCTGGTGGAGTCTGGATGCAAGGGTAGGATAGTGGGCTATCCGAGGCTAGAGGACACTGGGCCGCCAGGTTCCCCACCCCCACCCCCCTTCAGGCAGCCCAGGGCCTGAGGTGGACCATTCATTCCTCCCCCAATCACTTACAGGACAATGTAATGATAGTGTAGTGACAATGGAGGCTCTGGTGGCCTCCACACTCCTACAGTTGCTGTCCTTTCCCTTGTCAGCTTCTGGGTGCTTTTTCTCTTCCGTTTCCCAGGTTCAGCTGCACAGTCCAGTTGGCTCCTCACTGTAAGTCACATGAACCCATTTTTCACTTATCTATTTTGTTTTTTTCAAGACAGGGTTTCACCACCTATCAATCATCTATCTACCTACCTATCTATTTTTGTTTTTCATTGTGTAGCCCTGGCTGTCCTGGAACTCACTCTATAGACCAGGCTGGCCTTGAACTCACAGAGATTCGCCTGCCTCTGCCTCCTGAATGCTGGGATTAAAGGTGTGTGCCACCATTGCCCTACTACATGGACCCTTTCAGAGCCCTCCAGCTCCCCCTCCCCTCCATGGGCTTATCTCAATCTAGTCACGCCCCTGTATTTTCTTTCTTAAAGATCCATGCCTTTAATTCTAGCACTTGGAGATGGAGGCAGGCGGGTCTCTACTAACAAATGTCTTACCTCCTGGCTCAGCCCTCTTCTACAGAGGCAACCAATATAAAATTCTTAGGGAGAGCCTGGCAATGGTGGCACATGTCTTTTAATCCCAGCACTCTCGAGGCAGAGGTAGGTAACCTCTGAGTTCAAGGTCAGCCTTGTCTACAGAGCGAGTTCCAAAGTAACCAGAGCTACACATAGAAACCCAGTCTTGAACTCCACGCCCCTAAAGCAAACAATTCTTAGGGAGGGACAAGTCTCATTTTCCACTCAGGATGAAAGGAATGCTCCATGGTGGCAGACCCTGGTTATAGTCAACCAACTCTGACGTAAAGAGTCAACTTCATGAGAGAAGCGCTGGCACTTAGCCCTCTGGGTGAGAGGCAGGTGCCTGAGGCAGCTAAGCACCTAGGCCTAGGAAAAAGTCCTGATTCCTCTGGGGTGGGGACACCCCTTGGCAGTGTGTTTACCTAGAGTGTGTGGCATCCTGTGACCCCGAGCACAGCTTTTTAAAAAGTGCATTACTAAGATCATGACCCCCATGACACTCTTTCCACACGGATACCGACAGTTACAGCCAACATTCTTGTCCCATCCAGGAGTAAATGCTTCCCAAGGTCAGGGCTCCTGGTTTTATGTTAAGATTCATCCCTGCAGCTCCCTGGAAGTGCTGTCATGCTGAGTGCGCACTGTGGTCCTGGGGCCACTGGCTTGGCTGTTAACTGGGGTACGTCCTTCACACCCACAGAACCCCTTTGCTTTTTCTGGGTTACTCCCCTTTCTGCTTATCTTTCCAACAGAAGTGGTGCCATCTGGAGGTCACAAACATTACTGCTAATTCCTCCCCTCCAGGTGCCATTCTGAATTCCATCTGCTCAGTACTGACCTGCTTGCCTAGGCCAGCCCAGCCTTCAGAACCTCTCTCTGGTGTACACGGCACTTATGCTGCCACACCCGACTTTGTTTCTCAGAACTATGATGGTCTGCCTTCTGCACAATCTGAAAGTCAACTTGAGGCACACCAACACCGCATAACCATTCCCAGCTCAAGAGCAGAAATGGATCACTCATTGCTGGAAACAAGTCATAATTATAAATCAGCGTGCCAAACATACACCTGTTCTAACTATCTCTCCACAGTCAAACCCATGACGACAGGAGTTCCCTGTGGCTCCCACTCATATTTGGGAAACACGGTGAAGTCACGGGGAGCTCCACTTTTTTGTTTAGAGTAGGGGCTTGCTCTGTAGGCTAGGCTGGCCTTCAATCCCACAATACCCTCTAGTCTCTGCTTCCTAAGTGTTGAAATTACAGGCACAAGCCATTAAGCCTGGTCCCCAAGGCACTGTTAGCCCTCCTGCAAGCAGGCTCTTACTGTGGATGCTTAGCTTCTAGGAGCTTTTATGCCGACGTGAGGCAGCCAGAGTGTGTGTAATTAAAGCTATTTCCCAAAGGGGATAGGAAAGCTAC
Organism: Dicrostonyx torquatus; assembly: GCA_028555095.1. Taxonomy (NCBI): domain Eukaryota; kingdom Metazoa; phylum Chordata; class Mammalia; order Rodentia; family Cricetidae; genus Dicrostonyx; species Dicrostonyx torquatus. The sequence goes on from JAQHUG010000134.1 coordinate 5,136,697, forward strand.
CGGGGCTTTCCCTGATCTGAGGGGCCCTGTGGTGTGCTGACAGTAGTGACAAGTGCAGCTTCTGAACACAAGGTGTCTGCCTCGATGGTCCTTTCCCACTCTATAGGGGTCACCACAGAAGCCCGCAGGTTTCATGAGTATTAAGAATTTCAAGACCTCACTAAGAAGGAAGGAGCATTAGCTGACACCTCTACTCCCAACTGTCCTGTTAAGCAGAGAAACTATCAAATACCCTAAGACCTTAAGGTCACCGTGAAACTATGCTCTAGAAAACACTATTTGTGCCTGTAGTCTTCCTTTTTAAGGGGAACAAAACACTGCTTGTTTGCACATAAACATCTGAAAGAAAATAACAGCTGATCTGGGTGAGGCACCACACAAAGCCATGATTGTGGAAGGACAATTCGAGAGCCGGGGAGCAGAGAACCGGCTGTCTGCAGCAGCCACAACGTGTCACTACCTGAAGAGAAAGGAGTCACTGCCACCAACAGCACTGTGCAGTTTATTAACCATTCAAGTACAGTAGCATCTGATAAGATTGGGACAGAATTGGGATCGCAGGTGTGAACAGATATCAGCATCTAACAGGTCGGAAGAAGCCACTACAGCTCACAAACGTCTTCCACAGAGGCAATACAGTACTAGCCATCAATCTAGCACACCGAGTGTGCTCAAGTGGAAAAGATGCAACGAGAAAAATAGCTACGTTAGAAAGACCAACACTTTAAAAAAGAGTAAAACACTTTCAGTTTCTCCCCTTGAGCCCCTAAAACATCTCACGGTCTGGATCTACCTATACGGTCCTACATCAGCTTCTAGAATATTTGTCAGGAGGGAAAAGTAAAATGACACTGGCCAGTACAGTCTTTGGATATTTAGGAAGGGGTCGGGGAGAAAGTCAGTTCTCAAAACAAATTAGTCAGCCTCGGTCTCATCCGCAGGGTCTTTGGATTCTTTATTCTTCCGCACCTCTTCAACGTGCTTGTCCTAGGAAGAAACTCTGTGTAAGTGTCATCTGTCAAACAAATCATTTGCTGAGCCCTGTCCTGCCCACCTGGAGGTGCAACACAGCCTCAGTCACTAAGAGCCCCTGGGAATCCCACGACATCATCATCTTCAAACCTGCTGGGTCTCTTGGGGATGACAACAGCTAAACCTCCAACTGCTCTTCCAAGGAATATAAAATTATGCTGAGAATTCTAGAACATTCTATCTTAAGATGAACTTCCTTCTTACTGAATGTGATGACAAAAAGGAACCCGTCTTATTTTATCAAGACAGTTCAAGCTCCTAACTCCTCTCTAAAGAAGACACCAACCTTCTCTCGCAAACGCTCCAGCTTGGCAGCCATCTGTGCCTCCCGGTTCTCTTTGTTAGCTTCCATCTTGTGGGTGAGCTTCTCCTCTGCCATCTTGCTGAAGTTGTTGTTCTCCTCGATGGCTTTCTGCAGCACCTCTTTCTCGTGCTCCCGCTTCTCGGCGAGCTGCTTCAGGACTTCCGCCTCATGAGACTGCAAAACAGTTCAACAGCCCTCAGAAGTGCCTCTGGCATTAGCTAAAACTGCAACAGAGACTATCCGTGAGGGGACGGGCAGAAGAAAGGGGCCCTGGAACTAATGCTGAAGTATCTTCTGAAACAGTGAAAAATCGCCTTCGTTTTCCAGCCAATGTTTGTATTTACTTTGGAAAACTGTTCAGGTTTTTGTTTTTGAAACAAGATCTCATGTAGCCTAGGCTAGCCTGAAACTCTCTATGTAGCAAAGGCTCACCAGAACCTATAATCCTCTTGCGTTTACTTCCCGGCATTGGAATTATAGTCATATACCGCACCAACTTAGCTTATCTAGATTTTATAAGGAAATCCTTCTAAGATACAAAGAATTTAAAGGACTTGAGTAATCTACTTGGGAATGGCACTTTAACAAATTTCTGTTATTTAACTCCAAGGGTTATGAAAAGAAAAGGGCATTGTCAGTTGTGGTAAAAGGTGGTGGCACACACCTTTAATCCCAGCTCTCAGAGACAAAAGGCAGGTGGATCTCTGAATCTGAAGCCAGCCTGGTCTACAGAGCGAGTTCCAAGACAGCCATGGCTACATACAGAAACCCTGTGGCCAATGAACTCGCAGGGTCTAAGTGCAGGGCATTTGCACTGGTTTTGCCAGTTTTCCACAGCACCTGTGTCCGGATGGGAGGTGCACTACTTAGGTGGTCACTTAGCATGGGGCTACTGAGCACACGGCCCAGATTTCCTGTCTAGTCCCTGGTTATACTGCTTCCTCCTGCTCCACCAACTCCAACCTACATCAAAGAGCAGGCAGATGGTACTCCAGGGTAAATGCTGTCAGCTTTCCATTTGCTTTTTGGGACAAGGTCTCAGACTTTAGACTGGCCTTGAACTCACAACCTTGAAATTCTGATCCTCCCACCTCTGCCGAGATTACCCAGCACCAGGGACTGAACTTGGGACTTCATGCATGCCACACAAGCACTATACCAAGTGAACCCACCCACGGCCAGGCTGGTCTCCAACTGGGCAGGTAGCCAAGGATGATCTTTAACTTCTGGCCCACGGGGCCCACACTTCCCAAGTACTAGGATTGTAGATATACCCAGCTAACACCCCATTCTCCCCGGGGACAGTAAGTGCTGACAACAGGGTACAAGAACTGAAAAGGACGTGTGCTATGGCAGCTAAATGTACATGTTAGACCAGATTATCCCAGGGGTGCTCATGTGGGATTGGTTATTACTTTACACTTTACCTTTTTGTGCCTTAGTTTCCCCAACTTAGAATTATATCCACTCACCTAAATCATAGCTGCTGGGGAGGATTTAATAAAAATTTATGTAAAATTCTTTTGTAAAAATATATTTATATTTTACACATAAGTGTTTGCCTGCATGTAAGTTTACTGCAGCAGGCCTGGTGCCTGTGGCCAGAAGAGGGCACTGGTTGCCCTGGAACTAGAGTCAGGACTGCTGTATGCTCCAATACTGGTAATGGAACTCTGGTCCTCTGCAAGAGCAGCCAGGGTTTTAACTGCTGAGCCATCTCTCCAGCCCCTATCTAAAGTCCTTAATAAGAATCCTGCTGAGTGGATATTTCTGGGAAATGAAATGATCATCTTAAATTTCCAGTTATAATTTCATTTCTCAACTCTTTTATAATTATATTAACTGTTAAATTTCCTCATTATTTATTTTATGTGTATGGTCTGTGTGAATATATGCACATGTACATGTCAGGCCTTCAGAGGCCAGAAGGCGGCATCAGATCCCTTAGAACTAGAGTTCCAGGCAGCTGTGAGCCACCCAACCTGGGTGGTAGGAGTCACGTTCTGGTCCTCTCCAAGAACAAGCACTATTCACAGCTGGGCCATGTCCAGCCTCTCTTTAGGTCTTATTTACTTCATGGTTGTTTGGTTAGCACATCTATGATGCACTACTTGTATGTGTGGTGCCCATGAAGACCAGAAGGTACTGGATGCCCTGAAAATGGAGCTATGAATGGTTGTGTGCCACCATGTGGGTGCTGGGAACCACACACGGAAGGACAGCAGTGCTCCTTACTGCTAGGCCGCTCCTCCAAGCCTCACTGGGTTTCAAAGATGGTCCTTTAGAGTGGAATTGTTTAAAATGAGAAAGAGTTATAAAGCCACATCCCTGGAAGTTTGAAGTTTTTATTGATAGCTCCCAAAAGGCAAAACTAAGGAAACAAAGGATTACCTGCCAACAAATGTCCTGTTTTTCAAAGAGGAAAAGCATGAGCTTCCGATGGAACACAGGTCTTAGGTGGAATTCTGCCTCCAGCACTCAGGAATAGGACTTTAGGAAAATGACTTAATAACACCATTTTCCAGTATGTTAGCAGAGACAGTTCCCACCAGGGAGGCTCCGTTTGATAGCGAAAGCTCTAGTCAAAGAGCTGGCTCCTGATAGGAGCTCGTTAAGCGATGGCTGCTGCTTTCTTCCAACCATCGATCGGCACAGGGCATTTCCTACTTACGATCACAGAATAGCTACAATTCTTTCTTCCTTTCTCTGAAAATTAAACCAGTTTGCCTCGTTACACTAATACGTGTCCTGTCTCCTGTAAATCATCCGGTTTACCTTGCGCCGTTCTTCTGCAGCTTCTAATTTCTTCTGAATTTCCTCCAGGGAAAGATCCTTCTTCTTTGGGGGAGAAAGGGGGAAATCGGGGACGGACTCTTTTGACCGAGGGCTGAGAATCAGCTCAAAAGCCTGGCCTGAAGCACGCTTCTCCAGTTCTTTCACCTGAATATCTGGAGTTGATCAGATTTATGATAAATGAGGAAAACCCAGCTTGCTATTTAAAATAAAGAATTCTATAATTTTCTAAAAATCAGCAACTTAATAAAGAGAATTAAGGCTAGCCTGTAGGTAATAAATCAAATAACATCTTTATTTGTAACAAATACCATTGAGGAGGAACTAGTATTTGACAACCATTTTATTAAACAAAGAATGAAGTAAACCTCACAATTTTGCTTTGGATCAAGTCACCTAATTATAAATGATGATGAGCTTTCCATATATTTATCCAAATGATAAAATGCTTTGCCTTTTTTTTTTATTGTAAATTCAGTTTTGAAAAGAACACAAATGCCCAATAAAAATCCTAAGCCCTGCACCACTCCCAATTCTAAAGCAGAAAGCCCATACGTTTCAGCTTTTCCAATCAATTACCTACCAGACGATGCCATGTCGAACAGAAGACAAGAGACTGGCCGTGCACCCTCTACAATCCACTGGTAAGGAGAGCCCTGAAAATTATTTTCAAAGCATGCAATCAATTTTTCTGTATTTCTCTATGTGAGAAGCACAAAGGAACCTCAACTCACACCCATGACAATGTCAGGAAAATCGTTAAGTGGAATCAAGTGACATCATTTAAAAAAAAATCATCTAGGAACACCGAAACATCGGGAAATTTAAACTGAATAATATTGGCGGCAGAAATTTAAATGATGTTCTTAAAAGGAAAAAAAAAAACCCTGTAATCTTAAAATCGAGGTTCAGTCACAGGGTTGAAGGATTCCTTCCCATAACCTCAATTTTTTTCCACCCAACGTAAGATATTCCAGATTCAACCCAACAATGAGATCGGAGCCATCTTAATTCTGTGTACAACTCATTGTGCAATTGAAATACCCACCCTTGCTTTGTCTGTGTCTGCCGTGGTGGAGAGCACCCAAGCTAGCAGCCAATGGTATTCAAGTCCCATTGTTCCTAGGGTTTAAGCTACTCGCCTAACAGTGGGAAAATGAAGTTTTATGAACCTCTAGGCTTCTTTTGACAGCAGCGTGTATCTATCTAGCCCAGGCTGGCCTTGAAATTGCAATCCTCTTGCCTCAGCCTCCTCAGTGTAGAAGGGTGGGGTTTAGCCCAATGGGTTAGCAGAGGCTCAACAGTTGCAAAGCCCTGGTTTCGAGGACCACGTGAAGGGGGTTGGGGACATTATTCTGGGTGTTGGATTAGATATACGCCACCACACCCGTCTTAGGTTTGTCTCGTTTGCTGTCCTATGTCGCAAAAAAAGAAAAAAAAAATTCGACAGTTGTCGATTATTTTTTAAAGAGATACCCACTTTTTTAGGCCCGAAGCGTATGATTAAAGGTTCCAAATGCTAGACACTGAAATCCAAGGCACCGAAAAAAACATCTAGCTGTAGCACAGCACCCAACGCAGCACCTACCCAGCATGGGCGTGGTCCTGGCCCGGGCGGGCAGGCTGGCGGCCCGGGCCAATCAGAACCCGCCCTACGCTCCGGCCCCTGGCCCCGCCCCTCTGCTCCCCGCGCCTTTTCGAATCTCCGCGAACCTCTCCACACTCGGGAGCCCGCGCGCGTGGGCAGCGACAGGATGGGCGGGGCTAACGGTTCTCCGGGGTGGCCCCGCCCCTCTCGGGCTGGCAGCGCGAGGCGGTCTTCCCCCCCCCCAACTCCCGCCAAAAATACCTCGCGGCTACGCAGCCCTGGGGTGGCTGCAGCGGGGTCGGTCGCACCGCCTCCACCCCCCAGCTCGAGTCCCCAGAACTGCCCGCGACCTCCGCCACGGAGCCCGGGCGGGCGCCGCCCCTCAAGAGCACGGGCGCCCGCAGCCTTGCTCTCCATCAGACAATGGGGACCCCTGAAGAGCCGCGCCCACCGGGCAGTGGAAGCAGGGGACGGCTCACGCCCCTATTGTCTCCACGCTCGCACCCGGGGCTGAACCCCACAGCTGGCCGCCCCCCCTCCCCATCAAGCCGCGTCCCCAGGGAGCAGGGACAAAAGCCGAGGCTCACACAAAAGACGGACGCCCCCCGCCCGCCAGCTCTCGGGACCCCGCCCCTCCAAGCGTCCCCCTTTGGCGGCCCACCGCCTTCCTGGATGGTCCCTATCCAGCCATCTCCGCTGCCTAAGCCAAGCCAGCACCCACCTGCTCGCTCCGAGCCGCCTGGCCACACTCTGAGCACCAACAGACCTGGGCGCGCACAAAAGCGCCAAACAGCGGCACGTGACCTAGCCACAGGGCTCCACATTGGCTGAGCGTGACGGCACGTGCCGGTCCCACCCCCCCAAGCCTGGAATACCCCGCCCCTCCGGAGCGGAGCCTTTTGGGAAGTGTAGGCCAGCCCAGTGGGGCAGGAGGACAATGCAAGGGGTGGGGTGCTCTGGAGGGGCCTTCCCCAGGTGTGAACCCCGGCTGGACCCCGGGTCTCTACGCGGAAGAGCACTTGGCTGTGGCCGCAGGACTAAATAGACTACGGGACTACATCTCTAGGAAAAGAGCGAGCAGGGCGAGGCACGGCGCAAGGGAGGGGTCGGTCCTAACCTACTTTGGTCTTACAGACCTTGACCGTCTGGACTCGGTCAGCTGAGCCGCACGAGTCAGGTTCGCTCCCTAGGCAGTGTCCCTTTTGAACACACCCCGCCAGGTCGCCCAAGACGCCCGAGCCCCTGTGACAAGACAATGCCTCTCCACCCTCCTGCACGGTCCTCTACCCTTGGCGTCCTACCACGGACACACGCCAAATTGTCACCTGTGATGCAACATCGCAGTCGCTAACCCTTTTCGTGCTGACAGGTCACGGGCGTGGTCCTTCCCTTGTCTATTTGCATTCTCCCCCTTCCTCAGCTTCCCGAGCTGGAAACACTGGGATCTCTGCAGGGCTGCGTGAGGCTCTGGAATCTGATCTTGGGTCTAACAAAGCCACTAAGCTTTAAAGGCAGACTCCATCTGCCCTGCCAAAGCCTTGCGGTGACAGGAAAGGGAAGAGCGATGGCAGTTCGAGATACACCGGCTGCAATAAAGTGCTGCTTTTGTTCTGAAAGCACGTGCTCCCCAAAGCGGGGCTGGGCTCTCTTTTGAGAATGTAAACAAAAGGAGCCACAAGGTCACAGTTCCCTCTGGCCTGGATAAAGCGGAACTATAGCAGAGACACAAAGGAAATAAGCCTGACCCTGCCTCCCTTAGACCCCTTCTCTCCTCTGACCAGTGCTGTGTTCGTGTCTCCCTCCACCCCCACCCCCCCACCATGTGGTGGTCATTTCCCCGAGGCACCTGCTCAGAAACGCTATACAGAAGGGATAATATTTTATTAATGGATTTGGTCTTCCGAAAACAAAACCACACATGAAACGACCTCCGTGGAACCACGGTTCTAATTTTAAACAAATCCTACATCTGGCTAACCAATAGGAAAGTACCCGCGATAAAAAACAATAGGTGCACAGGACAATGAAAACTGTATTATACAGGCAGCAGACAACGCACAAAGCAAGCAACTGGCAGAGTACTGTTGCCTGAAATATGCTTCTGGAGGCACATTTTCCAACAATTGCTCTTGTGTGGGGTCAGTCTCTCTCTGCCCCCACCCCAGCCGGTCTGAATGGTTCTTGCTTAGGGTGTGAGCTGCACGAGCCAATTCTGCTTGCCGAAAGCCTTCTCTCGTTCACAAACATAGCCTCAGAACAGCCAGGTGCTTCAGTTTTCTGAATGGATCTCAGAAACCATGTAAACACTAGACAGGAACGAGGCTATGTCCTTTCTGAACATTGACCGCAGGGGTAACACAAATGAGCAAAGACCTCCCATGCCAAGAGGTCTGGGACCTCCTGAACCAGCACTTCATCTTCAAGTCTTTGTACTGGATCTGGAGATGTGCGTGGCAGATCCCACCCATGTGATGCATTTTTCCCCCCAAATACAAGTAATTGCCACCCCAAAATCTCATATTTCTATTAATGTTGTGACAGGGAAAAATTAATCCTTCAAAACACTGACTATTTTAAAGCATTGATACAATCCCACCCCACCCCCACACACACCTTTCTCCCCAGAGCAGATGTCTATTTCCATGGAAACCACAGCTAGGCACGAAGTAGATGTTAGAATTCTCTCATGGAGATTTTTCAGCTTTTTTAGCGATGCCTCTGGGCTTCTGAATTTGTTGTTGGGTGCCTGCTTGTGTTGGCATCTGTGACAAGACTTGCGATTCTCAGGGCTGCTTAGGAAGATGGGGGTGGGGCTAAGTTTCCTCCTGGAATGACCCTGTGCATAGCGAGGTGCTTGCCTGTGCCGAGGCAAGGTCCTGTTCTTTAGGATGGATTGGGGTTGCTCCTCTGAAAGCCAGTTCTCACCAGTGTTCACGGCTGGTCTCTGGGATTGGAAAGGGTAGCAGCTTGGCTGCCTCACTGTGGAAAGGGCCCCAACCTCCCTCTCCGCTAACGTGAGCAAGATCTCTGCCCTCTCCAAGAGGCAGCGAGGGGTTAATGGTTCCGTCTCGGAGCTGCCTGTCTTTGCCTTTGAGAATTATTTTTTGCTTCTGCTCAGATGGTTTGGTAGGATTGTGATGGGGCCGGCTGTGACTATGGATTAGCACAAAGTGAAGTCTAGAGATGGCAGCTGTCCAGCTTATTTGATCTGTATGGACAGCCAAAGGAGAGCACTTCAGGCTTCAAAGCCCAGAAAGGATGTCTACACCGATGAAAACGTACCGGGCTGTTGTCAGATCTCGGTTACTCCCAGAGAGGCGACAGCCTTTGTTCATTGTTGCTTCTGAGGCCATCGAGGTTGTCTCCCACATAGGCGCCTCTGAGGTCCACTGCTGCTCCTGGGGCTTGTCTTCAGCCAGGGGGTGTCACGGGAGAAGTCAGTTTTATTGTTGAAGCTTCTTTGTTCCCTTCGTCTCTAGTCCTCAGGACCCAGGCTCTGATATGTGTTTCCGTTCAAACTGTATCATTGAGCTTATTTCACACATCTGTCTCCCTGAATGGGTAGAGGCAATGTCATGTCTTGTCTGAGTGTCCAGTACAGGGCTTCATACACAGCGAGGGCCTAGAGGTTTATAGAGGAGAGGTGGAAGAGCTCTTTCTCACACCCAACTTCCTGTACTGAGTTGTTAGAGCCTCCGGCACAGGACTGGGGTCTGTGAGAATGCACCGAAAGCCCTGAGCACAGAGCCTCGTTTAGCTTTGGTGCCGAGCATGCGCTAACCAGCCTTGCTATAGTGAAGTTCCTTAATTGCTAGAAGTTGTTGAATGAATGAATGAATGAATGAATGAATATTAGATTTTTTTCCTTACGATTGCTATTGTCCTTACTGAGTTAAATCTTCCCATGGAATTATTTTATTTCTTTTTTTAAAAAACTTTATTTTATGTGCATTGGCGTCAAAGCCCCCTGTAACTGGAGTTACAGACAATTGTGAGCTGCCATGTGGGTGCTGGGAATTGAACCCTGGTCCTCTGGAAGGGCAGCCAGTGCTCTTAACTGTTGAGCCATCTTTCCGGCCCCAGAATTAGTTTGTTTCTAAAGCTATTTTTTTTCTCATGGTGCTAGGGAACAACCGGGGCCATCCATGCACATGCTAGGTGTTACGGTATGGAAACAAAATGTTCCCCTAAAGGGTCGTGTGTTGACTGCTAGGTCTCCAATTGCAGCAGTGTTCAGAGGTGGGGCCACTGTGAAGCAAGCGCAATGAATTCATAGCTTAATGACTTCTTGGAGGCACCAGAAACTTGAGGATGTGGGCTTTGGTTGGAGGGAGTAGGTCTCAGTAGGTATGCCTTTGAAGGGGGTGTTTGTGTTTGCCCCAGCCCCTCCCCACACACTCCTTGGGGACACAGTGGAGTATGTGTCTGCCTCCATGAGGGGCACTTTTGTCTCCTGCCTCCCCTTTACCCCAGAGCCAATGGAGCCGGTGATCAGGAGCAAGACCTCTGACACTCTGAGCTCAAATCCACCTTTCTTTCTTCAAGGTGACTTTCTCAGATGTTTTACCATGGTAAAGGAAAACTAAGACAGCAGGGGAACCCTGTATTTGACTTCATCTTGTGGGGGTTGGGCATTGAACCAGCCAGCATCTTCAACACACTCTCAGCTACATTCTCAGCCTCTCACTAGGGGATTTAATCAGTCAGTCCTTTGCACTGCTGGGGATTGAACCTAGGGCCTTCTGCAAGCTAGGCAAGCAATGAACACCCCTGCCTCCCAATGGAGAAAGAGAGAGTGTGTAAGCTGTGTATGTGTGAGTGTGTGAGTGTGTGTGCACACTCTATTGTTCTCCTTCTTCTCATCTTGAGACACGGGCTCTCACTGTATATGGGAAATTTCAACTTTTCTGACTGGTCAGTGAGCTCTATAGATCTGTCAGTCTCTGTCCATCAGTGCTGGGCTACACATACACACACACACACACACACACACACACACACACACACAGAGCTCCTTATGTGGGTACTGGGGACTCTTAGGTCCTCCTGCTTGTAGAGAAAGCACTTTTACCCACTAAGCCATTTATCTGTTCAACTACCCATAAAGTATGCTTTTTTAAATTTAATTAATTTCACATGTTTCCTAGAAAACATTCATATGATTTAAAAATAAAACAGTCTTGCAAGGGCACATAGCTATAATCCCAGCAGTCAGGATGCAGAGGCAGGGCTATTGCAAATGGGCTACATTCTGAGATCCTACTTAAAGAAAAAAGGGGTGGGAGGGAGTTGGAGAGATGACGCTACACTTAAGAGCACTAGCTGCTTTTCCAAAGGACCTGGGTTCAGTTCCTAGCACCCACATGGCAGCTAACAACCATTTATAACTACAGTAGGACTGGAGGCCCTCTTCTGGTTGCCATGGCATTAAAGGAAGGCGGTGGGCAGATAAACACGCAGACAAAACAGTCACATATAAAAGAAAGTTTTAAGGCAGGGGAGCAGATAGGACTGCCGAGAAGGCTCAGTAGATAAAGTTACTTGCCCTCCAGTCTGAGTTCAATTCCCAGAACCGACACAATAGAAGGGACTAATTCTCAAAACTTGGTCCTCTGACATCCACATATGTGCTGTACGGCATACCCACACACGTACGCACATAGCCATGAACACATGCACGTGCTCACGAAATAAATGTCATACATTTTTAAGTATAAAAATCCCTTCTCTTCAAGGACAGCCTGGTCTACACAGAGAGTTCCAGGACAGTGAGGTCTACATAGAGAGATCCTGTCTCCAAAATAAATAAAAATTAATTAATTAACAATAATAATAAAATAAAATATTCCTCCTACTCTATTAATCTCTGTCTGCCAATTTCTCCACTTTCCTCTCTGGCCAAAGTAATCATAACTTCAGCTTTCTAGGTGTCACAAGTGTCTTTGTAGCGACAGAAGCAGATTTGTAGATATGTGCTCCTGACTGTTTTCACATGTGGCCAGGACTCTTCTGAGTTTAACTGTTTCGTTCTCACTTAACAACATATGCCAGGTCTTCCCGCTGTTCCTACATCTCGCTTGCCTTTCTCTGCTATCCACAGTATGACTATCCCATGACTGAGTTCAGTAACCGTGCTCACTCCATAGCCCCCAGGTCACCCCCCAGCAACTTGCTATTTCAAACCGTTCTGTGGTAAATGACCCAGTACACCTGACATTTCCCACGTAGGTGAGCCTATCTGCAAAACACACCCCTAGACATGGGATTGCACAGCCAAAGAACCAGCCCATTTGGAATTTGGGTAGTGCCAAATTGCCTGCCACGAGTGTGGTACCAATTCAGCACTTACCATGTGGTGGTTTAATTCATTTTCTCAGTTCATTCAAGAGCGCTTTGAAAGGCTTTGTCTCTGGAAATCTCAGGCTCCGGGGAAAGCAGGGGGAGGAGAAAAGCCCCTGAAGACGTGGCTGTCAGTTCCTCGAGTATATTAATAACCCGTATAAAGGCTCAGAGAGAAGCAGCTGAGCTCAGAACAACTCAGGCTGCACCAGAGTGATTGTCTCAGGTCTTGTGCAAGCATCTGCAGGTGTCGCTCAGAGGGTGGAAGCAAAGGCAGGGTGTGTTTCGTTGCTATTCTCTGTACCCCACCCCCACCCCATGCACGCAATGTCTGGCACATAATGAAATTAACTTAGTTAATTTCAAACTACATCTTCCCTGAATTTTTTTTTGATCCTGAAATATTAGGATTATTGACAGTGACTTTTCTTGGTAATAACTTACAAGTGTTACTGTCAAGTGTGGAAATGTGTCTACACTCTGTGTGTGCACAGAAAAGTTAAGATAAAGATATCACTGTCCCATGTTCTTTGTTAGATTTGCTTTTTGCTTTCTTTCTTTTCCTTATTTTTTTGGGGGGGGTTGAGACAGGGTTTCTCTTTGTGTAGCCCTGGCTGTCCTGAAACTTCCACTGTAGACCAAGCTAGAGATCCTCATAGGGATTCTTGTGCCTTTATCTCCCGCCTGCCTCTGCCTCCCGAGAGCTGGGATTAAATGCATGTATCATCACGATTGGCTCTTTATTTATTTTTGATGTTTTGAGACAGAGTTTCCCTGTGTGGCCCAGGTTGTCTCAAACCCACAGTCCTCCTACTTCAGCCTCCTGAGTGCCGGGTTTCCAGTGTGCACCCCCACACCTGACTCTTACTCCATGTTCTAAACCTCATCTGTGTTTATGGGAGGTTCTGCCTTCTTCTAATGATTGCTTATATGGAGTGACTCTCTAATTTTCTCCTGAGCTCACTGCCCTGGGGCCAAAGAAAGGAACTCAGTGGCCTGGACACCCTGTTTTTTAGGTCACCTTCCAGAAGCCCCCTGCCAAAATGATGGTGTATGTATGCCAGCTCCTTCCTCTCAGGCCCAAGCTTCCTACTTGTGAATGCACCCAAACCCATGGATAGCTCTTACAGCATACGGTCCCGGGATGCACATGGGGGCTGGGAATGGGAAGTGAAGGGTCTGACTTCACACGTATCCAAGAATTTTCAGCTTGGGGCTGGGGAGATGGTTCAGTTAGCAAGGTGTCTGCTGCACAGGCATGAGGACCTGGATTTGGATGCCCAGAGCCCATGTGAGAAGTCAGTCACAGAGGGGCATCCCTGTAACAGGACACGAGGTTGGCTGTGGGCAGATTCCTAAAGTCCATTGGTCAGCTAATCTCATCAACTTCCTGAGCCTCAGGGTCAGTGAGAGACCCTATTTAAAAAATAAAGATTGAGGGCTAGTGAGATGGCTCAGGCAGACAGACAGACACAGTCTACACACACACACACTGTAAAAATGGAGATATAGCTCAGCAGTATACTTTTCTAGAGGACCCAGGTTCGATTCCCAGCACCTACATGACAGCACACAATCATCTATAACTCCAGTTCCAGGGGATCTGACACCTTTTCCTGACTTTCTCAGGTACCAGGCATACAAGAGATGTACGGATGTACATGCCAACAACACATCCACACACATAAAATAAATCATTTTTAAAAGTCAAATTAAAAAAATAAATAAATAAATAAATAAATAAATAAAAAGTCAAATTAAAAAATAGTCTGCCAGGCAGTGGTGGTATGCACTTTCTATCCTAGCACTGGGGAGGCAGAGGCAGGTGGCTCTATGAGTTCGAGGACAGTCTGGTCTACAGAGCGAGTGCCAGGACAGCCAGGGTTTGGAAAGATGGCTCAGTGGTTAGCACATCTACTGCTCTTACAGAAAACCCAGTAGTTCACAGTAACCCCATCAAACATTTCTCAACAGCTTATAACACCATCTCCAGGGGATTTGGCACCCCCTTCTGGCCTCCAAGGTATTTGTACTAGTGTGCATATACCCATCAAAAAAAAAATGTTGAGGATGATCAAGGGGCTGGGCATGGTAGCATATGCCTTTAGACCTGGTACTTAGGAGGCAGAGTTAGGTGGAGAGTGAGTTTAAGACCAGCCTGGGCTTTTTTTTTTTTTGACAATGGGGGGTCGCTTGTTATTTTTTGAGACAGGGTTCCTCTGTGTAGCCCTGGCTGTCCTGGAACTCAATCTGTAGACCATGCTGGCCTCGAACTCACAAAGATCTGCTTGCTTCCTGAGTGCTAGGATTGAAGGTGTGTGTCACCACAGCCCAACTTGCGGCTAGCCTGATTAACAAAGCCAATTCCATGATAGCTAAGGCTACATAGAGAAATTCTGTCTCAAAGAACCAAAAGAGAGAGATTGATCAAGGAAAGACACCTGACTCTACAATCATTTACATAAGTACATATATCACATACAAATAAACAACAAACACACTCCACACATGTACATGCAATTTTTTTTAAAAGAAAGAGTTCTCAACTCAAATATGTATGTCTAAGTTGTATAACAGTGGGAGAGTAGAGCATGCATTTTTAAAAACTGGTTTGTGGACTTGATCTGTAGCTGAAACACTAGAACATACGATGTGTGGGCTTCTCTCTTCTACTCCTGGCTCAGCGTCAGATCTGCAGAGCTTACATCACCGGTTCCAACTAGGCCACTCGGAAGCAACAGAGCTTCTTCGTCTAGTCTGGCTCTGTCTCTGCAATCTGAGCAATCGCTCACCCTGCATCATCTTAACAGCTACTCCTGTTCTTTACAGATGAGGGCTGTGGTCAGAGAACTGAAGGCATCTGCCCAGAGAGACCCAAAGTGTCACAGAGGGACTTCTCATCCTGTGCTTTGTCCATTGGTGCAGGTCCCATTCAGTACCTTTGTGTGAAGACTTTGTGTGACTGCCCCATCTCATGAAAGCGCACGAAGCCCCTGTACCACTGGGGTGGTGTCAGGGACCACTTGGACTAATATACGACACGATCTGAACTGGGATGTTTGCATTAGTGCACTGCTGCTAACTAAACAGCTGGCTAGCTGTCTCCTCCATCCTCATGCTGGCTTGTTTGTTTGCTTGCTTAGTTGGTTAGCTGGTTTGGGTTTGGTTTTTCGAGACAGGGTTTCTCTGTGTAGCCCTAGCTGGCCTGGAACTCATTTTGTAGACCAGGCTATCTCAAACGCACAGAGATCTTCCTGCCTCCATCTTCCAAGAGCTGGGATTAAAGGATGGGCCAACCACCAGGCCTTTTTTCTTTCTGTTCCAAGATCTTAGGACTCCAGCTTGCATGGGGAGTCTCGTCTCCTTGGCTGATGTCATTTCTTTATTGGGGTGACTGGGGTGATTGCTTTCTACTGTTTTCCCCATCCAGTCTTTTCTGAATATCAAAATGCAAACGAGAAATAGTGTGAACTGGGTGTGGTGTCTGTGCCTATAATCCCTGCCCTTGGGAAACCCCAGGCAGTAAGATAATTGCAAATCCAAGGACAGCCTAGCCTACATAGTGAATTCCAGGCCAATCTAGGGTATAGAGTGAGACCTTGTCTCCAAATCAGAGGGAGAGTAAGAGATCCAGAGAGGGAAGGGAAGGTACGGGACTAGGGAGATGGAAGATGGATGCTCACACCTCTGTTGGGCTTCTGCAACTTCAGGTGAATAATTTGACTGGTCCTCCATGGGCTGGGAGAATGATTTTATCCTATCTCATGCCATCAAATTTCACTTGTATTTATTTATTTATTTGGGAGATGGTCTCATGTAGCCTAGGCTGGCCCTGAATTTCTGATCCTCCTACCCCTGTGTGCCCAATGCTAGGATTTCCCCACACTTGGAAATTTTCCATTTTGGATCTAGTCTATTTATTTTTATTTTTATTTTTATTTCTTTGTTTACTTTTGAGACAGGGTCTCCTGGATCACAGTCTGGCTTTGAGTCACTATGTGGCTGAGGATGACTGCTTTTCTAATCCTCCTGCCTCTATCTTCCGAGTGCTAGGATCACAGGCATGTATTGTCACTCCTGGTTTATGTGGTGCAGGGGATAGAAACCAGGGCTTGGGCACGCTAGGCAAAGTGCTCTCCAAGTGAGTTACATCCCCAGTAACTTGGTTACTTGGTTACTAGTGAGCTCTGATGGGCAGAGGAGAATCGCTAGTTTCTTTGGATTCATTATATTTCAGGGCTATCCCGTAGCCTCCCACAGGAAACATTCCCAGTCCCCTACAGGCTTCCTAAACAATCAACATTGTCCGGAGTCAGCAAGTCAAGGGGACTGAGCTTACATGTGTCCCCAGAAGTTAGAGGGAGGCTGCTGAAATCACACTCCTTCCAGGCGGGGTGGAAGTCTACACTGAGTGGAATTCAAGCTAGAAAGTTGTGGAGGTGGCTGGAGTGTTGGGCGGAGAAGCAGAGATGCTGAGTAATAAGAAGAAATAGCAGGTATTTCCTCCAAGGGCCTCTCCTAGTGGAGCTCTGGCCTCCATCCGCAGACAACGGTGACTCACTCAGGCCACCACTCCACCAGATTAGGGCACGGATCATCTAAGATCCCTACAGAGGGACTGGGACAGAATAGTCCAGCCGGAGGCCAGGCAAGTGGGAGGACACAGCCTGTGAGTGTGATGTGGATGGGTTAGCCTCTGTCTGGGCTGTCTTTTTTTTTTTTTTTTTTTTTTGGTTTTTCAAGACAGGGTTTCTCTGTAGCTTTGGAGCCTGTCCTGGAACTAGCTCTTGTAGACCAGGCTGGCCTCAAACCCACAGAGATCCGCCTGCCTCTGCCTCCCGAGTGCTGGGATTAAAGGCATGCGCCACCATCACCCGGCTGTCTGGGCTGTCTTAACAAAGTGTCTCAAATTGGGTGGCTTCAATAAATGTGCTGTCTCAACTTTCTAGGGCTGGCAGCCGGAGGTCATGGTGTCACAGGGTTGGTTCCTTCCAAGGTGGGATCTATTCCAATCTTCTTTGGGCTTCTGGTACCTCTGCTATAGGTTGATGGACACATCGAGTTCTCCTTCAGTCATTACCTCATTTTCCCATCTGCACTTGGCCGCCTCTGAGTCCACAAATGCCCTACTTATCCTGACACCAGTAGTATTGGATTGGTGCCCAGCTTGATGACCTCATCTTAATTTGGTCATCTACCAAGACTCAATTTCCAAATAAGGTCACAAGGATGGGGGATGGGAGATTCAGGACTTCTACATTTTTTAGGGGGCCAGGTTCAGTTCAGAGTGGTGTATTCTACTCAGTTTCAATGATGCCTGTCTTAGAACCATCTGAGTCAAGAGATAGCTTCTGATATTTAAGTATTGACATCTAGTCAGCTAGAAATAAACTTTCTGGTTGAAAATGAGTCGGCCTTCGCCGCTAATGCCCCAAGGGTCTTTCTAAGCTTTGATAATCACCTGGTGCCTAGGAGGTGGGTCAAAGCACATAATACCATCCATAGCCTGTAATGAGTCTTTTCCTGTCCCGCCAGCCAGCTAACAAATAGTGATACAGAGACTTCTTATTAATTATGAAAGCTCAGCCTATAGCTTAGGCTTATTTCTAACTAGCTCTTATTACTCAAATTAACCCATTTATATTAATCCACTTTTATCACGTGGCATTACCTTTTTTCCATCTTGAACTTCCTGTTTCCTCTCTGTGTCTCCTGCATGCCTAGATTCCTCCTCCTCTTCCTTTCTCTCCCTGGAAATCCCGCCTTTGTCTCCTGCCTAAGTTTTGGCCGTTCAGCTTTTTATTACACCAATCACAGCAAATACATCTTCACGCAGTGTACAAATATCCTACGGCAAGAGTCCAACCATTGCTCACCTCGAGGGTCCCTCCCTATGGCTCCATTACACCCTCAGCCAGTACAACCCTGTCAGAGTATTTACTGTCTCCCAACCATGACAAGGTACAAGCTGTACCTTGTACCCCTCTGTGCCTTGGCACGTCTCTCTGCTGGCCTTGCTCTGTCACCTCCAGCCTATAGAGAATTTCCTGGCCATCTTTGAAATGCTTTTTTGTTGTCATTAGTTTTCTAAAGCCTTCCCTGGCCACCCCATCCCTCAGAGTTAGCCTCTTCCTTCTGCAGGCCTCTACCACACCTGAAGATTTTCTGTCACACCACACAGTCTGTTTGCAGTTACCTGATTGCACTTCTGCCTTCTGCCTGGACCAGGACCATGCTGATGGAACAGGACTGGAGCACCTAATACAGCCTCTGGCACATTCCAGAAGCTTGATAAGGGAGGCTGAATGGAAACTCTTTGCTTAGCACTAAGTACCAGCAGAAGTCCAAAGGAGCATCCTCTGGAGTCCTGGTCTTCGAGGTCCTCACAAGATATCCCCCAAAGAATATGCAAAGTACGTAGGTAACCATGACAACAGGCAGGGCCATAGAGGACCCTCAATGCATTCTCATCTGGAACCAAAAGATTGTGTTTGATGGCTTAGTAGAGAACTGTTCTGTGGAAAGAAAGGCAATGATAAGGGACAAATCTTCCATGGGGCCAAGCAGACAGTGTTGGAGAGAGAGTTCAGCAATTCAGGGTGCCCTTGCTCTTCCAGAGAACCCAGGTTCCATTCCCAGAACCCACGTGGAGGCTCACAACCTTCTGTAATTCCAGTTCCAAAGGATCTGATGCCCTCTTCTGGCTCTGGAAGGTACCAGGCACATAAATGATTTATAACACACATGCAGACAAAATACTCCCACACATAAAATAAAATTGAAAAATGATATATAAGAAAATCTTCCCTGCAGTAGGATCTCCCTGGACCCTTATGTCAGGGGTGAGGGGAAGAGCGGTGCTCGGTCCAGGAGGAGATCAAGGCAGCAGGCCTGGAGAGCAGTTCGAGAGAGGGTACCGAGTTGAAGGAGGAGGAGAAAGCGTGCAGGGGAAAACCAGGAACCTGCACTGGGTCACACCTTGGCTCTTCTGTGCTTCTGGATCCCGCCTGTCAGCACACACATGACCTTCTCATGGCATCTCTCTCCTTATCCCATCAAACATGCCTTCTCCTTCGTCTCTCTGTTCTTCATTAAAACATTATTTCTTGCCGGCGGTGGTGGCGCACGCCTTTAATCCCAGCACTCGGGAGGCAGAGGCAGGCGGATCTCTGTGGGTTTGAGGCCAGCCTGGTCTACAAGAGCTAATTCCAGAACAGGCTCCAAGCCACAAAGAAACCCTGTCTCGAAAAGCATTATTTCTTGTCAGGCTGGTGTACTCCTTTAGCCCCAGTACTTCAGAGGCAGAAACAGAAGCAGAGGATCTCTGAGTTCGAGGCCAGCCTGGCCTACAGAGTGAGTTCCAGTACAGCCAGGACTACACAGAGAAACTCTGCCTTAAAAAGGCAAAAAAGGGAAAAATTAGTTTAAGACTAGCCTGGGCTATAGGATTGTGTCCCCACCAAAAAGAAAGAAGAAAAAAAGGAAGGAAGGCAAGAAAAGAAAACAGTAAAACAACAAAGCAAAGAAACAAAAACTATTAAAAAAAAAAACTTAAATACGGGGCTAGAGAAATGACTCAGTAGTTACAAGCATGGCCTACTCTTCAGAGAACCCAGGTTCAAGTCCCAGCATCCACGTGGCTGTCTGCAACTTCAGTTCGAGATCTTCCAATGCCCCCTTCTGGCCTCCTCAGGCACTAAAGTAAAGGCAAGCAAAATACCTATACACACAAAATAAAAACTAAAAGCACACATGCCATCTCCACTGCTTGTTCGTGCATCTTAGTTTAACTTACTAGAAATCAAACCTGTAGATCCAGCCTAGGTGTATGCTCTGGACTGTGGACTCGTACTTCAGCTTCTACCCCGCACCTTCATCTGCTTGTATCCACATAGATGTGTCCCACACTGAACTCCTGAACTCCTGCCTTCCACTCTACTCTTCTCATTGCCCCCTGAATCACATCCCCCCGGGCACAGGAAGGCAGCTTATATATTTATTTTGTTTCTTTTCCCACCCCCACTCTGGGCTTAAATGTAAGGAAGGTCCCTGGCAATAGGAGCTATGTCTACTTTTCACAATAGAGCATTGCCCAATGCCTGCTGAGTTCACTACCCATGTTTGGTGTCCGAAAAAATTAAATGCATTAGGGGCTCAGAGTATTGTGGCTAACAGTGTGGGCTCTAAGGGTTCGGGGGTGGGGGCACGAACTAAGAGGAGGGATATAAGTGAATATGATCAGAATGCATCATATACATGGTTGAAATTGTCAATGAAAACATTTTGAAAATTTTTTGATGTAGGGGAAGCTGGATAGATAACTCAGTGGTTTCTCACTGGCTGCTTTTCTAGAGGACATGGGTTCAATTCCCAGCACCTATATGGTGGTTCACAAGTATCTTTAACTCTGGATGCAGGGCATCCAACAGCTCTTTTGGCCTCTGTGGGTACTGTACACAGGTACATTCAGACAAAACACTCACACATACAAAATAGAAAGAAATAGATTCTCTGAGAAATGTAGGGTGCTGGGACATAGTTAAGGATGCCAAGTGCCCCAGAGCAGATGTGAGGATCACAGTTTGATCCCCAAGAGCCAAAATAAAAAGCTGGGCACGTGGCCTGGCATGGTGGCACACATGTTTGATCACATCACTCTGAAGGCAAAGGCTGTGAGTCTGAGGCCACATTGTTCTACATATTGAGTTCCAGGACAGCCAGGGCTACATAATAGAGATACCATTCTCAAAACAAAAACAATCAAACAAACAAAAAAAACCCCCTGGGTACATGCTTGTAATCCCAGCACCAAGAAGGCAGAGACAGGAGGATTTCTGGGGCTCATTGGCCAGCCAGTTTAGCCTAATCCTCTAGCCCTAGGTCCCAGTAAAAGATCTTGTCTCGGGCTGGAGAGATGGCTCAGTGGTTAAGAGCATTTCCTGCTCTTCCAAAGGTCCTGAGTTCAATTCCCGGCAACCACATGGTGGCTCACAACCATCTGTAATGAGGTCTGGTGCCCTCTTCTGGCCTGCAGGCAAACATGTAGGCAGAATATTGTATACATAATAAATAAATAAATATTTTAAAAAAAGATCTTGTCTCAAAAAACAAGGTGGCTTGCTCCTGAGGTTACCAGAGATTGACTTCTGCCCTCCACAGGAACTCACAGACTCGCACACGCCAACATTTTTATGACCACATATACACAAAATGGAAATATCCATATTTAAAAGGCAGTGAATTTTGAATGATGTTCATATGTCTTTCTTTGTGAAGGATTTCACATGTCCTGAGCTTTCTGAAGGGATCTATAGGTTTAGAAATTGCATGTGATTTATTTTGTGGCATAAAAAAAATAGTGAAAGAGTATGGACTCTGAAACCACAGTCTGTAAGTTCAAGTCCTGGTTCAGCTTCTTAACAGGAGCAAATCCCTCTGATGTATCAGATGAACATCGGAGAACTCACCCCAGAGACTGAGTTCAAAGCTGTTGATCTCTCAGCCCATTCAACAGATAAGGAACTGTGAGATGCCAAGGTGTCGGCTTCGGAAGGCAAATCTCAAGGAGGCCACAGTAGATAAACCATCAGCTCTGAGCACTGAGAACAGCCAGCCCTCACCCAAGCAGGAGAATCCTCTAGGGCAGTGGTTCTCAACCCTCCTAATGCTGCAACTCTTCATGTTGTGGTGACCCCCAATCATAAAACTACTTTATAACTGTAATTTTGCTACTGTCATGAATAGCAATGTAAATATCTGTGTTTTCTAGTGGTCTTAGGTGACCCCTGTGAAAGGGTTGTTTGACCCCCAAAGGAGTTGTGACCCACAGGTTGAGAACTGCTTCTCTAAGGGAGGGGACATCTGGAAGAGACAGGAAGGAAGTTTGCAGGTAGAGAAAGGGGAGAGGGTGCTGGAAACAGGAAACAGTAAGCCTGGCACGGCTGGGGGAAGCTGGGAGTGTGCCCTGGATGGCAAACCCACATGGGTCAAGTGGAAGGAAGTTGCCACTGAACTTGAGACCAGGGAGGCGCCTGGGGCAGCAGACCAAGCTCTGTGGGTAGAGTGGGGGTACAGGTACTTTAGAGGCAATTGCTTAGAATCACAGGACGAGGGACTTTTTAAGCCAAGGGATTTGGGGAGTCATACAGCCTTGACTCTTTCCTTCCGCTAGTGTTTAAAAACTAATATGAGGAGCCAGGCGGTGGGGGTACACACCTTTAATCCCAGCATTCGGGAGGCAGAGGCAGGCGGATCTCTGTGAGTTCGAGACCAGCCTGGTCTACAAGAGTTAGTTCTAGGACAGGCTCCAAAGCTATACAGAGAAACCCTGTCTGGAAAAAACCAACCAACCAACCATCAAACAAAAAACTAAAGTGAGGGCTGGGATGGGATGCAGCACATTGGTGGACCCTGTGAAAAATCTAGGATTTGACACCCCAACACACACACACACACACACACACACACACTAAAACACAAAAAGTACAAAGAAGGAAATTTTAAAATATTTGATCTACTGTCTGGGATTAGTCGTTTTGTCCTAAGTATTTTCTTTCTAAAATTATTTTTAAATTATTTATTTATTTGTGTAAGTGTAGTTTTTGCTTGTTTGTTTTGCTTTTGAGACAGGGTCTCTGTGCAACCTTGGCTGTTCTGGAACTCAGTAGATCAGGCTGGCCTTGAACTCACAGAGAGTCACCTGCCTCTCTGCCTTCCCAGGGCTGGGATTAAAGATGTGCAGTGCAGCACCACCACCCAGCCCTGTGAGTATGGGGAGAGGGGCATCTGGGCCGCGGTGTGTGTGTGGAGGCCAGAAGACAACCTTTTCAGTCCTCTTTTTCTACTCTGTGAGTCCCAGGGATTGAACTCAGGTCATCAGCCTTGGCAGCAAGCATCTTTAGCCACTGCACCATCTCAACAGCGGCTGAGTGTTTTCTCACAAATGTACAACTTAGAATGCCTGAAGTGATCTGTAAATGACTTGCCTTTCGAAGATATTTATATGACGTGCAAGAGTTGGAACCCAGGACCTGGCATGCTGGGAAACTCTCTGCCACTGAGCTACACCCCAGCCCCTGAACCCTCCTCTCCACTCACTCCACTCACCATCTGCAATCGCTGCCCTCTCCCCAGAGACAGTCACTGTTAGGAGTCTATTTGTCTCTCATCCTTACTTTTTAAAAATAATACTTATGTGTTTGAATATAATTATAAAAAACCCAGAGTTTTGTTTGCTGTGTTGCAAAAATTATATTATGTTGCGTGCTTTATTCTGTATTTATTCTTTTACTCTTATTTAATATATTTTAAGCGCTACTTACATCTTTGCACATAGCTAGCTTATTGCTTCCAGCTTCCTCTAGTGACCCATAACCCACACAGACTCCCTCTTGCTTGCGCATTCCTTAATGATGGCCCTTGAACTATAGCAAAGGTTTGCTTTTAGATACAATCTAAAGGGGACAAACTCCCTTTACTAGGCTAAAAGGAAATAAAGAATGGCAGACGCGTCGTGAACAGTTTTAGTTTTATTAGGTGAAGACAAATTGGGTTAGTTTATTCCCCTCTCCCCGTTCACCTCACCCATACCTCCCCTGGTCTGGCTTTAATCTTTCCCTTCCCTTCGCAGATGAAAAGACTGAGAGATGTGGGGGCTGAGTCACGCGCGGTCTGGGGCAGAACGTAGACTAAGCCTCAAGGTCAGTGCTCCCCACAACTCTCCCCTCCCCCTGCCAAACAGGTGGGGCCACGTGAGAAGCACAATGCGGTCGGCGTCTGGCTTTCCCTGGAAAATCAAGTCGGTAGAGAAAGGAAAAGGAGAGTGGGGGGAGGGCACGGCTATGATGTTCCAACACGGTGATGACACCTCGAGTGGAAATTTTTTGCAAATCCGCCCAGAAAATGGCTTCGCCCCTTTCGTTGGAGCGGCTCCCAAGCCACCTGCAGCGCGCACAGCTGAACACTGGCGTTGTCCTTCGCTGGTCGCGGGCGGGGCGAGGCGAGGGGGAGGAGAGCCGTGGCGTCTCCGCCGCTGACTTGTGGGCGCTGCGGCCGGGTGCTGAGGGCCGGAGCCCGAGGCTCAATGGACTCCGGCGAAGCCCGCAGGGACCGTCCGGAATGCGGGCGCAGGTGCCAGCGCGGCTGCAGCGCCCAGCGCCCAGTAGGGGCAGGGACGCTTTGGCGACCCGGTCAGCCCTGCGAAGTCCTGCCGAAGCTCTCTGGCCCCGGGGCGGGGGTCTGCGCTGTTCACCCCGGGGACTGGGGACCAGCTCCCCCCGCCCCTGCTGTGCCGCAAAGGCCAGCGCCAGCCTTTGAAAGAACAAAGCCGCGGCCCCGCCCAGCCGCCTTTTCTCAGCCGGGAACTCTCCTTTTCTCAGGTCTTAGGTTTGACCCCAGCAGCTGCCACCTTTTGAGACCGTGCAGGGTGGGGTGCGGAGGGGGACAGCTCGTTACCGAGTGCCTGTCACTCCCTCCGCCGAACACTTCTAAGGCAGTAAGGGCTCACAAGGAGGAGTCCTGTACCAAGGTCACACGGAAAAAGTGGTAGTAAAACTGGGGTAAGGAAATTCCCAGATCCCGATTTTGAAATGTTTGTTTGGTTTGGGGTTTTGCAGACACGATCTCACGTAGCCAAGGTTGTACTCAAATTCTTTATTAGCTGAGGCTGGCTTTGAACTCCTTGATTCTCCTGCCTCCGATTCCAAGTGCTGGGATTACAACTGTGTATCAGCATATTTTAAGATTTAAGAACTGACCACTTTTTAAAAAAGATTTAAAAGATCAGTTTTGCTAATTTAAACAGATCCTTTTCAAAAAGACGACTGAGGACAGACATTGTGCAAATAGCCAACCTGTTTCACTTCGAGTAGGAGGCGGGAGGGAGCCAGTGAGAGAGCAAACAGGTGTCTCCCAGCTGGCCGTTTGTATGAAGAGCTGCTAGCCTTGTCCTCTGCCTCTGATGATGAAATGGTCACTTATAAAGGAAAGGACACGGTTGCACCTACAGGAATCTGTTGTTCAGATGTGTGTGGAATGGTTTATGAACAATGATACTCATTATTGCACTGGCCCAATACTTAAAGATGAATAAAAAGAACCCTAAACTAGGTCAATAGAATTGATTGATTTAATTAGGATACATCCATCTAAATGAATTCTATGCAATGTTTTTCAGAAAAATCGGGCAGTTTTCATGAAAAGACCAATAATTTATGTGAAAAAAATGTAAGATTACGTCTCTGATATGCTCCATCACTTCTGTATGAAAAGGAGGGTGTGTTTAAAGTTTCCCCATTAAAAACCATACACAAAGCCGGGTGTGGTGGTACATGCCTGTGAATCACAGTGTTTGGTAGGTTGAGGCAGGAGGATTGCAAGTCGCAGGCCGTCCTGGGCCACGTAATGTGACTCTCACAAACAAAAACACACCAAGTAGATATCATTTGCCAACAGGGAAGAAACATGCTGCCATGTAGCCATGCCATGCTACATGGCCAGTAGGAGGAAGAGGCGCTTTTCACTCATGTAATCCTCCATTCCTTTGGAATTCTGTATCATGTGCACACATTAGCAATGCAAAATTCAACTTACAAAATAGATTTTTGCTAAGATCTCTGGTTTTGGAACCAGTACTTCTCCTTTGGAGAATGTCGCTTAAGAAAATCATTGGCAATACCATGGCTGGCTGATATCCATGGGATGCCTGCCTGTATCTGAAGAGAAAGTGGAAGATGGGGAAGAAGGTTGGGGGAGAGGCTGGGAACCTTCAGTTAGAATGTAAAACTAAGAAAATAAAGAAAAAAAGAAAATCATTGGAATTAGGACATAGATTTTAAAAAAATCACTGAGATCATGTAGTAGGAAAAAAAATGTGGGCAACTTAAAGACCAACAATGGAGAAATAGGATTTAAAACAAAGGTATGTTCTATAATAGCCATCATAATGTCATAAAAAGATTGTTTTACAAATACTTTAGTGATGCAGGGAAATGCTCAAAAGTTTAGAAAGGCTGATTCAAAAATGATACAGTCTGGTTGGCCCACTGTACCAATGACAGCATAAACAATAGGGCAGAGAGGTGACTCAATGGTAAGGTGCTTGCCCCAGGAGCCTGGGCACCCAAGTCTGAATCCTGGGACTCATGAAAGATGGAAGGAGAGAATCACCTCTATACTACCCAGCTGTATACACACACACACACACACACACACACACACACACACACAGAGAGAGAGAGAGAGAGAGAGAGAGAGAGAGAATAAATAAAAATAAATAATTGGAATAAAAACATGCCCCAAATTTTGTAAACAGTTGTGACTGCTGAATAAAAAGATTGAGTGATTTTTTTCCCCTCCCTGCATGGTTTTCAATTTTTTTTCCAATGGACAGCTTTGTCTGGGATAATGACAAAACAAAACCAAAAGCTTAAAAATAAGTCCCCATGGTATTTAGGAAAATTAGATACACAGACATGTTACCCCAGCAATTCCACATCTAGAAATAACTCACCCCCTCACACACAAGCAGCTGTATGAGTGCCCAAAGCATTATTATTCGTATTAACAAAGACTAGAAATAGCATGTGACTCTTCGCGCTGGCGCAAACAAATCGCCATGCTCTGTAATGAAGAGTGTGGGTCGGCGGCGGCTGCAGGACGCAACTGTGAGAAAAATTACAGGGACAAAGCGATGCGATGGCTTCATTTATACTTAAGAAAGAAAAACGAAGACTCTAGGAGGACATGAAACTGTTACTGTCGGAAGAAAGGAGGGGTTCAACAAAGGCCACTTTATCTCTGGTGTTTGCGTCTTTTATAAAAAGGGGTTCTTGGCCGGCCTGAGCCAACAGCATGACTCAGTACGTAAAGGCAAAGGCACTCAGGCACTCGTGACCAGACTTTGATGGCCTGAGTTCTAGCCCTGGGGACCCATATGGTAGAAAGAGAAAACCAATATCTACAAGTTGTCCTTTGACTTCTGCACACGTGCTGTCACACACACACACACACACTCACACACACACACACGCATATGCAGGCACATGTAGTATTTTTCATTAAAAAGGTGCTCTGGTATCCTTTGTGTAATTTATCAATAGTAGTAATATGGGGTGGGAGTGAACACACAGAGAGCTGGAAGACTGCACAAGAGAATTCATTATGGTTTGAAGTGATGGTTCGTTTTCTCATTGCCTTTGTGTTCCTTGGCGCAGGCTTTTTTTCTTACATAACACCCGCCCCTGTCTACACTACTTTCGTGATTCAAAACC
The DNA here is from genome assembly GCA_028555095.1 of Dicrostonyx torquatus. Taxonomy (NCBI): domain Eukaryota; kingdom Metazoa; phylum Chordata; class Mammalia; order Rodentia; family Cricetidae; genus Dicrostonyx; species Dicrostonyx torquatus. The sequence goes on from JAQHUG010000134.1 coordinate 5,164,022, forward strand.
GCTGCCCAGGAAGCCCAGGCTCATCTGCGCTCTGCTCTGTCCTCTCTTGCTCCTCCACGCCCGTCTCTGTTCTCTTACATAAGGACCCTGTTCACATGCACGGTGCAGGAGCTCAAAGCCCCAGATAACACCAACCCCGCATCTCCTTTCACATAAGATGAAAGCTGGTTGCTGGGAAAGAGGACCGACAACCTGGATCCCAGGCCCCTCCCATCTTGGGTTTCTGAGATAACCTGTTGGGGAGGTGGGGGAGCTCTGGCCTGCAAGGTCCCAGCCTGAAGGATGCCTGCCAGGCAGCAAATTAATGATATCAGTGTAGCATCAGATGAGGGGACAATAAACCCTGTCACTTGCCATTTGCCTCGGAGCTTGGCTTCAGCTCGCTCCCTACCCAGACAATGGCTGTTCACAGACTGTCTGACCAGCCAGGGAGAGTGACAGAAAGCTGGGCCAAACTGGCTTCTGGTGGCTAACACATTGGGATCCACCTCTAAGGACTGGTCCCTCTGGGGAAGTGTCTCAGAAACCCTCCCAGGACCCCAGACATCAGCCCTAGAAGGTCTGTTTGTGCCAAGAGCTGAACAGAAGGCAACGGGTATCCTGGGGTGGGCGTTGGCCTAGAGGCAAAAAAGAAAGAAAAAGAAGGGGGGTATATCTTATCTCTTGTTTTGTGACTTGGCTACTGTGGAGATCCGGGGAGCCTGAGAGCTGGGGACAGACAGGGCCTCTGCATCCAGGAAGAAATAAGGGTATGCACCCCTCCCCCACCGCGGTTGTCTTCAGATCCTAGATGTAGAAGCTGCAGTTTCTTCTTCCCTAGCAGCTGCTGCCTGTCTGTCTCCATGGCAACCAGGCCAAAAGACTAATTTGCCAGGGTCCCAGCTCTGGAGCTTACCTTGGAGCTGGGTTTTCAACTTGTCTTTCTAGAAGCCAGGCCATTGCCACTCCCTGGAGTCTCTGTCACCATTGTCCTTGTTCCTGCCACTGTGTGGGGACAGCAGACTCAGTACCAGTCAGAAAGACACTCCCTGAATCTCTCCTCAGGAAACACAAAGAGTGTGGTACCTACTGGCTCTCTAATCACCAATGATTTGTGTTTCTAAGACCACCTGCTTCCCCCTCGATGCTCTGGGCTACTGAGTGGGGATCTGTAAGCACACATGACTTAGGGGACAGGCCATATGCCAGGAGGTCACCCAATGGCACCCTTTCCATTCCCTCAGACTTCTCTGTGCTCTTACTGGTCTAGGGCTGGATCCGGAAGTCTTGCCGTGGCCTGTCTGGTTTTAGGAAGACGAGACAGAAATAAAAATAGGCCTGGGTCACCTGCCCCAGATGTCATCGAAGGACAGGCAGTCAGAGATTTACATATTTCCTCCTTGGACGTGGTATAACGTCATCCTCTACCGGGGACATTTTCAGTCACACAGCTAGGTTCCTGAGGAATGACTTTGGGTTCCTCGTTTTCCTGCCTTAGCCTCCCAAGCACTGAGATAGTGGGCATGAGCCATCATGCCCAGCCCTCCCTGCCTTCTTTCTAGGCTTTACGACTTCCTGAACACCGCAAGGAAAACGGAACCTCTTTCTAAAAGGCCTCCCTTCAACAGCTGGGTAGCCTGGGCTACACAGCAAGATCCTGTCTCAAAATAGACAGGTTTCATATCTACGAGTCCTAATTATTGTTTAGATCTTTTTCCTCCTCCCTTTGGGTTCCTGAAAGCCTGTGGGTGTCCTTGGTCCCTGAGAAAGTAACAGGGTCTGGTACAGGGGCAGGATTCTCTCAGTGTTTCTCCAGTCGGGTAGGAATGAGCAATGGACAGAGGGAGGAAGCTGGTTGGTGCCTCCAGCTCCCACTTCGTTGTTGGTTTTTATTTTTTTATTTTTTTATTTTTTATGTACAATGGTGTTCAGCCATGGGTGTCATGTTCCCTGGAATCGCAGACAGTTGTGAGCTGCCATGTGGTTGCTGGGGATTGAACCCATGTCCTCTGGAAGAGCAGCCAGTGCTCTTAACCGCTGAGCCATCTCCCCATTCCCTTCCAGCTCCCATTTTGAATGAAGATGTTCAGAATCCTGCCTTGAGGTTGCAGTGCTTTCAGTGTTTCCAAAATGCTTCTGACTTTGCAAGTTTCTTTTGCTTCTCACCACACCCAAGAGGCACACAAAGAAAGAGAACCTGTGCCCTGTAGCTGACAAGGCCCCCAGTGTGCCAAGAGGGACAGTGCTCAAGGGCAGAGAGGAGCTGAGTTGCTAGAAAGCCCCGTCCCCCTGGCCTGGGTTCACTTGACCTCCTCCGCCAGGTGTAAGTACCCCTGTAAACTTCTGGAATGAGAAAGCTGGAAATGGAAGAATCCTGTGACTTGGAGGGGGATTGAAGTCATTTCGTCTTAGCATAAACCCAGTCAAGGACTGCAGGGAAGGAATGTTCTAGAACCATGGACGCAAGGACTCAGAACCTGCAGAGCTGTGATGTCCACTTTCTTCCCACATGATCTTTTTTTCTTGTGGAACAGGGGGAGAAGTGAGCAAGGGTCTTGTCATAAGGTCCAGACTAGCCTTGAGCGCACAATCGTCTGAGCCTCGCAGGAGCTGTGATCGACCACATGCCACTGCACCTGGCTGTCCATTTGATTATGTTGTGTGCTTTCCCTGAGCCTCAGTGACAGGAGCTATTACAGAAACCGTGGGGATCCCGGGTCAGAAAGAACGAG
>JAQHUG010000134.1:5218105-5239941 GCA_028555095.1 Dicrostonyx torquatus
ATCTCAGCAATTGGGAGGCAGAGGCAGGTGGATCTCTGTGAATTTGAGGCCAGCCTGGTCTACAGCCTGTTCCAGGACAGGCTCCAAAGCTACAGAGAAACCTTGTCTCGAAAAACAAAGGAAAGGAAGGAAGGAAGGGAGGGAGGGAGGGAGGGAGGGAGGGAAAGAAAAAAGAAAGAAAACAAACACACTGTTTTACTATGTGGGGGGGGCTACTACATTTTGCTTTGACTTTAGAGGGAGAAAAAAGATTAGGGGAGAAAAAACTGGGTGTTGGCATGTAGAAACTATACCTCCCCAGCCACCAAGTCCACAGCCAGGACAGTGTCATGCCTTCTAGGAGGGGTCTTGGGACTCCCTTAGAAGCCTTCTTAGCTACTTGCCTGAAGTAGACAAGTCGCTGTTCCCTGTCCCTGGGAAGGAACTTTCCCCACTAGCCATGTGGCAGAGTGGGACCCTTAGTTCTGGTGTCCTAGATCCTCTGACCAGAAAGGTGGCATAGCCCAGGCAGGCCAACCTGAGTACCCTCTCCTCTGGCACAGTGACTAGGCCATGCAGACTCTGTCATCCACACAAGCCACAGCCCAGAAGCTAAGAGAGATTTTTCTTTCGGATTCTGGGGCTGTTCTAGCAAAGGCCTGGGTTTTAGCAACTATCTTTCTTGCTTGGAATCTGGTGAGAATGAAGGCCACACATGCACAGGGAAACTGAGCCTACAGACGGGGCATCAGGGTGCAGAGCTGCCAAGTCCAACTATGCCAACCTGGTGTCTCCCGGTGCTCTTGCTAGCTGTGACCAGCAAGACTGTGAGGAATGTGTAGCTCTGAGTCATCCCAACCTCTTGTCATACCTTCAAGGTCATCAGGTCCAATCCACCAGGAAAGATATTGAGGACAGTCTTCCCGCCAGAGGCGTCCTGCAGGGTCTGCAGCACCCGCACGCACTCTCTCACCCGCTGGTGAACCTGCAACACAGCCAGTCTGCTGGAGCACCCTATAACCACAACCTCTGCCCCCACAGAACTCAACAGGAGAGGGGGTCTGCCCACTGCATCTCAGCAGACACTGTGGTCCCTAGCAGCTCACACAGACACTGACGTCATAGAGAGTGGACCCAGGAGTTCAGATTCCACCAGCCTACCCGCAGGGCCACCGGGATGGCCACACGAGATGATGTACATGAGAACGTTTTGCCAACAGAAGGAGCTGTCAGTGTTCTTATTCTCAAGCTCATTTACAACACAGGCCGCTGCCTTTGTCTGCTACCCCTTCTCCCGTTAACCTCGCCTTTTAAGGACTGACCCCACCCCGCCCCCCAGACAATGGTTTTTTGGTAGGAATTTTTCTCTTGCCTCTTTCTCTGCAGGCTAGGAATCCTTTACCAGGAATTTTCAAGCTTGAGCTTGGCTCTGCGATGAAGCACCGGGGAACACCCAGAGCCTGGTCCCATGCAGAGACAGGGATGTACTGGTCCCCTCGGAGAGCAAGTCCCATGGTCCCACTCACCTCACCTCCTACCAACGTGAGCCAATCAGCTCCGCTGCCACCTAAGCAGGCTTAACATGGACTGTGTCAACCCCAGTAGCCCTGTGAGTCATAACCTTAACTATTCTCATGGATATGGTGAGCTCAGGCCCACTAAGCTGAGGCTTTTGAGAAAGGTTAAAAGTTTTGCTTATGGTTGTCCAAAGGGTCCATGTTAATGGCCTGGTCCCCCTGGGGATGCTATTGGAGGGTAGAGTCTTTAGAAGGCGGGACTTGGTGGTAGAGGCCTTTAAGTCACTGGAGACTTGCCCTGAAGAGGGATTGTGGGATGCCACTACACTCCACCTTCCCTGCCATCTGGGACTTTCACCAGAGGCTCCAAGCAATAGGTCCACCTGACCTTGGGCTGCCATCTCCAGAACTAGGAACTAAAAACGCTGTTCCCTTGTAAGGTAATAGCTTCAGGTATTTGCTGGAGAGATGGAAAGATGGCCAGAACCACGATATGCTGCAGAACCAGCCAGCCTCCATCTTAGGCTTAAAAGCCATCCAATAGTAAAGACAAACTAGGTTCATTCCTGTTTATGATCAAACCTCTGTTTCTCAAGGATTGGGCTGGGCCCCACCTGTAACCTTTACTGCAAATGGTCTGTACTGCCTGTTCCGGAACGGCAGTCATGTCTTTGCTGCAAACAGTTCTTTATAACCATTCCGCAACCCTGTCTTTGCTTCAAAAGGAGTTATATGACCACCTACGACTACCTTGTTATGACTATGACTACGTTGTTATGACTGTGCCGCCTGCTGGGCCCATTTGCAGCCATGTCTTTGTCCAGGAGGGACTAACTTGTCATGCTTATGCTCCACTGCTGTAACCCTGACTACTTTGCCCACCAAACCCCCCATTTAGAAACCCACGAGCTGCAAAAGACTTGTCTTCCTCACATCCAAGGTTAACGTCTTGAACCTTGCCTTGGGGAGGCAGCCCGTGTACAGGAGTTAAAAAGCTTGCTTTAATTAATGGCTTGCTTTAATTTGGCCATGGTGATTTGGATCCCATCTTTGGGATTAACACCAGAGGGTGTGAATCCACCTTGCCATTCTGATCGTGATACCTTACTATGCCACCTGGCACAAGCCTACCTGGGGATTCCTAACGTGGAATTCCTTCTCCCCTTCCTTGATTCGGCGGAAGGGGATCCATTCCTCCTCCAGCGATTCAGTGGGCTGGCTCTCTTGCGGGGTCTGCTTGCAGAAGTAGGTGGTCGAAGCTGACTGGTCTCTGAAGCACACGTGCATTCAGAAAGAAAGCAAGAAGACAGCGGTGAGCTGTCTTCTTTATCTGCGCCCTCCCCTCCGACCACGATACATGGGCTCCCTGCTTGGCTGGCAGATAAGGAGATGGGGGCATGCGTAGGGGAGCAGAAGGGCTGGGAACAGACCTGGGTTTGAGCCCAGAGTCACTTTCAGCCAGCTACTGAACATCTTTTAAATGGGTATAATAACTGTTTTGTGTGGTTATTAGAAATAATATACCGGGGCCAGGGATGTGGCCCAGGGACAGAATGTTTGCTATGCGTGTGGGTCTGATGCTCCAGCACCACAAACAGAACTACAGAAATAACACATTGGCAGGGGCTAGCCTGTACCGTAGCTCACAGGCATCCAACTGACCGCAGTTCACTGGAGTCCGCTCACCTGTGCTCTGGGAGAGCAACCACAAAGCCCCGGGAGGCCAGCTCCATGCTGAAGGCTGAGTATAGTGCCCTGGAGAGTCACAGAGAGAAGAGATCAAAACCACGGCCAGCTTCACCCACACTCTGCTAGCAGCCACCTCAAAAGACTGACTAGGTAGGTGTCATGGGTGGTTGGTCCTCCGAGTACTTTCCCCAGTCAGTGCAGCCCTCATCCCTGGAGGCAGGGTGTTTGCAAGTCAATCTTCAACCCGAGAGGCCTTTCCACCCCACTGAGTCAGTCTACCCCAACCCCAGCTAACTACGCTAATGGATTTGTGTGGACACGTTCCTGTGTGTTAACAAGTATGTACACGTGTGTGTCTGCATGTGGAGGGCATGTTGTTTGGTCTCTTTTTTCAATCACTTTCTACATTATTATTATTATTATTAATTATTATTATCATCATCATCATTATTATTTTCAGTCAGGGTTTCTCATTAAACCTAGAATACATCGATTCTGTGAGACTAGCTGGCCAGAGAGTTCCAAGGAGCCTCCTGCCTCATCCACTCCTGACCTGGGATTGCAGGTGTGTGTGGCCATGGCCAGACTTTACACAGGTTTTGACTCAAGTCAGTCTCATGCTTGTACAACAAGTACTAAACCCATGAGCAGAGTCTCACTGCATAGCCCAGGTTGGCCTGGAACTCGCTATGTATGTAGCCGAGGCTGGCCATGAACTCACAAAGATCTGCCTGCCTCTCTGGCTCCTGAGTTCTAGGATTAAAAACACATGTCACAATGCTCAACATAAATACTTTTTAAAACCACATAAGGGGTGATGGTGCACGCCTTTAATGTCAGCACTTGGAAGGCAGAGGCAGGAAGATGTCTGTGAGTTCGAAGCCAGCCTCGTCTACAGAGTGAGTCCTGGACAGCCAGGACTGTAGCACAGAGAAACCCTGTCTCAAAATCAAACCACAAACAAACACCACACAAGGAACGGAAAGATGGCTCATCAGGTAGAGGCGCTTTCCTCACCAGCCTAGGACCCTGAATTTGGTCCCCAGGACACACATAATAGGAGAGACCTTACTCCACAAAGCTGTTTTTACCTTCCATGAATGAGTCCACAAGCACCATATGTGATGATAATAAATTTTAAACACACATACAAATCAAAAGCAATTGAAAATTTTCAAGCAGTCATGTTTTTTGATGTTAAAAGGGGGCATTGGGATGACTGCAGGGCTGGACTGCTCTGCTGGAGGACCCAGGTTTGACTCCCAGTGCCCACATGGTGGCTTACAACCATCTGTCACTCCAGTTACAAAGGATCGGGACCCTCTTCTAGCCTCCATAGGCACTGAATGTATGCGGTATACAGATATACATGCAAGCAAAACACCTATACACATTACAAAAAAAAAAAAAGACAGGGGCTGTAGCTCAGTGGTGGCACACTTGCCTAGCATGTGCAAGGCTCTGGGTTCGATTCCCAGGACTGCAAAAAATACAAAGAAAAAGGTATTTTAGCCAGTTGAGGTAGCATATAACTATAACCCCAGAACTTGGAGGGCAGAGGTAGAAATATCAGGAGTTCAAAGTCATCCTTAGTTATATAGTGAGTATAAAACCAGCTTGTGCTACATGAGTTGCTATCAAAAGAGGAAGGAAGGGAAGAAGAGAAGGAGGGAGGTAAGGGAGACAGGCAGGCCAAACATGCTAGTACACATGTGCTATCCTAGCACTTGAGACATGAAGGTGGGGTCAGGAGTTCAGGGCTAGCCTTGTCTATGCATCAAGATCTTGTCTCAAAACAAGAAACAGAGCTGAAGAGCCGGCTCAGCTGTTAGAGCACTTGCTACTCCAGCTGCCTATCACTCCAGTTCCAAAGGATCTGGCGCCCTCTTCTGGCCACAGTGGACAGTTGCACACGAGTGCACATACACACATGCAGACACAAACAACTAAAAAAATATTTTTAACCTATTTCTTAAGTAAAAAAACAGAGACGGGCGGTGGTGGTGCACGGCTTTACTCCCAGCACTTGGGAGGCAGAGGCAGGTAGATCTCTGTGAGTTCAAAGCTATCCTGGTCTACAAAGCAAGTTCCAGGACAGCCAGGGCTACACAAAGAAACCCTGTCTCAAAAAATAAAAACCAAAATAAAACAAAGAAAACAGAACAAAAAGAAAAAAGAAACAAAAAGAGCAAAAAGAAGTAATCTAACTTCACTGATCTATTTTATTTAAGCTATAATAGCCTATTATACTTTTTTTTACCTTATTTAACCTAGTGTAATCTGTGGAACCCACTCTAATTTCCAAATATAATAAAAACTTTTAATAAATGAAATGTTATTGTAGACTTTGCACTCTGGTGCATATTTCACACCTGAAGCATTTCTCGGCATTGACCAACCACCTTCTAAGCCTTAAAGAGTCACACAGGGCTGACAGCTTATGGATCAAACAGCTCTAACAAATGAAAGTATCCCAGAGATTTTCTTTCAAAAATAGAGTGCTCCTTTATATTTCCTGCAGATGTAGATTGGAACAAAAGTAGCCACCATAGGGCATGAGATAACTTTATAATGGAAGCCATACATAGTAAAGCAATGTTATGAAGTCTGGCTCTCTGATACGTTCGTGTAACTGTGACGACAGCCCTAAATGTCTGTCTCTGGTTCCCCTCAGCCACTTCTTTCTGTTTTGATGCAGGACTTTATGTAGTCCGGGGTGGTCTCAAACTGACTGCTTGGCAGAAGATGACCTTGAACTCCTGATCCTCCAGTTTCTAGCTTCTAAGTGGTGGGTTATCAGCAGATGCCCCTGTGCCTGCCCTTCTAGCTCGCTTTAACTGAGAGAGAAATAAAGACATTTTGTTTGTGGGTGGGTGTTGCTTTCTTCTTTTGCAGCCTACGCCTTGTTTACACTTGCGATGCTCAGTACAGGCATGTACAGCGCCCAGAGAAGGAATAAATTTGATCATGCTTTAGTCCCTCACATCTGGTGTGGTCTGTTAAACATACCTTCACAACTAAGGGAGAGCCAGTTTCTAAGGTTTTCTTCCCATGTCTCCCAGGCTTCCAGAGAGGCAGTGAACTGTGTGATGTAGACAAGTTGCTGCTCACTGCTCAGGGTCCATCATGCCTATCTGCCTACTTCAGAGGGCTGTGTGGGGACCACGGGGAGCAGTGGCATTCTGGAAGACAGCTAGGCGGCATTTACAGCTCAGGCTCCTCCCTGGGATGGGAAGCTACCCACCCGTGAACAAGGGAAGAATTTCAAGGTGAAATTAACCAGAGAAACTAAAAGGAAAACGTTCTTTGACCCTTACCCCTTCCTCTTGGCATTTCATTCGTGGTTAATGAAGGATGTCTAGACTGGCTCACTCTGGTCTACTGGGGGCTGGACTGTCCCTAGCTTCCTAGTCAAAGGGTCACCTCCAGATCACGTGCTCACTGCTCTCTCCACATAGCCATGGGTGGGGAGTGCCTGTTTCCTAGTTTCTTCTCTCTGATAGGTCAACACACACACACACACACACACACACACACGTGTACACACACACACACACACACACACACACACACGGCTCTGAAGGTGGAGTGCGACTCTTATACTCACAAGTAGTGACTCTTACACTCACTATCAGTTTACTCCGAAAGAAAACAGCACAGAAAACCACAGGCTTGCCTCCCCAGCCTTATCTTCACACCTAATCCCCACTGGGGACACCTAGATACCTTTGTCTGTGCCACTTGCTGCCATCGCTAGTTGGGTTACCTTTGTCACCAGCTCCTCTAGCGTGAGTGGCTTTCTGAACCTGTCTATGTCTGGATTTCCCACCTTCCTTTGTGCCAGGGAGACGGCACCCAACTGGTACTTAAGAGATTGGTGAATTGGTGGGAATCCAGCAGAACACCCCTGTGTTCCTTTATGAATGAGTATGTACGGGGAAACTAGGACTTCCAGACACTGTCATACACATGGGGGCACAGAAGACAGGTGTGGTGTCTGCTTTCACAGAGGCTACAGTCTAGCAGGGAGGACAGACACTGGAACACAATCACACAAGTGACAGATGCACTGTGGAGCTGGCTCAGCAGCCAAGAGGGAGCACGGCTCTTGCAGAGGACCCAAATTCCCAGCACCTACCTCAGGAGGCTCACAACCATCTCTAACTCCAGCTCCAGGGAGCTGATGCTCTACAGTCTGCCTCAGGTACACACACACAAACACACATGCACAAGCACACGTGCACACACACACACGCACAACACATGGACGCACTCATAGTACGCTGCAATTGTGTTTAGTACTGAGCAGGACACAGAGTGCTTGGAAACTCAGCCTCATAGAAGAAGCCAGGACGGGCACCCTCAGAAAAGGACACACAAACCAGGTGTGCAGTGTGCACCTCCAATCTCACTACTTGAAAATGTAAAAACAGAATTAAGTTTTTAAAAAGCTATTAAAATGCTTCATTTAGAGCCTGGAGAGATGGCTCAGTGGTTAAGATCACTGGCTGCTCTTCCAGAGGACCGGGGTTTGATTCCCAGAACCCACATGATGACTCACAACCATCAGTAACTTCAGTCCCAGGGGATCTGACACTCCCTTAGATTAGAAAGAAAGAGAGAGAGAGAGAGAGAGAGAGAGAAAGTTTCATTTAGAAGAACATTGAGACCTCAATCTGCCAGGCACTCTTCAAGATACTAGCAAGATTGGATCTGCACTTTTTTTTTTTTGCTGTAAGACAGGGCATCACCACACAGCGCCCACTGAACTCAGGACCCTGCAGCTTCTGCCTTCCAGACTGACCAATGTGAGCCACTACACACTGCCATCTTGAAAACAGATCTCCTTGCCAACAGCGCGGACAAGAGCTAAAGGGTTGGCAGCGTCTGAGATGTGTGGCATTCTGGGATATAAGCCAGATGTATATTATATATTCACGGATGGACAGAGAGTGCACTAACACACTTAAGGGAGAGCAAGCAGACTACACCCCATAGTGTGGACAGAAAGAGCCCTGGGAGCCCACTGTCTGGGGGAAGAGATCATCAAATTTCTCATCAGCACATCCCTCCACGTAACAGAAGGGAGAGAACTGGAGGGCTGTGCACCTAGTAGGCACCAGTCCAATAAAAATCTCATAAACTGCTGGGCAGTGGTGGTGCATGCCTTTAATCCCAGCACTCAGGAGGCAGAGACAGACGAATCTCTGTGAGTTCGAGGCCAGCCTGGTCTACAAGAGCTAGTTACAGGACAGGCTCTAAAACTACAGTGAAATCCTGTCGCAAAAAACCAAAAAAAAAAAAAAATCTCATAAGCCATCACGTGGAAGCCACGTATCCAGTTGGCAGATGTTGAAGCCCAGGCTCAGAGAGTACCACAACTCTCCCCAGCCCTTGTGGTAAACAACTACCATGGGTGGGCTTTCAGGTTCGGTTGCACAGGCTAGCATGTCCCCAGACGGCCAGAAATTAATTGAAAATCAAAGGCATATGAATCCAAGGTGCTTCTGGCACTGCTTGCCCAAGCTGCATCTGGAAACTTCTCTGCCACCTTGGGTTCTGCACGCACATGTACCGTGCACTACGCCATGCCATCGTGCCTGACTATGTCAAAAAGGCTACCCGAAACACCTGGGTGCAGATTTGATACTACTGCGTGCCACGAATTGCAGTGTTTTAACCGTACAGACAAAGATCTCTGCTCTTCTGGGCTTAATCACAGAAAACAAAGACCTTTCGTGTTTCCACCATCATCCCTCCATGTGTCGGTATCAAGCTACTCTAGTTTCTGGATTGGATTGGACTGGAATGTTGGATTTTTAAAGACCAGCACTTGGGGTGGCTGGGAGCACTGGCTGCTCTTCTAGAGGACCCGAGTTTGATTCCCAGCACCCGGCATCAGGTGGCTCGCAGCTCTCCATAACTTCAGCTCCACAGGACCTGACACCTTTGGCCTCCGAGAATACCCGCACTCACATGCACATAGCCACATGTACATATCCATACGCGGACATGCAATCTACACACATAATTAAAAAGAATAAAAATAAATCTTAAAAAAAAACACTGGTGTCTCGGATGCTAATTTAAGTTTCACACAAAAAAAAAGTGTTAAATGAATCTTGGCTTGGGATTAAGATGAAATTTTCAATTTCTGAAATGTCCCTAAGCATAGTTCTGTTGTTTTGTACTATGTATTTATGTAAGCGATATTCTCAGCATTGATGATCATAAAATCAAAACTCAATCATGAAAAACCCTGAAGATGCTCTAGGACTTCTGGTATCAAATATTTGCCCTAGAATCAATCCCTTAGGAAAAGATAAACAAGTCCACCCATCTCATTAGTATGCAAATTTGCTTTTGCTTTTAATAAGTGATAAAATGATATGCCTGCCAAATCATTATTTTAAAATCAATTTCTCTAATCATTATTTTAAAATCAATTTCTTTTTTTGCGGGGGGGGGGTTAAGACAGGTTTCTCTGCATAGTCCTGGCTGTCTTGGAACTCACTCTGTAACCCAGGCTGGCCTCGAACTCACAGAGATCTGCCTGCTTCTGCTTCCCAAGTGCTGGGATTAAAGGTGTGCGCCACCACTGCCCGGCTCCTTTATGATTTCTTACCAGCAGATGTTTGACCTGTATTCCTATTTTACACACTTTGACAGTGGGCGGTCATGTAACGATGTCCAGCAAAAGAGAGTCACAAGTGAAAAGCCTTAAGAAGCCCTGGTCTAGGGAAGGAAGGCCCAGCTATGCCAATGGTCAGATGGACAGTAAGATGGCAGACAGGTGAAACATCTGTTACTCGACCATCTGAGACTGCATTAAGACACGGCAACTCTCACGGTGCAAGGGCTATGGCAAGGTCCAGGGACAAAGCTCTTACCTGAAGCCTCCTAGGCCATGGGACAAGATGATCAAGGGGTATCCAGATTCCTTTGTCTTAAAGGGGCCATTCCAGCTAACAGGCAAGCGACAAGATCCTGGCAGAGACACAGGCTGTAGCATCTCTGGCTGCCCGGAACTACAATCCCAAGGGCAGCCTGAGTACAGGCAGGGGTAGGCAGTTGTGGTCCTCCCCTCTCCAGGACCACCAGGAAAAAAAATCCACAGAGGCAGTACTGAAGAACTCTGGGGCAGATGTGTGAGATGCCCAGATCATGGGGACACCTGGGGTGGGGACTTGGGATGAAGGAGGCAGACAGGCTCAGAGGGCATGCTGCAGGAGTAGCAATGCTCCCTGGGGACCAGGAATGTCTGATATAGCTGCTGGGGTGGCAGTGGAGCATATGGCTAGTGGGGTGTGGGTCAGTGGTAGGGCACTGACCTAGCATGTATGAGGCCCCAGTACTGAAATAAAAGGCGGGGCTGTGATCTATACAGAAGGTAGGAATGAGTGCTAGATTTAGGAATCACAGCCACGCCCCCGTCTGCTGCTCTACAGGCTCTTCAAAGGCTGGCAGGCAAGCAAGGTAAGGGACTTGCCTAAGGCCCCCTGTCAGTACATTACAAAGCCTGGATTTGAAGCGATGACCCAAATTCTCACACATTCAATTCTCTCCCTTCTCTCCATACCAAGGACTGGACTGTACAAGCTTAAAATTACTGTGTCTGCCGAGGTTTCTCCTGGGGGCAGAAACAGGCCACTGGGAAGACCCCTGGGCCAGGCAGCCTTACCGATGCCCAGGTTGAACAGAGACCCCACCCAGCGCTTGTTATACTGCAGGTAGTCAGCCAGGCCCAAGCAGTACTCATAGCGGGGAATCCACAGGGGCTGCTCGTACTTCTCTGATGCTTGGCAGGGGTAGAAGAGTCGGAAGAAGCTCCCCTGGGGAAAGAAGAGAGCAGCTCCTGGGCCAAGAAGCCTAGACACTGGGAGTCAGCAGGAGTCAGCAGGAGCCAGCACCAGCCAGGCTGGACAGCAACGCAGAGACTCAAAGGCTTCCTCAAACCCAGAGACAATTTGCTGTGAGCACACAGAACACATAGCTTATACTCTTCCAGTCGTCAAGCGGCATTTTCAAACACATCCTGGAACGGCACCACACCAAAACATCACAAGCTCGTGGGCCCAGGCTTGGTGCCAACGGGAGAACTGGATTTGCTCTTCGGTTGAACACGGTGGCACACTGGGTCACCCAGGCCATTCTCCCAGGCTGCCTCTCTGGAGAGAGCAGGATGCTTGGTCAGAAGGGAGCAGGAGAGAGGTTACCAGGAAGTGGGTGTCTCTCACAGGCCAGAGCAGTCCACTCATCAGGAACAAAAACCTAAGAACCTGCAGGGCCCTGGTGGCACATGCCTGGAGTCCCAGAGATGGGAGGATCAGGGGCTTATTTAGGGCTATCTTTGGCTACATTTCCAGTTGGAGGCCAGCCTGAGCTACAATGAGAAACCTGTCTCAAAAAATGTTTAAAAAGGAGGAGGAAGAGGAGGAAACAAAGAGAAAGAAAAGCCTAGAAAGTGGCAGGATGTTCAGAAGGTGGGAAACAGATGGAAGCAGGAGACACCACCCTCCTACCCCATCCTAGGCGCAGAGTCAGGCCAGTGTGCAGGGCCCCTGTGCCCCCACCCCTCCACCTACATCAGGATGAGGTCAGCTCTGCACTACCTCTGAAGCCAGCAGCACCTCCTCCTCGCTGGAGAAAGAACTAAGTTTCCCTGTCAACTGGGGAGGTTCTAATATTTTGAAAGAAGAATTTTTTAAAAGGCAGGAAGACAGGCCTAAGGGCTGATACCCAAGCCCAGCCCACCTGTACCCCAGGTCCCCAGAACTGCGTGCTTGGACCTACAATGGTGAAGACCCCCTACATGGGCAGAAGTCGTTGGGTAATGCAGGGATGGAGCCTGGGACACCTACCTCAGGACTCTGACCCTCCATCACATCTGTGCAGCCAACATGGTGGGGTCCCGAGATGGTTGGAAAGCACACAGACTGTCCGGTCCCCATCTCATCACCAGCAGGATCAAAGCCTGGGCGTCCTGAACTTGCTGCCTGGAGAGCAGAGCACAGAATAGCCTCTTGCTGGTCTCTTCCTTCTGTTGCTTCTCTAGGTCATGTGCCAACCCTACCTACTTCCTGACGTCCTTATCATCCCAACTTTCCACTCCATGCAGCATTTACGATCGCCATTTGCCAACATTTACAGGATGGCTTTTCGGCTGCTGTTTTGGTGACGGTGTGCGTGTGCGCACGTGCGAGCAAGTGCCCCACTGCCAGTCCTGCAGACTGTATTCATTCTTTTCTTCTGGTGGGGTGAGGAGATGGTAGCGATGAGCTAACCCTCAGTTCCCTCAAAACCTACAAACACAAGGGCTGGGGGCATGGTTCAGGGTTGAGTTGGTAGAGTGATAGCCCAGCCTTCAAGAAGGTCTGGTTTCAATTCCTATCGCTGCATGACACAGCTGTGGTAATAACCACCTGTAACCCCATCACTGGGGAGGTGGTGGCTGGAGGATTAGGTCAAGGGCAGCCCGGGATGCACGAGCCCCTGCCTCAGGATTAACACATGCTGGCACTACACCTACCATATGTTCACCCAGCAGTAACTGCTGTAGTGATCATGCCCAGACAACATTGTCCTTTTAAGACTAAAAGCACCCACTGAGACCTAGCGCCTCCTACTGCTTCCTCTGCTAGCACTGTACCGTGCTTCATCTGACCTTCTCAGCAACTCTCTGAGAAAGGAAGTATCAGAACCAAACTTAGAGACAAGTGAACCAGGGCAGAAAGCGTTACCCTGGCTGGGAGGCGGTGCAGGAGTGGCGGGGGTTTACCCATAACCCATCCCGTTTAAAGCAACAAAGTTTAGATTCCTATCTGTGAAAGCCAAAACCAACTGCACGGGCAGGGTCCTGGGCCCATGTGGTTTATTTAACATTATTCCGATTCCTCTTCTGGGGGATCAGTGTGCAAGTCTGAGCAAGCCTGGGTAAGAGGAGACCTCAGAGGTGGCTGCCGCTAAGGCTCCCTGCGATCTCCCCTGGCCTCCACCTTTGTACATGCGTGCACACCACTGAGCAAGCCAAGGTCCTTAGAGACGTGTGGAAACGCACGCGTGACAGCTTGCTTGTGGGTGCTGGAGGACAAGTGGAGGGGTTGTTTCTCTCCCATTTCGAGGGTCCCCGAGATCAAAGTGAGTCATGTTTAGTAGCAAGGGTCTCCCCACCTCACTGGCCTCTGGCTGCTGCTTCTTTAATGGTCTCTCTACGTAGCCCAGACTTTCCTGGAACTTGCTGTGTACACCGGCTAACTTTGAACTCAGAGACCCACCTGCTTGTCTCCTGAGTGCAGGTGTTATAGCCATGTGCCACCATGACCAGCCTTTTTTTTTTTTTAATGTGAGCCCTAAGGATCTGAACTCAGGTACTCCCATCTGTGAGACAAGCACCTTAGCAGCTAAGCAGTCCCCCATGAAAGACCCAAGCCTGCAATCCAGCTCCTCTGCCACCTCGCTTGGGCACCTTAATCCAATCTTTCTAAACCTCATTCTGTATCTGCATAAAGGGATTTGGCTCAGTCTTGTGGTTGCTATGGAGATAAATGAAACCACGCAATTAAAGCACCTTGCACAGTACCTGGCAGGAGCAAGTATCTAGCTACATTTGTTGATGACAAGAAGAGCAGAATCAATAGCGTTTGGCAACTGTGTAGATCTGGGAGCCAGCGGAGAGAGGGAGGCAAAGGTGAGGCGGGGTCAGGGTTTTGCGGAAGGGGATTTTTGTCTCAGCTGAGGTCAGTCCTAGGGTCAGGCAGCAAGAAAGAATATTTGAAAAGAGACATGGAGGTGGAGGTGTAGAGAGCTCTGGTGATGCTGGCAGGCTTCTGAGAGGGCCCAGCAGCTAAATTCTGCTTGGAAATAAGAATGAAACCCAAAGATGACAACTGAGCAGGCTGGGGCTAAGGGAAAGCAGCCTGAGTTCCCAAGCCCGTGTTGACTGATGCCCAGGGACAAGATGGGGGGTAAAAGCCAATCTCACTTGCAAACTGCAGTGAAGAGACACCCAGCCTTATTCCTCACAAATGGCATGGGAGTCGGTCAGGGATGGTCCATTGCTCACCTTGGCTCCACAATTCATGGCAGTGCCTAGCTGGAGCCTCTCCCTCAACCAGGCCCAGGAAGACCTCCTAGCCTGCTGGGACAAGTTGCTAAACTCCGGCCTTCCCTCCTCTCAGCTCTGAACACAACCCCGCCTCACCTAGACATAGGCTGTGAGGTGCAGTGCCTAGCCTGGCAGTCTCAGTGACTTGCTTCCCATGACGTCTGTTTGAAATCTATGTCAGAGATTTCCGAACTTACTACCCAACCTCGCTGCAATCCTTAACTGTATTTCCTCCATTTTCAGGGAGAAAAAAAAAAAGCACTCTACACGCTATGCTCCCAACTCCAAGTTAATGTTTTCAAGTCCCAGGTGTTTCCGGTCAGCAGGATTTGAGGATCTCTGGGAGACGGTCTTTCATTCAGACACGCATGGTCACACACACGCAACAAACCCTGAGTGTATCCTGTGGACTTTACCACCATCTCACTGTACAAATCACCACGGCCACCCAGAAACACACGGGTTAACGTAGGCAAGATGGCTAGGCAGGCACTGCCTGCCTCCCAGCCGGATGATCTGCGTTCAGTTCCCAGAATGTACATTGTGAAAGGAGAGGAGACAGACCTCTGGCCCCGCACATTCACCACAGTCCACGGATGCCCAGTCCCGCACGAATAATTAACTGTTAAAAAAATTACTTTCTCCAATAAGTGCTATTTAATTTTTCACACACGTATGCCCTTTCCCTTCGTGGAAACTCCACAGTGCAAAGACCAAGCTTTAGCAGGCGATGGTGGCGCACACCCTTAATCCCAGCACTCAGGAGGCAGAGGCAGGTGGATCTCTGAGTTCGAGGCCAGCCTGGCCCACAGAGCGAGTTCCAGGACGGTCACAGCTACATAGAGAAACCCTGTCTCAAAACAAACAAACAAACAAACAAGTCATGTTTTCTCTCTGTAGGACAAGTGCTTTCCCCAGGCAGTAAGAACTGGCTCTGTGCCGGGCGGTGGTGGCACATGACTTTAATCTCAGCACTCGGGAGGCAGAGGCAGGTGGATCTCCTTGAGTTCGAGGCCAGCCTGGTCTACAAGAGCTAGTTCCAGGACAGGCTCTAAAACTACAGAGAAACCCTGTCTCGAAAAACCAAAAAAAAAAAAAAAAGAAAAGAAAAAAACCTCGCTCTATTCTCTTAGGCTTTAAAATCTTCCATTTCTTCTCCTCGGTAGTTCTGAGGCAGGGTCTCTCTGGGTAGCCCAAGTTGGCCCCAAATTCAAGATTCCCTGTTCACCCCTCAAGTGCTATGATAATAGGTGGGTGTTATATTCAGCTCAGTTAGTTTTTAATCTGTCATGTTTATCAAAAGAATAAAGTTCTTATGCTATAGAAGGAAAAGAAAAGCTTTGGTGACTTTGAATTCCATCTCTGCTACTTTTACCAGCTGGTTGAGAGCTATCTATCTATATATGTGTGTGTATACATATATTTACTTACTTATTTAAATATATTATATATATAAAACATTTATTTATCTATGGGGGGGTGCCATGGCAACCCCTGTGGAGATCAGAAGACAATCTGCAGGAGTTGGTTCTTTCCTTCACGATGTGCATTCCTGGGATAGAACTCGGGTCATCAGGCATGACCGTGTCTATACCCACTGAAAAACCCAGCCAGCCACATCTGTGAAATCTTCAACCAATGCCTTAACTCTAAACCTGTTATCTACAGCTACTCACAAGGTCAAAGATTAACGTGTGCAAAGTGCATGGCATACTGAAAACATGCAGAAGACACTCTGGCTTTGTGCGGCAGCTCTAACTAGTCTAACTAAATGACTGCTCCAAGTCTAACTTTCTCATATGGAAAATAGGGACACTTGACGCTTCAAGGAGGAAACTGATACTGCCTAAGACCTGGTACATTGTAATTACTTGTATGACATTAGCAACTAACTAGCAAGGCTGTGGTTCTCTTTCAAAACACCCAGCTGAGGCCTTCCATTTTGCCTGGCATAGGTTCCTTCTCTCCCAGGTTTTCCATGCCTAAGACACACCCACCACTAAAGAGGCCCAGAAGAGCCGAAGGGGAAGGGATGGGGCTTTCATTGCAGCGCTGACCTGCTGGAGTCCTGCTTCCAGCGAGCAGCTCTGTCCCTCTGCCAGCCCTGTGGACTTTTCATCACCAGCTATTTCAGGCCAGACTCCAAGAATAAGCACCCCTCTTGGGCTTCCTTTCAGACAAAGCTCTCTAGGGGTCACAGGCTCGGGGCCTGTCTGATCTTTGGTCTCTGGAGGAAGTGAAGAAATAACCTGGTCATTAAGATCTCAAGGGACAGGATTGAGCAACGAGGCGGCAAAACCAGAAAGGCTGTCCTGATAAGAATGTTCTAGGGCACCAACAAATGGCACAAAGAGAACCTCTGTTGCTTGTGGAGGCCGTGCAGTTTACAAAGCACTTTCACACACTGGAAAACAGAAGAAGAAATGAGTCTCAAGAGAGCCTGTGCGATTCGCCCAAGGTCGCTGCGGGTGAGAGAGCTCCCTGCTGCACTTCGAGTTCACAGCACCGGGAGGAAGAATTTGGCAGTCTTCTTCCACTCGCAAGACAAACAGGACAAAGAGGAGTGGAGCGCGGCGTGGAGGACACAAAGCAGCCAGCGCTCAGGGACGTGAGGGTCAAGGTGGGAATCTCGGGGCGTGGGAGTGGCAGTCCGCGGTGACCCTAGGAGGGCTTAGGAGCGGGGTGGATTCTGACGGGACTTGTCTGAATAGGAAACAATGAAGAGCAAAGATTAGCGGGCAGGTTCTGAGACTAAGAGACAAAAAGGCCCCACGCTGGAATATGAAGAGGTCTTTGGATAGCTCAGTAGAAAATTGGAGCTTTCGTCAATCAAACTTACCCAGTCAAGCTGGTCACTCAGAAGCAATCTTAGTAGGATTGCTCGACGGAAACCTGACACCGCCCTGGAGCCCGTGGCCCTCTGGGAGTAGTAGTTCCATTCATTCAGCATGAGCGCTTAAACCTATGTTCTGCCCCTATGTGTTAAACTACAAGTCCCGAGGCGGTCGCCTTGCCATCCCAGGACTACAATTCCCAGACTTCCTGACTACACCCTGGAATGCGCGAACCCGGCCAAGGCCAGGGATACGGTGAGATTGCTCCCCCTGGTGGTCCGCGGAGCAGCAGCCGCGGTGACACGGTTCTAGCGGAGGGTTATATAGTACTGAAAAGTAACCCTCCGCCTCACTGGACCTCACATAGTTCCCAGGCGTGCCTGGCAATACACCTGGCTTCACTTTGTTCTCAGGAAGATGTGGAGAGGAGATTTGTTCCTATAGACAGGTTGTTTCCTGTGAAAGTATGAGACTGGTTTTTTAAGTTGAGAGTACGTCTCTGTTTGTCAAACACCCCTGTTGACACCTGAGATTTTCCATTGTTCTCAGAGGACCCACTTAGCTGAGCACAGGGACGAACCCGAGAGATCTGGGGTCCACATCTCAACCCTCCTGCCTTTATTCACCCCCACTTGCGTGCCCCGTGCTGGATTTTTGGAGACACATGGATGAACAGGATACTGTCCCGAGGATCAACAGAATTCACCATCCAGCAGAATTCAGAGAAGGGTGGGAGAATCAGAGCCAGTGTGGAAGCCTTGAAAAACAACCGCCCAAGCTAGGAGAAAGGGAACTGTGTCTCAAGATGCTTAAAGGAAGAGGACAAAAGGAAGGACTTAGTGCAGGGAGTGTGGAGATTTCAGACTGAGTTCAATCTTACAGAGTCACAGGATGTGAGGGCTGGAATGGAAAGTCCAATAAATGCGAACGAAAACTGGATCATCCATGAAGCTCAAACCATGGGGTACATATCGGTAGCCCCAGTGTTCAGGACACAGAGACCAGGCCTAGATCATACAGTGATACTGTCAAAATACCACCATCGCCACACACACTCAACAGCTCTCTACAACCTACTGAATGAGGCCCCAATTTCTTACCCTGGCATTTAAGTGGCCCAAGTCCACCAGTTCATTCTACCCTACCAGGAGTCCCCGTCCTCTACCCTGCCCAACCCCAGCTACAAGCAGCGAATGCCTCGGCACCCTAAGATGCCTTGAGTCCTCATGGCTCCCTCCACTCTTTAGCTTGACCAGGTATTGTGGTATCTTGAAGGGCCCTGCCCTGCCTAGTGGGCCATCTTGTCCTACTTCTAAGGTTCACTCTCCAAGACACTTTGATGACTCCCACGGTCCCGACAAACCTCTGCTTCTTCTCAGCCGATGGAACAGTTACAGACTTCTTGCTGGGTGTCTTTACCTTTACCTTATGGCATCAACCAGGATAAAGGCTCTTTTTGTTTGTTTGTTTGTATTGTATTGTTTATCGAGACAGGGTTTTTCCATGGCTATCCTGGAACTCTGTAGACCAGGCTGGCTTTGAACTACCTGCCTCTTCCCCTGCCCCCAGCCTCGTGCCAACCCCCCTCCAGTGCTGGGATTAAAGGCATGTGCCAACAAACTAAGCTCCTGGAGGTCAATGGTCCTGCATATGTGATCTCCATGTCCCATTGAGTCACCAGTGTCTCGAATCCTGCTTTAGGTTTCTCAAGGTTCATTTCTCCTGAAACATTACCACCACCATCCCTCCAGGAGCCACGATAATGTCATCAGGAGAGAGATAACAGCAACACATTAAGCCCGAGATTCAATTAAAGCTGTGGTTGGTGGCGGTGGCAGAACATAAACATTTTAGAGCTGAGCTGAGCGGTGCTGGAGCACGCTTTTAATCCCAGCACTCAGGAGGCAGAGACAGGTGGATCCCCCTATCCAAAAAAAAAAAAATTAACTGTGTACTAGAGAAGGCTCTCTTGGCTAATTAATTCAGGCTGTGCAGCTGATCATGACAACACAGGGTCCCCTGGTCATGAGAGGAGGGGCTAGAGAGGTTGTTTTTCTACCATCTACTCCCCAGTCAGGCATGCTGACCTCCAATAATGTAGGATTTCCTTCAAGTGAGCTACATGCCGACCTTTCCCCTGTGCCTAAGCCAGGTTGAAGGAGATCTGATCGGAAACATATACAAAGCTTCTCTGTCTACTAAGAAAGAAGGCAATCATTAACAGATTGGTAACTTACCCACTATGTACTTTCTGATGAGAGATGTAACAGAATAGTGTGGCTAAGAATACAGACCCTGCTCTCTGCTTCCCGAATAAGCCGAGATCTGCTGTTCTTCATTTTGGTGTCCATGATCTTGTCAGCCCCAATCATTCATACCAGATTTCACTGGTGTTTGGATGAACAAACAACCTTGGATTCCCTATTCCTCCTCCCTGCTGAATTAAGACTCTACTTTCTAAAATCAAGATGAAATTAGTATATAATAAACAGCATTGATTTTCTTTTGTTTTTTGAGAGGAGGGTTTTACTATGTAGCCCAGGCTAGCTTCAAACATGCCCTCCTCTTCGCTCTCTCTCCCAAGGGCTGGGATCACTGGCACGTGACACCATGCCCAGCCTAAACACTCTAAGTTTTTAAAATATTTTTGAAAGATTTACTTTTTTCTTAATAAGTGTTTTCAGTGCATGTTTGTATGTGAACTACATACATGCATGTGAGCTGTATATATGTATATGCATGTGTGTGTGTATCTGATGCCTATGGAAGCCAGAAGAGAGTATTAGATCCCCTGGAGCTGGAACTAAAGATGGTTGTGAGTGCTGGAACTAAAGATGATGTGGGTGCTGGAAGTAGAGCCTAGGTCCTCTGGAAAAACAGTGTATTTGATTGCTGAGCCATCTCTCTTGTCCACTAAGACATCTAATCTTAAAAGTACAATTCAAAACTGTATGTGAACATGTGTGTGAGTGAGTGTGAGTGTGTGTACAGTACGTACTTGTGAATGTGTGTGCATGCGTATGGAGACCAGGGCAGGAAAGTGGATGTGTTGCTCTGTCACTCCCCACCTAATTGTCTTAGACAAGGTTTCTTACTCACTAGAAGCTTGCTCTTTGGGCTAGGCTGACCTGCCAGTAAACACGTTGGATTCATCTGTCTCTGTCCAGCTATGGTGGGGTTTTAGTGCCATGCAACCATGCCCAGCTTTTTACATGGGTACTGGGGAGTCAGACGCAGGTTCTCATGCTTATACAGCAAGTGGGCTTCCCCCCTGAGTCATCTCCCTGGTTCCCCCGATTTTTAAAAAAGGTTTATTTTATTTTATGTGCATGGGGTATTTTGGCTGCAGGTATGTAAACTGCACCATGTGCGTGCCTTGTGTGTCCAGCAGAGGGAGTCAGATCCCCTGAAACTGGAGTTACAGCCCTTTGTGATCTGTCCTCTAAGCTCTGGGAGCCCAACCTGGGGCAGCTGAGGGCTCTGAACTGCAGAGTCAGCAGAGTGCAGCGCCCTTCCCCACCCCCAACCCACTGTGGTTTGTAGAACAATTCCAATACCCGGAAACATTGCCTCTGCAACTTAAAGACAATCCCCTCCTGACCACCAGAGAGAGAACTTTCGTCCTCTCTGCTGTCTTCCCTCCCACCATCATCCCAGGGTTTGGGGCAAGCAACATCATAAATTTTGACAGTGCTGTTTTGTGATCCTTAAATGATACCCATCAATGCCACTGTAATCCAAGGCCACAGGGACACGCCTGCCAGTAAGCAAGCTGAATTTATCCTCCTAGCAGTAAAGGGCAAAGAAGGTGACAAGGGCACACAGGACCAATTCAGTAAGAGGGTGGTGGCAAAGTACTACTCACCAAATTTGGGCTTCTGTTAGTTTTTGTTTTTTTGTTTTTTAATGGGCAAGTACTCAAAGAAACAGGACTTCACTGTGAGGTGGAGGCTTCCAAGAAATGTCAGGGATGAAGAGCTGGCTCAGTAGGTAAAGGCAACTGCCACCAAGCCTTATAATCTGGGTTCATTCTCAGGGACCACTTGATGAAAGAAGATAGCCAAAAAACATGTGCACATATGTGCATGTGCGCACACATAAATAAATAAATGTACTTTCAAAATTTAGAGAAGAGGCAATAAATTGAGGAAAAGCCATCATGTGGGTGCTGGGTACCCAGGTTCTCTGGAGGAGCAGCCAGAGCTTTTAACCAACTAGCCATCTCCCCAGCCCCCACCCATACACCCTTGACCAAAGAACGGTCTTCCATGGGGATGTGTTCCTTTCCATGAAGCTTGCAGCACAGGGAGGGACACACAAGGAGCAGTGATGGAGGAAGGCAGCACCAGCTAGATTAGATGAACCGACCTAGGTGACCAAGGGAATGACTGTTGCCATGGCCACCTGGCCCTCACATTCAAGAATCCCAGCGGGGGGGGGCAGTGGTGGTGGTGAACTCCTTTAATCCTAGCACAGTGAAGGCAGAAACCTTGATCTCTATACATTCAAGGCCAGCCTGGTCTACACAGTGACTTCCAGGACTGACTCCAAAGCTACAGAGAAACCTGTCTCGGAAAGCCAAGAAAAAAAAAAACCCAAAAGTCAGAATCCCAACAGGGTCAACCGTACCTATCAGTCAGTGACATACCATGTGTCCCCTCTGTCCTTAGATACTTTTACTGTTTCTTTCCTCATTTAATCCTCCAGTGGAAT
>JAQHUG010000134.1:5241221-5261293 GCA_028555095.1 Dicrostonyx torquatus
AAAGAAAGAAAGAAAGAAAAAGAAAAAAAGAAAGAAAGAAATTCTGTCATGAAAAACAAAACAAAAAGAACAAAAAAATTGAATGTGGGGGCATATGTCCATAATCCCAAGTATAGAGAGAAGGATCAGAAATTCGAGTTATCTTTGGCTACAGGATGAGTTTGAGGTTAGCTTGGGATATACAAGACCTTATATTTTAAAAAGAAAATCGCAATTGTGCCACCAGCCAGGACTAAGGCTTTGTTCAACGCAGTCTGTTTCAGGTGGAGGGGACAAGCACATCTCATCCAAACCATAATGTTCATCTTTACTGCATCCCTGTATCCTCAACCTGTCCATCCTCAGGAAGGCACCATGTCTGTGCCCAGTGCTTGGCATTCCTCTCCTCACCCAGTTGGCATGATAGATTCAAAAGGTCTGTCATACCACCTCCGGTTTGCAGGCAGGAAGCAGGAGTCTTCCACTCAGTGACCAGCAGAGCCAGGATTGAAACTCCCATCCACCTCAACCAGACATCTCGACTCCGGGATACAGAAAGGACTGGAAGTGGAGTCTCCAAGGTACCCATATTCTTGCCCTCTTGGGCCTGACTCCAAGCTTGGATGGGCTTTCCCGATCACCAGAGCCCTGGCTGGGAGGAGCAGGGACCGCAGAGCCCTGGAGAAGAGCAATCAGAGGCCTTTTCTACAAGGCAGAGAGAAGCTGGGCAGGCAGGCATCCTGCACTTTGCTTCCTGACTCCTTCCAGGCCTTTGAGAGTTTACTTGGCCTCAGCAACATCCTGCTTCCCAGAATCTCTCACCAGAATTGGCTGGTGAAGACAGAGCCTGTTCAGAGATGCCAGAGGCCAAGGCAGGGCCCAATTCCCACTCCTGTCTTCTCTTTCTGGCTCCCAGCCCTGTTATCAAGGACTCCATCAAAAGCCTGGCAGAGGCTTGCCTTCCTGCCAAGCCTAAGAGGCCTGGAGGCACGAAACTCTCATGTGTTTGGGGATGGGGAGAGATGCCGAACAGGTTGGGAGTAGAGAGGTTACCAATTAGTCCTTATTTACCCTTCTGGTGCCTCTCACCGCTTTGACACAAAGGTAGCAGCACTTGTCAAAATCCCTGAATGCTTCCCATGTGTGGACCAATGTCCTCTTGCCAGCCAGATCTGTTCCTCTTCCGCATGCACGTACCCAGTCTCCTTTCTGTTTTCTTACAACTTCACACTGCTCACTAGTCCCTGGCAGGCACACACCCGGTCACCTCTCTGTTTTCTTACAACTTCATACTGCTCTCATCTCTTCGGCACCCTCTCTCAAGCCCAGTATAGATGTCTCTTCTGCTCGCCCCCACGGTGCTCCTCGGTGTTCCCCTGATATGGCCACCCCACGACAGCACACACAGTAGTGAAGTGGCCTCCTCCCCATGTGAGTCATAACCAAGCATTCCTTCATTAAAGTCTCTTTAGTCTGCTATTCTGTCACAGGAATGAGAAGAGTAGCCTAAGACAGCCTCGCGAGAAGCCCAGGCTAGCCTTGAACTCATAGTAATTCTCCTGCCTCAGCAACCCGTGTGTAGATCATAGGTGTGTGCCATCATACCCAGTTTGGGTGGATTTTATTCTAAGTCTGATGGAAGCTGCTGGGGGTTGGCTTTAAAATATTGGCCACGGGGGCTGCTGGGGAGATGGCCCTGTGGATGAAGAGCTTGCTACACAAGTATGTAAATACCGGCTGGGTGTGGCAGCCCACCTGCAACTCCAGGAAGAGACAGAGGAAACCTCAGCAAGCTGGATAGCTAGACTAGCCAGACAGGTGAGCTCTGGGTATGATTGAGAGGCCTTGCCTCAATGAATAAAGTGGAGAGTGGTTGAGGAAGACACCCAGTGTCAGCCTTGGGTCTCCACATACATGTAGACACAGGAGAACACACACGTAGCTGTGCTTATACCCACATACACACGAAAAATATAAATAATGGCTACACTATCGCTACCTTGACCAAGGCCACAGACCAAGGCACCTTCCACTAAAAGAACTTCTTCTTACAGATCTCCAGAGAAGGGTGGACATCATGGCCTGGGAGGGCACCCAGAGAACTGCCTCAGCAGTCAGGAGGCAGGATTCTCTAGTGTGGTCTCCTTGGGAACAGGAGGGAGGTGCTGGAGATAGGTAAGGCCTGGCCTATTTGCACCGGTTCAAGAGGCACAGGGACTAGATAGTTCGTAGCTGGTCCTGGTGGTTAGAGCAGAACACTGTCCCTGTGGGTGGGCCAACTGAGGAGGCGGTGGGGGTGGCCTCTGAGCCTTTGGAAAGTCTATGCCACTCCAGGGCTAGCTGCTTACCCTTCCTTAACAAAGAGAGCCTTGGTAAGAAGCCAGGCAAAGTCAGGGTCAGGGCTGCCGGGGAGGGAAGGGAGAACAGAGACCAGGGCCCTGCACCTGATCTTGCTGCCAAACGGTGGCAGCCAAACTAGGGTAGGGTTGGAGAGATGAGAGCTAGGTTTTAGGGTTTGTTTGGAAGTGGCATCGGAAGAGCTGTATGAACAGCCAAAGATGGTGTCACGTACACGACAAGTGACGGTGTCATGTACACGACAAGAGGCCCATCCTGTTCTTAGTCTGGAATAGACATGTGTGTTTCTCCCACACCCCAGAGTCTGTTGTGTACTGCACAGCCTCACAATCACGTCTGATGTCGGTGACTTGGTAAAGAGCAGTTGAGGAAAGGGTACCTCCGAGACTCAGGAAAGACGGAAAGTATTCAGCACAATACTGGTGATGAAGGGAGCCAGAGGATTGCTGTACCTGATGAAGGGAGCCAGAGGATTGCTGTACCTGATGAAGGGAGCCAGAGGATTGCTGTACCTGATGAAAGGAGCCAGAGGATTGCTGTACCTGATGAAGGGAGCCAGAGGATTGCTGTACCTGATGAAGGGAGCCAGAGGATTGCTGTACCTGATGAAGGGAGCCAGAGGATTGCTGTACCGTTTATTACCAAGCAAAATCCGTGCACAGCAATCACAAGAACGAATGGGGAATCCGAAACGGGTCACCAGCTGCTCCGCCGCTGCCTCTGCTCACCCTCCTTGTCTCAGAGGGGCAGACCTCTTTTGTGTCTTGTACTCCGCCCTTTGGCCCACACTGCTCCTTTTCATTGACTAGCAGGCCAGCGACGGGGTTCCCATAACCGCCTGGCCCATAGCAGGGACTCTGTAAATGGCTGCTGCTGTGTCCACTGAGAGTAGAAAGTTTGGCAGAGCTGACTCTCTAGGTGCCAGCTCTAGCTCCCCCACTAGCTAGGCAACCCTGAAGAGCACTCTCACTTCTCCTCATCTCCCTCCCCTCATCTGAAGCCCAGATAGAAGACCTGCTTCTTCTGGTAGTTATGAGAATTAAATGAGCGTGTGTCTGTCTGGGACCAGCCCTTACACAGTCTCCATCAGTTACAACAGCATTGCTCTCTAATACGCTGAGGTGAGCCAAGACTCAGAGAGAAATGAGACTGAGGCCCCTTGTCTTCTCCTCAGAGCTCACTTCTGGACCGGCTTCTTCCCCCATCCCCCTCCCAGTTCTCTGTGGGCTTTCTCCTCAAGGCGCCCACAGAAAGCTGGCAGAGTTCAGGATGCCAGGCAGCCATCCCTGGGGAAGGAGAGAAGGAGAAATAGATCCTCTTGCCACCGTTGTTAAAGCACCCTGCTTGCTGGGTAACAGCGTGGTGGCTCTGCTGATTAATCCCTAGGTGGTCAGAGCTGACATGGCGGTGTCTGGGTGTGGACTAGTCTAAGAAGGTCCTCGAACTCCCTTGAGGGAGCCCCAGCTTCAGAAATCTCCAGAGAGTCTATTTCAGAGGAACAGGCAGGAGAATAAAATAACTTCAGGCTCAAGCTTTGAAATTTGTTTACTTGGTTTGGCCAATCCTGCCATTTCAAAGAACTCTGTCCCATAGGACTGGCCAGACCTCAAACCTCAGCCAGCAGCCTGAGGTGTGGATGCTGGCTTGTGTAAAATGCCTGCTGTCCTCCATGGTCCCTGGCTTTAAAAGTTTTAATTAATAAATTCAGAGACAGGGTCTATGAATGCAGGGCTGGCTTAGAACTATGTGTATATAGCTCAGGCTAGCTTAGAACTATGTGTATATAGCTCAGGCTAGCTTAGAACTATGTGTATATAGCTCAGGCTAGCTTAGAACTCATAGCAACCTCCCATCTCTTGTTCCTGGGTGTAGTGCTGGGATTACAGCTCTCCACCACATCCAGTTGCTCTGAATAATAGAAGTTCATCTTATGATGTGAGATTTCCCTCTGTATGCTGTGAATATGTTTTTATCATTGGTTAATAAAGAAGCTGTTTCAGCTTATAGCAGGGCAGAATAGAGCTAGGCAGGAAAACTAAACTGAACTCTGGGAGAAAGAAGGCAGAGTCAGAGAGACGCCATATAGCCACCAAAGGAGAAAGATGCCTGCCAGGCCCTTACTGGTAAACTATGAGCCTCGTGGTAAAATATACAATGATGGGAATGGGTTAATTTAAGATGGAAGAGTTAGTTAATAAGAATCCTGAACTAATAGGCCAAGCAGTGTTTTAATTAATATAGTTTCTGTGTTATTATTCAGGTCTGGGGGGCCAGGAAGCAAACAAGCAGCCTCCGTTAACAAAGTGGGGTGCCAATGTGGGCTGACTACATCCACATAAAACCTGAGAAAACTTGGAAAGAAATTATAGACACGAAGAAACACGAGCTTGGCAGTTTAGCGCAGCTTCTTGGTAGCCACGTTATTTTTTGTGTTTTTTTGTGGGTTTTTTTTGTTTTTTGTTTTTTGTTTTTTGTTTTTTTTTGGGATGGACTCTGTTTGCTGGCAGCAGGCCGAAGTATGTCTCCTTTGAGAGAGGTCTTCCTGACTCAGCCATGGCAGCAAAGGCTGCAAGGCTTCTTTAGGGGAGGGCTTCCTGGTTCGTGCTAGTTGCACCAGCTCTGGCTCTTTCAAGAGGCCAAGCACTTAAATGGGGTCTGTGAGCAGCGTGTTACAAATTGCTTAATGGTGATAGAGATCCTCTATGACTCTGGAGCTGGGGCAGTGTGCATGGCTCTCAGAGGCCATAAACATGCCTCTGCCATGTTGGACTGGGCGGAGCCAAAAAGCAGGGCCATGGAGTTGGTCCTAGCCACACCTGCTTAGCATGAAAAACAAAAGGTGTATCTGATCATAAAATGATTACATATACGCAATAAAGACAGATTCAGATAAAAATAAACCTCTAAATGGGTCACAGTATGTTTAAAAATGTACATAGGTGTAACATGAGGGTCCTGCTCGTTGGGGTTTCTGTCCTGCCCAGTACCCCACAGCCGGCAAGCCCCAAAGAAAATCACACAGAGAGTCTACATTAGGTTATTAACTGATTGGCCCATTATCTCAGGCTTCTTACTAGCTCCCATAAGTTATATTAACCCATTGTTCCCATCCATGCCAGGCACATGGCCGGTACCTTTTCTCAGCTGGGACAGGGACACATGCTGCTTCCTTGGAGATCTGTGCAGGAATGCCAGGGAAGCTTCCTGCTTCCCAAATCTCCTGTTCTCACCTCTACTTCCTGTCTGGTTTTCCCACCTATACTTCCTGCCTGGCCAATCAGCATTTATTTAAAACATGATTGACAGGATACAGAATTGTCCTGCACCACATAGGCTTGAGAGAGAGAGAGAGAGAGAGATTAAAAAAATATAGTTAAAAAATAAAGTAAATGGTTTTAAAAAATAAAACAAAGTATTTAAAGAGACAGTAAAAGTAATATAAAGAGGGCTAGAGAGATGACTCAGTGGTTAAGAGCATTGCCTACTCTTCCAAAGGTCCTGAGTTCAATTCCCAGCAATCACATGGTGGCTCACAACCATCTGTAATGAGGTCTGGTGCCCTCTTCTGGTCTGCAGATACACACGCAGACAGAATACACATAATAAATAAATTATATATATATAAAGAATACAGATAGTCATAGATTAAAGGAGTAAAGAAAAATAAGCTACATAAACATAAAAATGCACAGAGAGTCTGGATTATGTATATTATTGTGTTTTATTTAAATTTTTTTTTACTGTGAATGAGCTAAATTCAGAGAGACATTTCATTGTATGGGCTGCTAAGCTAAACCAACATGTATATTTTAAAGGTATCTTGGTTTCAAAATTTAGGTCTAAGGATATATTGCTCTGGAAAAGAGGTTCTGTTTTTGTTTCCACAGAGGACATAAAACTGTGGATTCCTTACTGGATATTATGGCTTGATCAAACAAGACCCCCTAAAGCAACAACCCAGATGGTCCAACATCCATGACAGCTTCAGGACTGCTGGCTGAGGTGGACCTACCACACAGGATACACCATGACAGACCTGATTAACAGTGCCCCCAATCAGCAGGAAGTAGTCTAGAGAACAACGCCCACATTCCCTAAATGATTGTTTATGTTTGTTTACATTTAAAGGGGGATATGCTATACAGATGAATACTTTGCATTGGTATAGATCTTGGTTTATTGATACAAATTTTAGGTCAATTTTGTTATATGTATATTTCTGCTCTTAATTAAGGTATTGTGTTTGTGCAGCTCATTTTAAAATGTAATGTATAATTAAGAAATAGAGGTTAATAGATAATCATCTATAATAGTCAAGCTTATAATCATGTTAGGTTTTCTAGATGTACAGAGCTATATTTCAGATATATAGATATTCTTGAAATCTCTCAAAGACATACAGAATATGGCACTTAAAATGTTTTAAGAACTTAGGACTTTTCATGATAGTGAGACATGTCTGCTTCTGGCAGCACCATTTACCTCAGAGAGGTTGATGGGTATTGAAAAAACTCATGGAATTTGCCTTCAATGTGACAAGGCTAGCCATTTGGGCAAGAAACTGCTCTTGCCTGGACTGCTTGATGGTATGCTGTATAAACTGGACAAGCAGGAGCCACAGAGAAATGACTGCTATACTTGCCTAACCAAGGTGAGACAATCCTTCAGGGTTCATGCTTCATGAAAGAGTCGGCAAGACATTCTGCAGGACACAGAAAAAAGTGACTAACAGACTACCAATACAGGCAGAGCTGTCTTTGAAATTTCCTGCTTCATGGAAAAGTCTGCCAGATACTATGTGTCTGTAGGCTGAAGATGAATGCTCCAATGTTACAGAAGAACTTTGGGTGACTGTCCAGGCAGCAAAATTTCTCTGTCAATTCTAGAGTTTTTGAAGTTGCTTATAATGCACTTCCTGCTAATTTGGTAATATTCTATCCTTCTAAAAACTTTGAAGAGTTAAAGAAAGATACTTATAGTTTTTCTTAGTTCTGATCAAGGATAAATTAGATATAAAACCTTAGACTCATGAAGATAGGCTAAATTATAGAGTATTTTCCTTAATTTGTCAAATAGAAATGAACTAAATATTGTAACTATAATTCTTGCTTGATACCTGTTTTGTTACATGTAATTTTACTATGTTAAAGTTAAAACCTTCCTTTTCATTTAGATAAAAAAGAGAGGTGATGTGGGATTCTCCCTCTGTATGCTATGAATATGTTTTATTACCCTTGGTTAATAAAGAATCTGCTTTAGGTCTATGGCAGCGCAGAATAGAACGAGATGGGAATTCCAAGCAGAGATAGAGGAGAAAAGAAGACAGAGTCAGGGCCACGTAGCTGCTGAAGGAGTAACATGCCGGCACCGGTAAGCCACAGCCTAGTGGCAATACAT
Source organism: Dicrostonyx torquatus (assembly GCA_028555095.1). Taxonomy (NCBI): domain Eukaryota; kingdom Metazoa; phylum Chordata; class Mammalia; order Rodentia; family Cricetidae; genus Dicrostonyx; species Dicrostonyx torquatus. Next base: position 5,248,956 of record JAQHUG010000134.1, read on the forward strand.
AGACTAAAAGAAAAATGGGTTAATTCAAGATGTAAGAGTTAGCTAGAAATATGCTAGAGTCACTGGCCAAATAGCATTGTAATTAATATAGTTTCTGTGTGATTATTTCGGGTCTAGGTGGCCAAGAAACGAATGAGCAGCCTCCACCTACAATCCTCCAAGAAGCAGATATTTAAATTATGATTAATAACACTAGAAAAATTACAGCTGTGAAGTAGCAACAAAAAGAATTTTATGGTTGGCGGCCACCACAACATGAGGCTGTATTAAAGGGTTGCAGCATTAGAAAGGTTGAGAACCACTAGAGTCCAGCTTGTGTCAGGAGGGGTGGGGTGGGAGGACCTAACCAGCCCTGCTAGAGATCGAACCCATGTCCTTGGGCAAAGAAGGCAAGTGCTCTATCACTGAGCCATACTCCCAGCCCCTGGGGTGCTATTTGTTTGGTGCCTGAGAGGCATGGTTTGCAGACTGTTTGCATGCTCGATACCTCACCCCCTTTTTTGGGAAGCAGCTATCCTGAGCATACCCGTCATGCAGAAGAGAAAACAGAAGCACAGAAAGGTCACTTGCCCAGGAGAGCAGAGTTTATGGGAACACTTGGGCTGTACTGTTAACCACAGTGTTCATTTACATTTGGGGCCTTCCTCTCAGAAGGATGTAGCCAGTCCTTCTGAAGAAACAGAAAAGGAGGGAGGAAGGGAGTAATTCAGACCAAACTCCATGGAGGTGGCCTTAGCTCCCATTCTCTGTGCCCTGTGCCTCAGGCAGGAAGCAACACCTGTCCCCAGGCTGGGAGGCAGAACCACCAGGGATGGGAGGCAAAAACCACTCTGCTCAGAGGTCCAGGGACACTGGCTAGTCCTCAAGATCACAGAAAAAGGAGCCTCACCTCCCCGCACTGAACCCAGTCCTTTCACACACCTCCTGTGTCCTCACCTTCCTGTGGCCACGCCCTGCTCCCCAGGGTGATGGCTTCCACCCTGTAGATCAGCATTCAGCTGCAGGGCATGGGTCTTCTAGTGGCTTTGATGAGCACTAAAGAGTCCTACAGATGCCTCAGGAGCCCTTGGCATAGCCCAGAAGTCTGTTTTCAGGATGAGCTTAGGACAGTCCCTCTTCTCTGCCTCCACCCAAGCCTGCAAGCAAGCGTGGGGGAACTGGTTTAGACAAGCCCAGGCCCAGCTGGCCTGAGAATCTCCCTTGCAGGAATGAAGGGGAAGAGGGTGTGTGTATGTGCATGTGTGCTGCAGTGCAAAAGGAACATGCTCCCGGCATGACCCAGCCATGAGCCCAGGCCTGGGGGTACGGTGGCAGTCAGAGCATTACCAGAGTATCCCTGTTGTGTGACTAAACTTTTCCTGGGGATAGGGAGCCCCCAAACAGACCAAAAGTACGGATACAACCAAAGTCCAACTTAATGAACCAATGAGTTTTTATTGAGATTGCGTACAGGAATACAGGTGAGGGGTTACTCGGAGTAGAAATGACTCAAAGACAGCTCACCAAGGCCCACCCCAGTACCTGACAGCTCACAGAAGCTGGGAACAGTGTGACGCAGGGTCCACAAGCAGCTCAGCAGGTTGCAGGTTGGAGGGTGTCCCTTTCAAGGGACTTCACTGGTCTAAAGCTCTTCCAGGTAGCTAGTCTGGTCTCAGAGCTTTCTTTCAGCTTGACTTATCTGAGAGTGACTGTGAGCTTTTTTACTTGAGGTCAAGGGGCGCTAATCAATGGTCAGTTTCACAGACTTCCTGAACCTAGTTTGAGCTGTTTATCTTCTGCTTACCAGAGATTCCCCTCTGGATGGAATGTGTCAATCTCACACAAAATTGTTGAACAATTTTGGAGTCCTCAAGCCTGCGTGCCTTTGTCACCCATCCTTCTCACTCCGTTTCTTTTTCACTGTTTAGAGCCTTTGTTGGAATTCACTGTCTCAGAGCTGCAGGGAGGGGGCGCACCAGACCCCTTTCTACCCTAACACACTTGGCTCATCACTGAGCCTCTTCTGTGGCCAAACCACCTCCAGATCCACAGACTCTGCCCTTTCTAACCTTGTCGCCAGGTCCAGGCCACCTTTGTGGCTCACCTGCTCTAAGCTTAACCCAGCAGGTTTCCCCATCTAGCCTGAGTCTGTGTGGTGCTGGGAAAACAGGTCACATAGCTACTCGCCTGCCTCTGAACCTGTGCCCTGTCTCTTCTCGGTCTGGAGCCATTTTCCCCTAGACGCACCAAGGGGAGTCCCCTGACATTGCCACTCCTCCCCTTTCCCAACACTTTGGAAGGTTTTCATTGAAGTCTTCTGCTTCCATGCTGGAAAGAAGCCTCCGTGAAGCTAGGACGATTCCAGCTACCTGATCCCCTGAGAGGCTGCCTGGCCCACAGGATGAGGCTCATTAAATAACTGTGGAATGAGGTGACCATTTTCTCTTACTCTCTCACAGTGACAGGGATTTTTCTCAAAAACGGATTTGGAAGCTGGAAAGGTGGCTCAGTTGGTAGTGTTATGCCTAAGACTTTTCTCTGAATTTACAGGTACGTGGGGTGAGGTGCCTGGGGTGGGGTGCGTGCTAGGTTGGACTCTCACAAAGACAGGGCCGGGGTTTAAAATGGCTTTAGTCTTGTCTCTTCAGTAGCACGCTAGTGTAGCGTGCACAAAGCCCGGGGTAGTTGGGACACCACATAAACCTGGTACAGTGGTCCACACTTGTAAGCCCAGCACTCGGGAGGGCAAGGCAAGGTCATTTTTGACCACAAAGCATGTTCAAGGCCAGCCTCCAAAGCAAACCAAACCTGCTCTGTAGCTGGGAGGTAACTGAGTGGGAGAGCAGTTACTTTGCTTATGGAAGCCCCAAAGTTCCAATCCAGTGCAGCCCAAACAAAGCAAAACAAAACCACAAACAGTATTGCTTCCTTTTCAGTCTTAAGGTCACTATTACTCCTTAGAGGGTTTCTCTGCCCCCGTGTCCCCCTACCCCAATAGTGGTCTCTCCTCTAACAGCACGGGGTGGAATGGGGCTCCTCTCACTCAGCAGAGAGATTGCCTTTTTTAGTGGTTAAAGGAGCAGATGGTGGAGCTGGGGAGATGGCTCAGTGGGAAGGAGCACTTGTTCTTGCGGATGACCAGGTGTGGTTCTCAGAACCCACATGGCGGCTCACAATTATCTGTAACTCGAGTTCCAATGAATCTGATGCCCACTTCCGGCCCCCACAGGCACCAGGCATGCACATGATACTCGTATGTACATGTGGACAAACACTCAAACACACCAAATAAAAATAAACAATATTTTTAAAAAGGCAGGGGGAGGGGTCTGGGAGGTGGTGGCATATGCCTTTAATCCCAGCACTCCAGAGGCAGAGGCAGAGGCAGGTGGATCTCTGTGAGTTCAAGGCCAGCCTGGTCTACAAGAGCTAGTTCCAGGACAGGCTCCAAAGCCATAGAGAAACCCTGTCTCGAAAAACAAAGAAAGAAGGAAGGAAAGAACTGGCTAAACCATGGGAATACAAGCAGAGTGTCAGGGAACTTGAGTTCGGCTTTTGCTTCTGTAAAATGGGGATGGCGATCCTATCTCTTTCCCATCATTCCCAACACGCTCAGGATGTCGTCACTCACACCGCTACCCTTATTTAGTGCCTCCAAGGGAACGTGGTCCAAGTTAGAGCTGCTAAGGATCTGTTAGGTGAATGTGAAGAGGGGGGTGGAGAGAAGCAGAGACGGCATGAGGACCTGGAGGAGCATGGGGGCTCTAACTGAGGAGAGTGAGGGCCGTTTCGTGCAGGAAGGGAACCCCCACCAATTCCAGGCAGCTGAGGAAGCCAGCCTGGTAAACAGCAACAGCACAGCCATCTTCTATGTGAAAAGGCTGGTATTTGCCTGAGCAGCTGTCTATCACTGGGCAACCAACCTCTTAGTGCCAAGAGGCCAGTTTCCCTTTGACTCCGTTTTCAGGATGTTCCTAGGCACACGACTGTGCCCTGTTCTCAGGCTGGCTGCTCACCGAGGACAGAATGGTCATCCAGTGGCTCTCCTATCAAGTCAGCATTCCCCCCCCCAGATCAGGGGAAGGGTACCTCCTTGTGGATAAACTGCCCCCCACCAGTGGCTCTACTAGGACCTACCTGGGCAACCCTCCATGGAGGATGCTGTTCATCCGTTCTACAGATGCAGGTAGTCACTGCCCAGTTCTGTCCAGTGGTCAGGGGGACAAGCAGAAGCCCCATCAGGCCAGGCTCTGAGTTCAAATCTTCCCCCGGACACTTCAAGCTGGGTAACCTTAGGGAGAGTCTGTTCCCTCTCTGAGCTTCACTTTTCTCAACAGTTAAATAAATAAATAAATAAATAAAAATTTAAAAAAAGACAATTGGGCTGGTGATCTCTCAACAGTTAAAAATAAAATAAAATAAAAAACAATTGGGCTGGTGATCTATCTCAGTGGTGTACTGCTGTCTTGTAGGCATGGAGCCCTGGGTTCCAATCCCAGCACCACAAAATAAACTTAAAATATAGAGAATAATAACAATAATCAAGAGGGAAAATGTCAGACAAATGTGACTGTGAATCATTGGTAAAGACCTTGAAGAGAAAAAGACTGTCAGCACGGGGCCACAATGAAGTGTGGTGCCCTCTGGTCATCATTAGTCTTTCAGAGCCAGGTGTGACAACACATAGCTGGAATCCCAGCACTCGGAGGATCAAAAACTCAAGGTCCCTGACTGCGAGGTTGTTTGAAACCAACTTGGGGTACTGGAGACCGTCTCTAAAGGAAAACAAAACGAAACAGAACAGCACCCCAGGAAAGGAGACCTGAAGGGGTTAAGAGACCCTGCCTCCTAGCCAGGAGCCAATCAGGGCTGGCGGGGCGGAGTCAGGCTGCAGCTAGGAAAGCGACCTGGACCGACCAGATGCTTACCGGCTTGGGACCTGGAGCTGCTGGCAGCGCTTGTGGGGCTGGAGCAGGATCGAAGCGTAGGTCTTGGCCTCTGCCCTGTGACAGCTCCCTTGCCCTGTGGTAGCTCTCAGCCGGAGGGTGCAGGGGAGCTGCCCGGGTTAGGGGCCATAGCAGAGGGGAAGAACAGAATCCTGAATCTTCTCATTCCCCCAGGCAGCAGGCATGGGCTGCACCCACACTCTAACTTCAGCTGGCCCCGGTGGCCAACATGGACATAAGATCTATTTTTAGCTCTGCCACAGAAGGGCAGCCACCAAGCTACAGGGGTAACCAAGGTTTCTCAAAGGCCGTTGGCAGGAGTGGGAGAGACCAACCCTGCTTCCTTCCACATCTCCGTTGGTCACCCCCCAGCCACCCACCGCCCTGAGCCCAGACTAGTTCTCCGTGGTCTGGCAGACAGCCTGCCTCTGGGTCAAGGGTTAGTTAGGTCAGTGAGTGCAGCCAGAGGGCAAATGGACTCGGTCTTCTGGCCTGGACAAGGATTGCATCACTCCAAGCAGTGGCTCAGGGCAGAGGGCTGTGGGAAGGCCATTTCAGAAAGCCAGGGCCTCCCACAAGGGGTTATTCCCACAGGTGGCCAATAACGCCGATTAAACGTAGGCAGGGAGCCCGCCCTCAGTGAGCCTCAGTCTCCCCATCTGTGCAGTGAGGGTGCTGGACCAGAAAGCTGACTCCTAGACCCTCTCTCCTGCCCTGGGGTCCTCACCTTCCCCATTTGCTACAGAAGTTCCTAACTTCCTTCTAGCCCCGGCTGTGGGTGGCCACATGCCCCTGTGGAGAAGAAAGTCCTTCTGGCTGGCACTGTCAGTCTTCTGGCTCCTCCTCATCCTCCTGGGAGTCTTCCCGCTTCGCCTGGCAGTGCCACCCAGGCCGCTTCCAGGGCGCTCCCAAGGCTGGCCCCGCTGGCTGGATGCTGCCTTCCTCCGGAGTTTCTTCCAGTCTGAGGCACTCCCAGAAGATGCCCCGCAGCAGCTTCGTCAAGCCCCTCGGGGGAGCAGCTGCACCTGGGGAGCCTGCTTCGACACCTCCAAATGTAAGGGAAATCTCAAGATCTTTGTGCACTCTCCAGCTGGACCGACCGCTGAGGCTCATCGCAGGATCCTGGACTCCTTGGAAGGCTCCCGATATTATGCACTTAGCCCAGCAGAAGCTTGCCTCCACCTCTTCCTCCCGAGCCAGGACCACAGAGGAGCTTGCGGGCCCCTTCCTCCGTACTGGAATGGGGGCCAGAACCATCTGGTCCTCAGTCTGTACCCAGCTCCCTGCACCAGGCTGGGACAGGCGATGGTAGCTGAGGCCAGCCCCTCCTCGGACATCTTCCGACCAGGATTCGATGTAGCGCTCCCATATCTTCCTGAAGCTCACCCATTGCGAGGTGGGGTTCCTGGTGGGCTGAGGCAGCATAGTCCCCAGCCTGGGGCCACCTTACTGGCAGTAGCAGAGGAGAATGGCGGTTGGCGCACCCATGCCTCAGCCTGCCCTTGGGACAGGCACTGTGAACAAGACTCTGGACCCCATCAGTAAGTAAACCTACCCTTGGGGGCTGAATGGGAGGGGGCTGCAATAGGAGCAAGTCCAGAGGATGGAGCAAAGGACAAGCGTGACATCCTGTCCCAGGGAGCTGGTCCTGCAGCAGGTGAGATGGGTTAAGTAAGATGGCAGAGTGGACTTCCGCCAAAATGATTTGTCTCAAAGGGATGGAAAGGTGGGTTTTAGAATTCTTCCTTGGAGAATCTTAGACACCTAACACGGCTTACTCCTACTCCCTCCTCCCCCATTCCTGTTACTCCGGTCCCTCCTACTCTTAATGTTTTATGTAACAGACATTTATCTGTCACTCACTTGGTGTAAGCACCTCCATAAACAATGGTTACAGGTGGGGAAGGGAGATCAGTCATATGGCTTTTGCCTTACAAATAGAAAGACAGGGGTTCATTCCCCACCCTACCCCGTAAAAAGCCCGGTCCTGGGGAGGTAGAGGCAGGAAGGTCCCTAGAGCCCCTGGCAGTGAGTTCAATTGAATGAGTGGGTTTTAAGTTTAGTAAGAGACCCTGCATTAAAAGATGGCTCGATGGACAAAGGCACTTGCCACCAAGCTTGACCCGAGTTCAGTCCCCAAGCCCACAAGCTAGAAAGAGAGAACAGATGTCTGGGGATTGTCCTCTGATGTCCACACACCACACACTCCTCTCCAAGGCATGGAGACACCCATGCACACAAAGAAATAGATACATGTACAAAAGATAAAGTGGAGAGCGACAGAAAAAGACACCCAACCTCCATCTTTGGCCTTCACACCTCTGTGTGTGTATACACACACACACACACACACACACACACACACACAATTAATTATACGTAATCGTTCTCACTAAAGTAAGTAAAGATGATATAGGCTCAGTAACTTAACCTGTGGCCACCGGGCCAGATGAGCACAGCCAATATTTGAATCCAGAATTGTCTCTCTCCAGAGCCCTCAGTATGACAGTTCTGTGTTTTAAGCACGAGTTATGAAGGCTCACTCCCGCTGAAGGCCTCAGGGGAGCCACAGAGACTGGTAACTGGTCCCAGCTGAAATCTGCTCTAGTGTCTAATTTTGGAGATTAATCTCTCAAGGAAATAACAGCCTTTGATTTTAGAAAAATGACTTAGGTCAGATCGAAAGAACTTCTACCGGTGAGAATGCCTGCATAGACATAAGGGCCTGGAGAGCTTGTGTAGACAGCCCTCCGCCTGTGCTGGTCGGCGGGGCACACGTCCTAATTACTAAGTGACCTAAGCCTGTCACCCTAATTAGTGAACCCTTATGTCTCCAGAAAGCCATCAACTCCAACTTCTAAAGTTGCCCAGGCTGTGGGCCCAGGGGCTCCCTCTCCATCACCCCAGGGCAGGCCTGAGTTAGAGTCCTCAGGTGTCTTCTGGCATCTTGGTTTTGCCTCCTCCTGTGGTCTCCCTCCCTCCCCTCCAGTTGGCCTATTCTAAGCTCAGCTTCCCCCAGGACTCCTTTCCCCGGCCAAGCTCCAGTGCTGCCTCTGCCTGAGGCTCTGGGCTCTGAAGGGAAAGGAATCCTGGAGGCACTTGGAAGACCTCCTCGAAACTTGCCCTGTCATTCCCATTCTGGAGACTAGAGAACTCACAGAAACTCTCCTGTGGTGACAAGGTTCCTGTGTCAGGGTCACCGTGCCCTCTCTTTTCCCACTGTGCCCTCACTGGCTCTGTTTGCTCACCAGAAGGTCCTCTTTGGACTAACTTTAGTTATGACTGTATGTGCTGAGGGAAACTGTTCTGGTGTAGGATGAGCCACCTGTGGACACGTGTGTGGCTGTTGTGGTTGTTTTGCCCTGACCTACTTGGAAGGTTCAGAGTAGACCCTTGCTGGCCTTGCCTCCTGAGTGTGGGGACTGGGACTATAGATGTGTGGCACTCCACCCTGCTCTGGGAAGCGTTTCCCACGATGAGTTTATTCCCAAGACCTGCTGTGTGGCAGCCATCCATTGTCCTCAGTTTCTCAGAAGGACCCGACAGCTGCCTAGGGACACCAGCCCCAGAGGACACCCCGAATAAGCAAGCACTGGGCAGAGAAAGGCACTGCAGTCCCTGCCACTGTCCCACATTCCCTGGCTGGCAGGCAGGTGGTGGTGGTGGCAGCTGCCCAGGGGACTGAGCTGTACCCACCTTCCTCCATGACTGCTGATTCTCCCAGCATCCCCCACAGGAGATTAGAGTCTCCATCTCAGGGCACAGGAAACAGACTCAGGGAGTTGTGTGTGTGGAGTGCCGGGGGCTCTCTGCTGCCCAGGTCCCCTCACTTTTCTGATCAAGCACTTTGCAGTGGGGTTGGGATTCAGAGCTGTACCCTCTGCCCCCGTGCCAGTGTTTTTCCACCTTGGTTGAATAGTCTCCTGTTGCTTTGGAATAAGGGCCCACCCACTGAAATTGTAATTTCTTTATTTTTATGAATAGGTGATTCATTCACAGTACGAAGAATTCCAGTGGTACAAAGGAGTACACATTCAAACATCCCCCTCCCACCTGGCTCGACCACCCAAGTTTCCTTTCTGGAGCCGAGTGCTGGTTCCATCATCTTGTGTGTTTTCCTTTTCTGGGGAGCTCTGTCCACCCAGGGTGTATGTAGGTACTCCCATGTACCTCTTCTTCTGTTAGTTCTCCTATAGCCCAGGCTGGAGAACTTTTAGCTCACTGCGTGGATGAAGATGGCTTTGAATACTTAATCTTTCCTGTCTCCATCACCCACGTACTGAGATGACATGTGTACTACCATGCCCAGCCTCGTATTCATTTTTAAAATTCTGTACATGCCTGTGCATACAGGCATGCTAGCTCACATGTATGTGGCCACACATGTGTGGAGGTCCATTTGCACAAGTGGGCACATGCATGTGGAGGCCCGAAGCTGATGGCTATCTTCCCTGTACTTTATACACTGAGGCACAGGCCCTCTCTTGAACCCAGAGCTCACCAGTTCATCCAATCCAGCTAGCTGGCTTGCTCATAGGCTCCCGTCTCCATACCTTATGTTGAGATTGCAAGTGAACGGCCATGCCTCCTCAGTATTTCGCTGGGTGTTGGGGGAATCTAAAGTCTGGTCTCTTAAAATTTGTTTATTTATTGTTTTATGTGTGCTTGTATGCGTTTATTGTACCATATGTATGCAAGATACTTTAAGAGATCAGAAGAGGCCAGATGATGGTGGCGCACACCTTTAATCCCAGCACTCGGGAGGCAGAGGCAGACGCAGGTGGATCGCTATGAGTTCCAGGGCAGCCAGATCTGCAGATTGTGTTCCAGGACAACGAAAGTCACATAGTGAGACCCTGTCACAAAAAGTCAAAAACAAAAACAAAACAAAAAAAAAACAAAAAAGAGAGAGGAGAGGAGAGGCGAGGGAGAGAGAAAGAGAGAGACAGAGAGCATTGGTTTCCTTGAAACTGGAGAAACTATTGTTACAGATGTTTGTGAGCTGCCATGTGGGTGCTGGGAACCAAACCCGGGTCCTTTGCAAGAGCAAGAGGTGCCCTTAACTGCTGAGCCAGCTCTGCAGCCTCCAAACTGAGGTCTCGTGTGCAGTGTTCCACTTGCTGAGCTGTGATCCCATCCCCCTTCCCCATTAAAAAGTTTAATTAAAGTTTAATTGTCTGTCTGTCAGAGGACAAGGTTATCCATCTTTTTTTGTTGTTGTTGTTTTTTCGAGACAGGGTTTCTCTATAGCTTTGGAGCCTGTCCTGAAACTAGCTCTTGTAGACCAGACAAGGCTGGCCTCGAACTCACAGAGATCTGCCTGCCTCTGCCTCCCAAGTGCTGGGATTAAAGATGTGCTCCACCACCGCCCGGCTAAGGTTGTCCATTTTTTTGTTTTGTTTTGTTTTGTTTTGTTGTTTGGTTTGGTTTGGTTTTTTGAGACAGGGTTTCTCTGTGGCTTTGGAGCCTGCACTGGAACTAGCTCTTGTAGACCAGGCTGGTCTCGAACTCACAAAGATCCTCCTGCCTCTGCCTCCCAAGTGCTGGGATTAAAGGCGTGCGCCACCACCGCCCGGCAAAGTTGTCCATCTTTACATGGGTTCCAGGAGTCAAACTCTTCACCCATGTTCCCGTCGTCAATGTGAGTTGAGTGGATGTTTCCATGCCCTGCTCTGAAAATGCTTTGATATATAACTTTTTTTTATATATTAACCCAGTACTTAAATATAATTTGAGTGTTTTCCTCCAGGGTAGGAGTAACTGCAAAACCCTAAGGCCCATGGAAGTCACGATATGGCTCTGCCGTGGGCAGGCTCTGGTGAACCCAATGGCTGTGGGCAGAACCATGCCATTCACCATGGGCTCTGAAGCCCTAGGCTATGGTGTATAATGTAAAGAGTAGAATAGCCTCAGACTTTGGTGGTGAGCACAGAGAACACAAGTTCCCTCTCTGACTGCCGCTCCGAGCCTCACACAGCTGTTCATTCAGCCTCCACCTCTGCACAGGGGGAATGCACCGTCTCCCAGGGGCTTCTCCTCGTAACCGCCAGCACCCTCCGCCCCTGTGCCCTGTTAACTCAGCCCTGTCAGGAAGGCAGGTGACCAGTGGTACAGTGTTAGGCCGGGGGAGGCTATAGTGCCGTGATTCTCAACCTGTGGGTCACGACCCCTTTCACAGGGATCACCTAAGACCATTGAAAAACGCAGATATTTACATTAGGAATCACAACAGTAGCAAAATTACAGTTATGAAGTAGCAGCAAAAATATTTCTGTGGTTGGGGGTCACCACGTGAGGACCCGCATTAAAGGGCCACAGCGTGAGGACGGCTGAGAACCACTGCTGTAGCCTGCTCTGCCTCAGAAGCAAGTGCGTCTTTGGGCCTCAGTTTCCTCGCCTGTCAGATAGGATAGGATGGTGGTCTGTTCCATCTCAGGGAGTGGCTGTGAGAATGACCTTTGTACATGGAAAGCTCTTAGAACTGGGCCAGGAGTGGTGGTTGGCTGGACTATCAAGGACGGCTTCCTGGAGAAGGTGACCCTGAGCTAGGTCTTTGCTGCAGAGCAGAAGAAACTTCCTGCGTGGGGCAGGGAGGGCACTCAGGATGAGGAAAGAGGGTGTAAGATGGATGGGAGCTAGAAACCAAGGGGTACAGTCAATGCACTGGGCTCCTTTTCTCTCTGTGGGCTCCTTTTAGTTCCATGCAGCTCACTGTGGGAGTGGGGAGCTGGGCCGCCCTGGCCAGAGCTATGGTTTAATTGATAAAGGGGTGATGTTTGCTTTGTGGTTCCTTCCAGAGGCCCCTGGTGGACCCCGAACCTATCCTGCATGATGGCTGAAATAGCCAGGGATCTGGATTGGCACATCTCAGTTCTCACCGAAGCCCAGTCCCTTTCCTTGAGACTAAGTCTCCTTTACTAGAGCTGCCTGATTCTGCTGGAGGACTGACTCGGAGCAGAGAGCAGCTGAGGAGGTCATGGGTGGCCCCTTCATGCACTTCACTGAGCACTGTGTGCACCCATGGGTCCTCACTGGCCCTTTCTTCCCCAGCTAGGTTGCAATCATTGGTTCCCTAAACTGGCAGCTCCAGAGAGGTGCTTTTGAGGCGGCTGTGGCTTCTGGGCTCTCCCGCAGACTCACTAGCACAACCTGATCATGGCTGTGGGTCTGGGGGAGGAGGGGGGAGACAGAGGAGGCCTGTCCTCCAAGACAGGCCTGTGGGCAAGAGCTTCCGGTACAGTTCCAGGCTGGAGGCCCAGCCCACCTCAGCACAGAGGAGCCTTTCATGGCTAGGACTCCAGTGCGGGAGGACTGTGAGTGTGGAGGTCACTCGGGTGACAGGGAGGGCTGGATGTGGAGGTCACTCGGGTGACAGGGAGGGCTGGATGTGGAGGTCACTCGGGTGACAGGGAG
>JAQHUG010000134.1:5262154-5275731 GCA_028555095.1 Dicrostonyx torquatus
CCAAAGTGGAAGTGGAAGGAAGGAAATGAGATCCAGAACCTCTCATTTTGTAAATGAAAGAACTGAGGTTCAGGGAAGAGGAGGGAGATGTCTGAGGCCACCAAGGGCAGGCATGGTTTCTGAATCCCCAGCAGCAGTGAGCAGAGAGGCCAGGGCCAGATCTCTGCCCCTGGTTATTGTCAGTCAATGGCTGGCTATCTGTCTGAGGACACAATGGGAGTCAACATCTTGTGACTATGGGAGAGTCACTGGGACCACCAAGCACAGTGAGGGGCAGCTGTCTCAGGCTCCCATGTCCAGAGCCCTTTCTGTACCTTCTCAGGACCCACCCAGGAGAAACACTACCTAATGCCACCTTCTGCCTCATTCCTGGCCACCGATCTGCTGCCTCCTGCTTCCTCCAAGCCCTTCAGGTACATCCCAACCTGAATATCCCCAGCCTTTGCACCTCCACTCTTGAGCTAGCAGGAATGCTGGGCACATGCGCATAGGAAGGGGGGGTTCCTGTCTCCCCCAACCTCACAAAAAAATAGTCTCCTCCTTATCCTTTCCCCTAACAGCAGGGACTGCTACCTTGAATTGGGGTGGTGGTGAGTCTGTGCAGGGAGGGGCTGGGCTCTCCAATGACTACCCTACCCCCCAGGCCGGCTGTATCCCTGTGCTCCTTAGCCCACGCTGGGAGCTGCCTTTCTCTGAAGTCATCGACTGGACCAAGGCAGCCATCATTGCTGATGAGAGGCTCCCATTGCAGGTAGCTCAGGGTCTATACCTTGGTGGGGGGCACGTCAGGGGAAGGACCCTAGGAACCTGGCCCCTTCTATCCCCATTGCCTCCCTCAAGGGCTCCCATAGATACAGATGAAAGTGGAGACTCTGATCTTGCTGAGAGCAAGTTTTGAGCCACTTTCAGCCTCAGTTTCCCCAACTCTACAATGGGATAGGTTAGATCAGGTGATCTCGGGAACTCTGCTGAAAGGAAATGAGTTAAGACCCTGTGTCTTTTCCATCTGATGAAACTGATTTTGCTTGGATCTGAAGAATACATGGGAGCTGCCTTGAGGAGTCTGGGGAGTTAGGTGGAGGCCTGAAAGGGGGCAATGGCGATCCTATAATGGAGCCTGGTGGCCACACCTATAACCCCAACAAGATACATAACAAGGCAGGGAAATCAGGAATTCAAGGTCCACTTCAACTACATAGCAAGTTTGAGGCTAGCCTGGGATAGTGTCAAAAAGAAACAGATACATGAACATGCTTGGGCTTACACACACACGCACACACACACGCACACACACACATGCGCACACACGCACATAACACTTACATTTATCCATTGAGTCTCCACATGACCTAAACACTAAATGGGCATTTTCAAGTTGACTCTTTATAGCCACATATGAAGAAGGCGTTTAATGTGCCCATTCTACAGATGGAGAAAGTGGGACTAGAGGTGTTGTGACAGTCACTGCCTCCCCCTCTCCAATTTGGTATTTTGAATAGGGTCTCATGTAGCTCATGCTGGCCTCAAATCCTCTGTGCAGCCTAGAATGATCTTGAACTTCTGATCCTCCTGCCTTCAGCTCCTGAATACTAGGATTGCAGGCATGTGTCAATGGTGACAGTTTATGTGGTGTTGGGGATCAAACCCAGGGCTTTGTCGGTGCTCTGCAGGCACTTTGTCAACCGACTCCCCGTTTCCCTTCCTCCTCCCCCATCCTCAGCCACTCCTACCCTTTGGATTTTTGGATCTCCTTTTTTTTCTTCTATCTTTTTTGTTGTTGTTGTTGTTTTGTTTTTTTAAGACAAGGTCTCTTAGTCCAAGCTGGCCTTGAATTCAAAGCCCTCCTGTCTCCTCCTCTCGGGTGCCAGGATTTACAGGCACATGCCACCTTACCTAACGTTCGGTGCCACTTAAAACCAGCTCTGTGTGACCCTGAATATAGGGTGCACATCATGGAAGCTCCCAGTTCCCAGAGCTCTGACATCGGCTTTCTGCTTTCCGGGTCAGTCAGGGCCAGACCCCAGACCCCAGGCCTCCTCTTTCTCTCCCCCTGTGCCTTCAGGTCCTGGCTGCCCTCCGTGAAATGCTCCCTTCGCGGATTCTCTCCCTGCGCCAGCAGACCCAGTTTCTGTGGACCGCCTACTTCTCTTCAGTGGAAAAAGTCGTCCACACCACACTAGAGGTGAGAGACTCCTGTGCAGGGGCCCCGGGCTTCGCTTCAGCCCTTCCCTTCTCCATCCTTCTCTTCCTGGGTTGTGGGTCCTCCCTCGATGCTTCTGGGAAAATCTAGGCACGAATGGTTGTGTGGTCCTGGGAGCGCGTTTTCCTCTAGTCTGGAGCTTGCCCTTGTCTGTGGCCGGTGCGTTCCAAACATAGGCTTGCTCTCACGGATGGCAGAAGCAGTCTGGAGTCCTGGAAGAACTTATGTCTGTGGGAGTGAGGAAAGGAGGGAAAGCCATGTCGCCATCTGTCAGCTGTACAATTCCACTACAGAATAAGGCTCCTTAGGCTTCTAGCTTCTCGGTTATTCTGCACCAGCCAGGGAAAGGGGTGGGGCTAAGTACTCCTGGTAGAGTTATCTCCTCCCATCGCCTCCCCTCCTCAGGCCCCGCCTTTTTCAGGCTCTGTCCCTTCTCAGGCCCCACCCACAACGTGCTGTCTGGACCCCACACACTAGCCAACCTGACAGTTGCTTCCTCTTTCGACAGATCATTCAGGACCGGATCTGGGGTGCATCAGGTCACCCCTCACTGATGTGGAACAGCCCCCCGGGGGCACTCCTAGCTCTCCCTACTTTTTCCACGAGCCTGAAGGACTTCCCTTTTTATCACCTGCAACAGGGTATGTCCTGGGGGTGGGACAGCTTGAGGTGACCTCAGCTCTCCCTTAGGTTTGTTCCAACTTTGTCTGTAGATACTCTCAAACTCTAACACCTCTCTTGGTTCTTTGTGGGTCCCCAACTCAGATCACTCTTCAAGGGGCTCCACCTCTCCCTCCTAACTAACTGCCTGTGTCTCCTTCCCCAGGCTCCAGCCCTGAGAGCAGTTTCAGTGCCCTGATCTGGGTGGGAGTCTCTGGCGAGCCCCTGCTGAAGCTTATCCAGGTGGTGGCAGGTTCCCGGCACTGTGCCCAGGTCTGACCCCCCTCTGACAGCTGGAGCCCTGGGGCTCAGGGTGGATGCAAGGAGCAGAGCAAGGCTCTTGATGACCACACATCTGGGGGAAAGGCAGACTTTCAGTCTCAGGTTCCTTGTTCTTTCCCTGAACTACATCAGAATTGGTGAAGCCCTAGAAAACGTGCTGCTTCTTGGTGGGGCTAGAAGGAAGCATTCATTCATTCATTCATTCATTCATTCATTCATTCATTTTCTCACCTTGAGACCAGACCTGGGGCATCAATGCTGAGGACCAAAGAAAGAACAGGGGAGGACTCCTCCCCTTGATCTGTAATGTTAGCAGTTCTTGGTACCAACACTATCCAGTCTCACTTCCAGAGAACACAGGTTGCCAAGTGTGGTGGCTCATGCCTGTAATTCCAGCACTTGAGCTGGAAGGATGCTGAGAGATGGAGGCAGGCTAGCCTGGGCTACACAGTGAGTGTAAGGCCAGCCAAGACCACATAACATTGGTTAAGAGTGCTTGTCCTTTAAGAGAGCCCAGGTTCAGCTCCCAGCACCCACATGGCTCACAACCATTGGTGGCATTAATCCTAGGGGATCTGGTGACCCTTCTGACCTCTGTAGGCACCAGGCAGGCAGGCACCTGGTGCACAGACGTGAAGGCAGAACCTTCATGCACATGAAATAATAAATTCATTTAAGTGAAAACAAAGACCCACCAAAGATTCCAGGTTGATTCTCAGAGGACAGGAGTTGCTTGGCCAGGGTGAAGAGGGAGCCTCTCTCCAGTTGGGGACTGAGCAGAAGATGACAAGGACGAGAATACAAACCCAGAGGGAAGATGGGTATGGTATGTAAAGCATGACACACGCTGTACTCACAGCACCTGGGAGGCAGTGGCAGACTGAATTCAAGATCAGCCAGGTCTCCTTAGTGAGTTCCAGGACAGCCAGGGCTGTATAGAGACCCTGTCTAAGGGCGACTACTCAGAGATCTGCTTCCCTCTGCCTCCTAAATGCTGGACTTACAAGCATTCACCTCCACCGGTCTCAGCCAGAATTCTTGTGCCTTCCAGAAGTTGGCAGTGAAGGGACATGCATCCACCAAGTCCCCTGCTCTCACACGTGCAGAAGTAGCTGCTCTTCGTGCTTCCTCCACACTATGAAAGACCATCCCCGAGACTCTCCTTCTAATCCCGACTTCAGATACATCTCCTTCCTCCCTAGATCCTGATTCTCTGGAGCAGTGAGGAGCCGCCCCCTGACAGGTGGCCTGAGACAACCGTGCCCTTGACAGTCATTGAGGGGCACAGGAAGGTGAAGAGGGAGGACTCCAACTGGGGACAAGGGAGGACTGGTCAGGATGTCCTGAGCCTAGCTGGGCTTCGATATGGGTTGTAGCTGCAGGTCTAATTGGACCGATACTCTTACGCTAGGATGGGTCTCACTGGTACACATTTGCCTGCTCTGTGCAGGGCCTGGGTTCCATTTCTAGCCCTGGGAAATACACTTGAGTACTGAGGTTCCCATCATATGAGAGGCAAAAGACTTCAGGGATGTCTCAAATAAGGGGTGAAGTCTCGGATGAGGAACGTGGGCTCGAAAGCGGGGAGCTAGGAACCCGCACAATGCCATACGACATGCCCGATGTCATGGCCTTCTAGGCAGACACTTTCATCTCACCAAGTCGGATTTTTTTTTTCAAATAATGTGTAATAGAGGGAAGCTTAGATGCCAAACTAAAGGGCCCTTAGGGACAAAGGGGAAACTGCCATCTAGGCTTGTGGGCAGGTTTCTGCATCCCTAGCTTTCCCTTCTATCCCCATCTGAAGGGCTTCTTCTTCCTGGGTGGGGGTTGAGGGGTGCTTCTCATGCTGAGATGCCCTCAGCTCCCTCTGCCCCATCACAGGCCAGTGATCGATTTTTCCCGTATGACAACATCAGCACCAATGCCATCCTCAGCCTCGATGTCCACAACACTCTTTCTACCAGTGAGGTGAGGGCTGGGCCTGGGAGACCTCCAGTGTGGTGGGGGACACACCAAAGACACGCCAGGTTCCCATGCCCTGAGATCCAACCCTTCGCTCCTGACTGGGCAAGTTCCCCCAAGTTTCCCAGGAACACTCACGCTAAACTTCTAGTAAGACTCCAAGCAATGGCTCCCATCCCCTAAGCTTTGCTCCAGCCCCTCAGGCAGGCTGGCCTCCCCTCATAGGCTGTAAAGATTTTGGTCAGGAAGTTCCTCCTCATAGCTCACTTAAATCCCTCTGTAGGTGGACTTTGCCTTTGCGGTGTGGCAGAGCTTCCCTGAGCGGATGGTGGGCTTTCTGACATGGAACCACTTCTGGAACGAGGCCCGGGGTGGCTGGGGCTACAGGACTGAGCTGGCCAATGAATTCTCCATGGTCCTTACTACGGCTGCCTTCTACCACAGGTGCAAACGTTGACCCCAGCACAGGGCTCCAGTCCCCACCCAGGAGCAGGTGGGTGGGTGGATTCCTGCTGTCTAGAGTCAAGGTTCAAGGCCTAGATAGACCTCTTCCCAGTGAAGTGATCTGGGGGGCTTCTTCTCGTTGATCTGGGCCGGAAGCTAGCTCAGTTGGTAAGAGCACTTGGGTAGCGTTGTGCAAAGCCTTCGATTCCGTTCCCAATCCCGCTAAAAGTGGGCATGTTGGCACACAGCTGTAATCCCAGCACTGGCTCCATGGAAGCTGGGGGATCAGGAATTCAAGGTCACACTCAGCTGCGTGGTGAGTTTGAGGTCAGCCTGGGATGTGTGGAAACCCTGACTCAGAGAGGGGCTCCCTGTGCAGCTCAAGCTGACCTCATGTGTGCAAGTTTCCCCACTTTCCCGAGGGCTGAGATTACAGATACCGTTCCCCAGCAGGCCTGGCTTCTGGGGCTTCTTCAAAGTGATTCTTTAATCCAGTTAAACCTCATCCATGTATCATCGAACTGCTCTTAGGATGGAGAAGGATAATCCGCGTGTGTGCAGAGGGGGCCCAGCTTGTACACAGCTCCCTGAAGCTGGTCTTTGGGTAGCCATGTTTGATGGCTTCGGAACCATCTGGTACTCCCCCTGCCACCCAGTCTGACTCTCCACTAAGTTCAGACTTGGGCCCCAAGGAGGGGTTGAAAGGACAGGATACATCCCTGCCCATCTCCTATGCCACAGGGCACTTGGGGAGCCTGGTCATGCCCAGGACAGGAGCTCCCTGTGAGGAGGTGGAGTACAGGGGTCCAAGGATGGAGAATGGATCCTGCCTGCAGCCTTTCCAATCCCCTAAAGCCTACCTTATACCTCACAGGTACTACCACACCCTCTTCACCCACTCCCTGACTAAGGCCCTGAGGACCCTGGTAGACGACACTCCCGCCTGTGTGGACGTCCTGATGAACTTCCTGGTAGCAACTGTCACCAGGCTGCCCCCTATCAAGGTGCCTTCTGGCAGGCAGCACCAGGACGCTGCTCCGCTGGTGAGAGGACCCCGGGGACTCACTAGGAAAGCACGGGTTTGGCCATCTAATCCAGCTCTTGCTGCAGCAGGGGTGAGGGCTCAGGAAAACAAGCTTCATGGATACATTTCCCTTCCACCTCTTAGGTCGCTGAGGGACCTGGGCCCAGACCGGAGCCTCAGCCTCTGGCTCAGGACTGCATCAACCGTGTGGCAGCAAGGTTCGGCCACATGCCTCTGGTGTCCTCTCGAGTGCGAATGGACCCGGTGCTGTTCAAGGACCCGGTGTCCGTGCAACGCAAGAAGTACCGCAGTCTAGAGAAGCCCTAGGTAACGCGCTGCACTTGCCTGCTGGACAGGAGACTACCAATCAAAACTTTTACGAATAAAAGTCACATCCGGGTTGGCCAGGCACGACAGGGCGCCCTGAGGGGCGGGGTCTCCCCCTAGCTGAGGCGGATCTGCCTTTGGCACAGGCCGGGGCACAAGCCGATCCCGTTCCCAGAAATGCCTTTCTCTGTATCTCTGCCTGATCCATTCCTAACCCGCATGTCCACTCACCTCCTTGGTGGTTCGAAGTCCTCTCACGATTCACACTGAGTGCTTGTGCACACCGCCGGGCCTCAGGACGGGCCTGGGAGCTCCGAAGGGAGGATCTAGCCCTCTTTGGTCTGACAGGTGCATCGTAAGTTTTTTTATTTATTTTTTCTTCTTTCAAGACAAGGTTTCAATGTGTAGCTTTGTAGACCAGGCTGGCCTCGAACTCACAAAGATTCGCCTGCCTCTGTCTTTCGAGTGCTGGGATTAAGGGTGTGCGCCACCACCGCCTCGTTCATCGTATATATTTGGCCTGTAGTTACAAGAATTAACTGGATGTCAGCGTTGTGGAATGTGGGCGGGCAGAGTGTGCACGAGATAAAACTACATCCCCTGCTCTGGGGTTCCTAATCCACGAAGAAAGCAGACATCCATAGACACCAGGGTTGCCAGGCTCAATCAAGAGTGAGGAAAGAAGCCGGGCGTGGTGGCGCACGCCTTTAATCCCAGCACTCGGGAGGCAGAGGCAGGTGGATCTCTGTGAGTTCGAGACCAGCCTGGTCTACAAGAGCTAGTTCCAGGACAGGCTCCAAAGCTACAGAGAAACCCTGTCTCGAAAAACCAAAAAAAAAAAAAGAGTGAGGAAAGAAGCCAGGAATCAGGAATAACTGGAGAATTTTGGGTGTTGCATGCCAGAGATGGTAGATGCTGGTCTCTCCAGCGACCAAACTAGCCGCACTGCACTACCAACCTTGACCACTAGAGGTCAGCTGCTGCACCACTCTCCCTTCAAAGGAATGGTGTTTGGTTTTGCTTTCTTGATTTTTTTTCTTTCATTTTTCATTCTTTTTTCAAGACAGGGTTTCTCTGTATAGTCCTGTCTGTCGCGGAACTCATTCTATAGACCAGGCTAGCCTCGAACTCACAGAGATCCACTTGCCTCTGCTTTTCAGAGAGCTAGAATTAAAGGTGCTTGCCACTACCACCTGGCTTTCAATTTTTTGGGGGGGGACGAGGGGAGGGTGGACATGAGAAGTGAGACAAGGTGTGACTCTGTAAACCCAGGCTTACTGCCTCAGCTTCCCAAGTAGAGTTACAGGCGTGAACCACAGTGCCAGACTATGGAGTTAAAGACTGAGTGAGAGGGCGAATTGAGGGGAAGTGGAGGCACTGGTGTGTGTAGCCCCCAGTCTGGAAACTCGGGAGGAATATGACTGAAGCCCACTTTGGCCTGCATACTCGGAGCTTGGGCTGTTCGCAACTGCACTGATTGTGGGGAGAGGGCTGTCCTCGGTGTCCTGTTGGTGAGAGTGAAGTCCGGGAGGGACTTTTCCTGGGTTCGTCCACCTGGAACTGGAATTATCACTTCCGAAATAAAGCACGTGTCCTTGCCCACTCACGCTCAGACTATAAATACCATGCAGCTGCTGCATGGTGTGGCGGGCCCTCAGGGTCAAGGGGGAGCGGGGTGGGGGCCTGGGGTGACTCCAGACGGTGGGGGTGGGGGTCTGACCTAGGCCTAAGGTATCAGGTGTTCTTTGATGGCTTGGGCCACTGTGGAAACTCCCGTGACTGGGTTGCTGGCCGGAACAGTCTGTCCCCTGAGGCCTCTTACCCCCTTTCTCCAGCTTCACTCCTGGCCCCTGTATGACTCAGGTCCTTCCTGGATCCTATCATAGCCCGGTGTGGAAAGTGGGCCGTTTATTGGAAGCCGGGAGCTGTCAGATGCTTGAGGTGCAAGAGGGAACTAGAGATTAAAGTTGGGGGGAGTGGCCTGGCCCACGGTCAAGAGCACTTGAGGGTGAGGAATCTGCACAGCTGCAGTCTAGGCAGCCTGCCAAGGATGGAGGGCACCCAGTGCCAGCGCCAGCCCGGGGACAGGAGACACCTTTGCAGGACAATAGCTGCCTTCTGTTGGCTGTGCCTGTGTGGAAGGCAGTATTGGATTCAGTAGGTCTCAACCCCTGCGGTAACAGAGATTACTCAGGGTATGTGGGACGTGTCTCACACCGGGCTCTGTGACTTAGCCTCTCTGAACCTTGGTTTTAATGAAACCTGTGGGGATGAGATAGATGGCTCAATGCTTAAGAGCACCCACATTGGGTGGCTCAAACACCGATAACTCCTATTCCAGGGCATCTAACACCCTCTTCTGGTCTCCATAGGCACCCAATCACATGGTTCATATGCAGATAACTGCGAGCACGCATACATACACACATGCACGCATCACATACTACTTAAAAGAAAGAGGAAGACGACAGTCTAGGAGCTCATGTTTATAGTCTCTATGACACTCAGGAGGCTGAGGCAGGGCAGGAGACCCTCTGAAAGCCCCAGGCCAGTCTAGACCACATGCACAGCAAGACCTATCTCAGAATATGGCACCATGAAATGGACAGCAACAACCAGCTCTTGAGAGGCACAAAGGTGTGGCACACAGCTATCCCTAATTTCCAGAATCTTGGGGGTAATCGGGGCCGAGGGGTGGGCGCTTGGTTACTTGAGACTAGAGACAAGCATCTTCCCCATCCTGGGCCACACTGATTTCACACAAACCTTGAGGAGCTGAAGGACCCCTAAGCCTGAATCACAGGCAGCCAGCGACAGTGCTGAGAGACAGAGTTTGTTCTTTTAGTTTTAACAGATGGGCAGAGGGTCAGACGAGAGGTCAGGTGGTGAGTGGTTCATGCCCTAATCCTCCTCAGGTGGCTGAGACAGGATGGGAATTACAGGCTAGCACGGGTTATCTAATGTTAAAAATTGAAAAAGCCAGATGTATCTGCAGTATACCCGTAGTTCCAGCATTTAGGAGGCAGAGGCAAGAAGATCAGAAACCTGGCCGGTGAGAACACTCTAGGTCCAAGTACAAGATTGGTGACCCAGAGCCCACGGTGGAAAGACAAAACCAATTCCCAAAAGTTGTCCTCTGGTCCACATGCACAAATGCCCATACTTGTGCACGGAACACAATAATAAACAAAAACTAAAAATAAAAATAAGGGGCTGAAGAGATATTTCAGTAGTTAAGAGCACAGGCTGCTTTTTCAGGGGATCCAGGCTCAATTCCCAGCACCCACATGGCAACTCACACCTGTCTGTAACTTCAGTTCTGGAGCTGATACCCTCACACAGACATACATGCAGGCAAAAATCATAAAATAAATTATATAAAAGCTTTAAGATGATCAGGAGTTCCAGGTCATCTTGGAGTACCTGAGTAATCTGTCACCAAAAAAACGAAAGCTAAGGTGCTGGAAAGATGGCTCAGGGCCAAGAGATTCTGGGTTCAGTGCCGGCACCCACATGGTGCCTTACAACCACCTCGAATTTGCGTTCCAGAGGATCTGACGCCGCCTCCTGGCCTCCAATGGTGCATGTCCATGGTGCATATACATGCCCTACAAGGTGAAACACTCATACACATAAAAAAAAATGTAAAAACCCTAAAGACCAGACTCCAAAAATATAAAACAAATGCTTGTCATTTATTTTAAAAATGGGATACTGTTGGTGGAGGCAGACACTTAGCCTTTTACCTGCCTGGGCAGAGTGAAGACAGGAAGCTGGGAAGCTGGTCTGGCCTTGAAAACAGCCTTAACTGTGGAGTCCCTTTTCCAGGACACTGATCAAGGTAACCCATACACAACCACCAGGTGTGTAGCAGGCTTGGCTGTCTTTACAGCCCTGTGGGGGAGGTATCCCAAAGTTCCAGGTTTCTGTGTAAGTCACCCATACTGAGAAATGACCTTAAAGACTGGCCTAGAGCAGATGTTCACTTTGGCCCAGGACTTCCTAAGGAGGCCTGTCACCTCTGAGACCGGATGGGCTCTCCTCTTGCGTCTCGTAACCACGCATCTCGTAACCACAAGCCAGTTTTAAGGATTCTTCACCCAGACTCCAAGAATACTCCTCCTTGTTAGCCCCTGGATACATCCTCCCTCCCTAGGTTAACCAGGTCGGGTCATCTTCCTGGTAACAGAGCACAATCTACAATCTCCTGGGGTCCTATCTGGTCAAGGGGGGGTGGCCTTGCCCTGGGACTGAGGACATGATCCCAACTGGAATCTGTCCTTGCCACCTGTGTCAAGGCCATGGCTACACTGACAGCTTCCTGGGCTGGGATACCAGGAAGGAAGAAACCAGTCAGGTCCTTCTGTACCTAAGAGGCCTCCTCCAGGAAGTCACATGGGGCCCACAGTCAAAGTGGCCAAGACACAGAGAAGCCTCAGGTGCCCTTTGGCCCCACATCTCAGGGGTGGCCTTAGTTAAGTCATTATGGGTATGGGGCTCCCAAGGGCTGCAGGGGGGACCAACTGAGGAAAGGCAAGCAAGTGGGGGGTTGGGGGAATCCTTTAGGCCAGTCTCCTAGAAGCAAATTCCTCCTGGTCAGAAGAATGGAAGCTACCCCTGGCCCAGGGTTAAGATCTAACATTCTAACCTGCTCCAAAGATCAGAACATTCCATACCACTGTCCCCTCCCTCAAGGGTGGCTCAGGTGTGACAAGCTGACATTGATTCCAGGAATTCACAACGAAGTGCTGAGAAGCAACCCCGCCAAGGTGTCCTCCGGCTGCCACACGCCTGAGGACACCCAGATATGTGCCAAGGAGGTGAAAGGTATGATTCTCCCCTTAATTAAGGTACTTCCGGCTCTCTGCTAATAGACCTAACTGCTAAGTTAGCCTGTCTCCCCAAATTCTAATTCAAAAATATAATTTCTCCTTTCCCCCTTTTATCTCATTTTTCAATGTTTAATTGTGTGTGTGTGTGTTCGTGTACACTGCATCCTCCGTTGCTCTCCAGGTCTCTCACTGAACCCAGCTTGCACAGATGTGGTTAGACTAGCTGGCTAGCCCCAGGGACCCTATTTCCACCTCCCACTAAGTCCAAGGTGCACAGCATCCAAACCCAGGTGCTGTCCCTGCCTCTGTGGCAGGCCTCTACCCAGAATCATCTCCCCAAACTGACCAAAACCCTAAGCAGGCTCCCCCCAACATGCTGAGCTTTCTTAGTGTTTCTCTAACCCCTCCCCCCCTATAGCCACTCAGCGGTTTACAGAACTCCCCTAACTCAAAGGCGTGGCTTTCTTTCTCCCTTCTCCCTACCTCTCCTAGCAGTGTCTGCTGAGATTTACAGCTTGCCTGGCCTGTGTATTTTTTCCTCCCACAATCTAATAAAATGGTCTTAAAAGTATCTTTCTGAGTCTGTTTCAAAATTCTTTTATCAATGAGACTGACCCTACAAAAGGGATCTGTCTGCCCAGTCATGTGTCTGGACATGCATAGGACACCCCAGGGTCCCCTTCCGTGCCTTTCCAGCTGGGACATTAGGAAGGACGCCAGCTGAGGATCCAGCCCAAACACAGTCCTGGAGAAGGATGGCCTCATCTGCCTCAGGCACATCCTGTGGGCTCAGAGGAGGTCAACGAGAGTCCCACTGGCGTGGGCCAAGGCAGGCTGTGCCTTGAACCTGGCATCCTGGCTGGACACTTGAGGCGCCATGCATCCTGGCCATGCCTCTGATGGTGTCTGATCAGATAGTCAGTCGGAGGGGCCCTGGCACTCCTGGCAGTCCTTCATCTCTTCAGAGTAGCGCTCAATCTGGATGGTCATGATGTGGAAATTGAACCTCCCCTGGAGGCGGTCCCTAGCCACCTTCAGCACAGCTTGGGCGTCAGCATTCTGAGCTGGGAAGAGAGAAAAGTGAGATGCATGGCCTCACGTCTACCCCTGGGGGACAGACTAGGGGACAAGCATTGCCAGGGGCTATCCTGGCCAGACAAGCCCGAGAGCAAGGAAAGCACTGGCCTTACAGCTTGAATGTGTCTCCCCCACCCGCTCACCCCCTGCTCCTGCAGAAGTGATCGGACCACCCCAAACAAAGCCTCCGTTATCTTTCTCCATAAATGCAGTGGTAAGGCTCAAAGGGCATTTCGATGCTCAGCGTGTGGCCAGAGCTTGGCACACCCTCAGGAACAGCCCGGGCCTCTGGCTGCTTCTCTTCACCTTCACTCACCGATAGCTATGTGGACAGACAGCACCGGCTGCGCCACTGTCAGCGCCCAGATATGCAGGCTGTGCAAGGCCTCCACCCCATCCACAGACAGCAGGAGATTCTTCACGGCTGTGAAGTCCACACCTTTGGGAGTCCCTGGGAAGAGCGAGCACAGTGGTGAAGGACACTACCCTCCCATCGCGCTCCATTCCTCCAGAGCCACCTTGGCCAGCAGGTCCCCTGTGGCTCCCACCCCTCAGTCTGTCACGTCACACCAACTGCAATGACCTCACGGATTTATCTGTTGTGCCTAGAATGGAAACTCTGAGCCCATGAGTCTTTTCTGCTCACAGGTAAATGGTGTCTATTTGATTTTTAGACAATGTCTTTATGTACCTCAAGCTGGCCTCGGACCCCAATTCTGCTTCAACTTCCTGGGTGCTGGGATTACAGGTGTGGCCACAAGGCCCT
>JAQHUG010000134.1:5290584-5307497 GCA_028555095.1 Dicrostonyx torquatus
TTGGTGCTTGTCCTGGAACTAGCTCTGTAGACCAGGCTGCCCTCAAACTCACAGAGATCCGCCTGCCTCTGCCTCCCAAGTGCTAGAATTAAAGGCGTGCGCCACCACCGCCCGGCAAAAGTGTATTTTTTTTTTTTTATTTTTTTATTTTTATTTTTTTTTTTTTTAGTTTTTCGAGACAGGGTTTCTCTGTGGCTTTGGAGCCTGTCCTGGAACTAGCTCTTGTAGACCAGGCTGGTCTCGAACTCACAAAGATCCGCCTGCCTCTGCCTCCCGAGTGCTGGGATTAAAGGCGTGCGCCACCACCGCCCAGCAGCCTGGGCTTTTTCTTTAGAACCAGACTAGAATTTACCTGTCTTAATTCAATGGGCTGCAGATGGCTTAGCACAGTGGTTCCCAGCCTTCCTAATGCTATGACACTTTAGTACGGCTCCTTACGGTGTGATGACCCCCCAACCATAAAATTATTTTTGTTGCTACTTCAACTGTAATTTTGCTAGTATTATGAATCATAATCTATATATTTTTAAATATTTATTTATTATGTATACAATATTCTGTCTGTGTGTATGTCTGCAGGCCAGAAGAGGGCACCAGACCCCCATTACAGATGGTTGTGAGCTACCAAGTGGTTGCTGTGAATTTAACTCAGGATCTTTGGAAGAGCAGGCAATTCTCTTAACCTCTGAGCCATCTCTCCAGTCCCTGAATCATAATCTAAATAATCTGTGTTTTCTGATGGCTGTGAAAAGGTCCTTCGACCTCCCCCTCTTCATACAAAGGGGCCCTGACCCAGGTTGAGAATCACTGCCTTACACTCTGCTGGATTGGAACTTGGCTCTGGTAACTAGGTTTGAACACTGGTCAGGCATAGGGAGTATGCCTTTAATCCCAGTTGTAAGAGGGCAGCCTCACCTTCATAGTGAGTTCCCAGTCAGCCATTAAAAAAAAAAAAAAAAAAAGAGGATGAGGTGGGGCAGGAGGAGGAAGCAGCAGCAGCTGGGACCTGGCTTGGTGGGTAGGACCCTAGATGCATGAGCGCCAGAGCTCAGATCCCCAGCACCCACACAAAGAAATGCTGATGGCCATGGCAGCCCCTGTGATTCCAGAGCTCAGAAGACAGGAAAAGGGATAGCTGAGCAGTTTGGCTTGCTAGACTACAAATCCATGGACTCTAGGTTCAATTAAGAGACCCTGCCTAAACCAGGTGTACTCCTTTAATCCCAGCACTCAGGAGGCAGAGACAAGTGGATCTCTGTGAGTTCGAGGCTAGCCTGGTCTACAGAGTTCCAGGGCTGTTACACAGAGAAACCCTGTCTCAAAAAACAAAAACAAAAAAATAAGGAGAGCCTGCCTGAATAGAGTGGGACGTGATCAAGAAGACCCTCGATGTCAGCCTTGGGCCTCTGCAGGGACACCCCTGAGCACACGCATGTGCAAACATGCATGTATGTACGCATACCTCAGATGTACAAAAAAGAGGAAGACCAAAGTAATAATGAACACTAACCCTCCACCCCTGGGAATGTGTAGCAGGGCACTCCTATCCCTCAAGGCACAAGGGCAGAGAAAAGTGGCTTTCTTACCTTCTTTCCCCTCTGTAGACACGCCCTCTTCCTGATCCTCCTCGTCTTCAATAAACTCTTCCTCATCCTCATCTGTAACGAGAACAGTTGTTTTAGGGTGAGGTTGGCCTAGAGGGGACATCTGTCTCCATTCAACTGTGCACCTAGAAGCAGCAGGGACCTAGGAGGTACGGGGCTGTAGGATCCCAGATCACAGAGTCCAGCCTGCACGTCCCCTGCCTCCTCCCTCCAGGTCACAGTCCTTCGCCCCCAGATACCACGCCCTTCATCACTGGTGTGTCTGTGGCCTCAGGGACACAGAAGGCACACTTAGGGTCCTGTGCATCTCAGTGGAACAGACAAAGCACAAAGGGGAGGCTGGACAAACAAAAATAAGGATTGAAGTCCTTAGTTTAAAGGAATTTGCTCAGCCTTTGAAATCAGCTTGCTCAGCATCTCCTGTTTGCCTCATTCCTCAGCCCACAGAGAGAGGCAGTCTTGGGGCGGCCTGGGGTTCTTTGCTCAGGACAGTGTCCATCAAGGTACAATCTGGGTTCTTACTTTCTCATCCTGGGATGTAACCTTCAAACTTTCCTAACCAGGGTCTTGCCCCTCCTGCGACTCCTTCCAGGCCTTGGGATTACAGAGTCAGCGTTTGTCAAGCATTATCTACAAACTAGATCACCATGGTTAAATTTGTAATCCCAGGACTCAGGAAACTGAGATAGGTTAGCCACAGATTTGAAGACAGTTTGGGCTACATAGTGACACCCTGTCTCAACAACAACAACAAAAGTAGCAAGTAAAACCTCCAGCCAAATACCCAGGATGCATACATGGACTGGATAATCCAGAGGACTTGCTGTGTCATTTAAAGCCATAGTTACTGCTCATAATAGTTTCCCCAGAGAATCACTGGGGCCAGTGCCATAGTGTCACATTGACTCTTACGTCTTGAGAGTCTTGTGAGCCAAATGGCCCCGGGTGGGGTTTGCACCTGCTACTTCCTAGCAGAGTGGCCTTGAACAACTAAGCACTCTATACTTAGTTTTCTAAGATCAACGTGGAGGTGCTAACAGAACTCTGTCCTAGAGTTGATAGGATTTATGTCAGGGTCCCAGTGCTCAGAGCATAAAAAGTCCAATGAATAAATAAGCTCAAGAACGGGCGCAGTGGCGCATGCCCTTAATCCCAGCACTCAGGAGGCAGAGGCAGGAGGATCTCTGTGAGTTTGAGGCCAGCCTAGTCTACAAAAGCTAGTTCCAGGACAGGCCGCAAAGCTACAGAGAAACCCTGCCTCAGCAAAGGAAGAAAGAAAAAGAAAGAAAGAAAGAAAGAAAGAAAGAAAGAAAGAAAGAAAGAAGAAAAGAGAAACAGTGCTAGTATGTCCCCCTTCCCCCTGCTGGAGGTGGTTATGCAGGGTAGTGTAGACCTTCAACATGCTATGTTTATACGGTACAATTTGTCTTGAATATCCTTTTTACTATGTAGCCTAGGCTGCCTCCCAGCTCACCATCTTTCTGCCTCAACTTCCCAGGTACTAAGACTCCAAACCTGTACCAGCAGCCCCTAATTTTTAGTCAAAAGAAGGAGGAGGAGGATGAATAATTATTAACAATAATAATAATAATAATAATAATAATAGGAAGAAGAGGAGGAGGAGGAGCAGCAGCAGCAGCTCAGAGAAGAACAGAAAGAGCTGGCTCAGAGGTAAAACAATTGCCACTTGCGTAGCTTGTGTGAAGCCCTGGGTTCGATCACCAGTAATGGACCCCCCCCAAAAAAAAAACAAACAAACAAACCAGGAGACAACCAAGGTAGTGGGGACTTGCCAAAGTCACACAAATAGCACACAGAGGCAGAATCAGGATTTGAAGTGAGAGCTCTCTAATTCTAGATGTCATGAGCTTGGATTCACAAAGTTGACTATGAAGCCACAGATGGGTGGCACAGGCCTTTAATCCCAGCACTTAGGAGGCAGAGGCAGGCTGACCTCTGAGTTCCAGGCCAGCCCAGTCTAGTTAGAGAATTCTAGGACAGCCAGGGCTCCACAGAGAGACCCTGTCGAAGCTGACTGTGTAAATTTAACGTTTTTAGTGGATCTGCCTACCATCAGCACACAGAAGAACGCTGCCTTTCAAAGGTCAAACAGGCACACAAGAAAGTAGCATTACCATGGCCTTTACCTGTCCCGAAGTCGATGGCCCTCAGGGCTTCTGCTATGTGTTCTAGATCCAGAGTAAAGTAGTCCATACTTTCAAAGCCCTGCTCTGTCTTCCCCAGCTGGCAGCCCTTGGAAGCTTCCACAATGCTGTGAGGGAGAAAGGCAGGGTGAGGTCTCAGGGTTCCTTGTAGGAAGGGACAGCCCAGCCTCAGCTCTAGGTGGGTTCGTCCCAGCCCCACAATCCATCCCTGAAGTGAGAGGGGATGAAAGGATAGAGATCTTCTCCAGAGTCAAGCTGAGTGGATGCCTAAGAAAGTAGGGGGCATATGAGCCAGGGTCCCATTGGGCAAGTGTCAGAAGCCCTGGGGTGACTAGAGACTTGGGCCGCAGTTTCCGAGACACTAACCTCTTGATGAGTTGCTTGGCACTCTGTGGGGAGAAAGAGCAGAGGAGGTTAGCATTGGAAACCCCAGAGGACATAAAATAGTGACCTCCTGAGAATAGACTCAGGTATCACCCCGTGGTGCAGTCCTGCCCTAAGACAGAAGGTGGATATTTTCTCTCTGTCCCTGGTTAGCACAGGTCTTGGCCAGCATGCATCCCAAAAAAGCTGTCATTGTCCGAGCAGGAAGCCAGGATTCTTGGGCCAAGTCACTCACAATGTCTGAAGTCTCCTGGATGAGAGTCAAACAAATCTCCTTCTCAGACCGATGGTCTGGCCAGAGCTGGCCCATGAGAAGAGCTGAAGGCATGTGTTCTGGGTATTGTAGTTTTTTGTGTGTTTTTAATTTTTTTTTGTATGTATGTGTGCCTGCATGAAATTAAGTGCACCACAAATGTGCAGCAGCCCTGGAGACCAGAAGATGGCGTCAGATTCCCCTGATTGTGAGCTGCCCAACAGTCAAGTCCTCCGAAAGAGCAGCGAGCACTCTTGACCACTGCACCATCATCTCTCCAGACTGTCTAGGTTTTGCTGTCATTGAAAGGTTTACTTATTTTTGTTTTATGTGTATGTACAAGTGCCTGCATATATGTATGTACACCACATAGGTGCCTGATGCCCTTGGAAGTCAGAAGCGGTTATTGGGTCCCCTGGAGCTGGAGCTATAGATGGTTGTGAGCTGCCATGTAGGTGCTGGGAACTGAATCTAGATCCTTTGCAAGACAGAAAGTGTTCTCTTTCTCTCTCTTCTCTCTGTTATGTAGCTCTGGCTGTCTTGGAATTTGCTTTGTAGACCAGTCTGGCCTCAAAATCACAGAGATCTGCCTGCCTCTGCCTTCCCAGTCCTGGGACTAAGGGTGTGCATCACAAGAAGTCTTCTTAACCACAGTCATGTATTTTTTTTAAAATGTGTTTGTTTGTTTGTTTTGAGACAGAGTCTCACTATGCAGTCTTGGCTGGTCTGGAGCTCCCTATATATAGACCAGGCTAGCCTCAAACTCACAGAGATCCTCCTGCCTCTACCTGCATCTTCCGCCTCTGCCTGTGTCTTCTAAGTGCTCGGATCAAAGTCGTGTGCCACCAAGCCTAGCCTGGCATGTTTTTTTAAAATATTTTTTAAAAATTTTTATTTTTTTTCATAGGATTATCTGTAGTTCACTTTATATATTTATTTATTTACATATTGATTTATTTATTTATGCACCATTCTACATCCATGTATGTCTGCAGGCCAGAAGAGGGCACCAGATCTCATTACAGATGGTTGTGAGCCACCTTGTGGTTGCTGAACTCATGATCTCTGGAAGAGCAGCTAGTGTTCTTATCCTCTGAGCCATCTCTCCAGCTCATGGCATGTTTTATTTTTGCGATAACATCTCACATTTCACCAAGTTGCCCGGTCTCCCCTCAACTTGCAATCCTCTCGTCTCAGACTCTCAAGTATTAGGATTACAGGCCTGAGGTACTACGCCTGGCATCTCGCCAAGATTTAAAAGGCCTGTTCAAGGGTTAAGGAAGAGTACAGTTCAAATCCACCCAGACACTCCAGGTGCCACTCACCAAGAGGAAGGTGGCGCCTCCAGGCTCGTCCAGGGACTGAATGGCTGTTTCCACAAGTTTGGTGGACTTTTCCAGCTGCTCGCGGTACTGGAGGATCAGGGCCTCAATGAAGCCCAGTTTCTCCTCCTGCTCCTGAGTGATCCTCTGCAGCAACTCACTCTTCTTCTCGTCCAAGATGGCATAGAGGGCATCAAACTTCTGACTCAGCTCCTCCTTCACCTGGTGGCTGTTCTCCTGAGGAGATAAACCTACAGTCTCATCTCAAGGGTCCCAACCCACTTTCTGAGACAGCCACCTGCAGCGAGGAGAGAGCCTGCCCAGTCCTCATCATACAGGAAACAAAGCTAATGGGAAGAACGGCCTGCACGGAAGGCTGACTTGGTACAACTCAGTGGGATTTTCTCTCAAAAAAAATGAAAAATGGGTTTGACAGTGGCATCTTCCAGAGTGGGATGCCACACAGAGGGATAACAACGTTCCCATCCTCTCTACTGCTCCGTCCACTTGCAGTTATGATACCCACTCCTGCCCTCCACCTCCCGGGCTCCAACCCTTCCCCAAGAAGAGACCAGATTATTTTTCTTTTTGGAGACAGGGTCTCAATGTGTAGACCTGGCTTGTCTGGAACTCACAATGTAGATCAGGCTGGCCTCGAACTCACAGAGATCCACTTGCCTCTGCCTCCCGAGTGCTGCGATTAGAGATATGGGCCATTGTGTCCAGGAAGAGTAGACTTTTGAATACTTTTCCTGGAATGAGAAAGCTTCCTTCCTTCTTTCTTTCTTTTTTTTAATATTTATTTATTATCTATACAATATTCTGTCTGTGTGTATGCCTGCAGGCCAGAAGAGGGCACCAGACCCCATTACAGATGGCTGTGAGCCACCATGTGGTTGCTGGGAATTGAACTCCGGACCTTTGGAAGAGCAGGCAATGCTCTTAACCTTTGAACCATCTCTCCAGCCCGCTTCCTTCTTTCTTTATCTTTTCTTTTCTCTTTGCCTTCTCATCTTCTTCTGTTTATTTGTTTGTTTTTGAAGCAGTCTCACGTAGCTCAGGCTGGCCTCAAACTCACTATGTGTAGGAGGTGACCTATACACAATTTCTTCATCTCCCAAATGCTGATGTTACAGACATGACATCACATCTGGCTGGGAAAACCACCTCTGTCTCTGCTGTGCCCGCAGCCTTCCAAAGCTCATTAGAAGTGCAAAAGATCAGCCAGGTGCAAGTATGCAATCCCAGCACTGGCAGGGAGAGGTCAGGGAGCAGAAATTCAAGGTCAATCTAGACTGCACAGTAAATGCAAGGTCATCCTGCTCTACACAAGACCTTGTCCATCCTTCCCCCCCCAAAAAAATCAAATCAAAGATAGAAAATAAGAGCCGGGCAGTGGTGGTGCATGCCTTTAATCCCAGCACTCGGGAGGCAGAGGCAGGCGGATCTTTGTGAGTTCGAGACCAGCCTGGTCTACAAGAGCTAGTTCCAGCACAGGCTCCAAAGCCACAGAGAAACCCTGTCTTGAAAAACAAAAACAAAAACAAACAAACAAACAAAAGATAGAAAATAGGAAAGACAGACAGAAAGAGGACTGGAGAGATGGCTCAGTGGTTAAGACCACTCTCTGGCTGGGCAGTGGTGGCACATGCCTTTAATCCCAGCACTCAGTAGGCAGAGGCAGGCGGATCTCTGTGAGTTCGAGGCCACCTGGTCTACAGAATGATTTCCAGGACTAGCTGCATAGAAACCCTGTCATGAACCCCCTCCCCCAAAAAAGCAAAAAAGCTCTTCAGCAGGACCCTGTTTCAATTCCCAACACCAACATGGTGGCTTACAACCATCTGTAACTCTGACTCCCTCTCCTGTCCTCCTCGGGCACTGCACATATATGGTGCACAGACATACATGCTGGCGAAACAGCCATATACATTAAAAAATATATACTAAGTGAAGAAGTGCAGATTCCTGTTCCATTCCTGAGCCACTGATTCATTTCCTGGGCTCCTACAGGCACCAGGGCCGAGTGTGAGCTTTTAAAGGTCCAGGAACCCTGCTAGGCAGCAGAATGATTGAAGCTAGAGACGGTCAGGGAGTTGTTGGCAATTGTGTCTGTCTTGACCTTGGGCACAGTCGGGCACTGCTGCCATGTTCAGGAACTATCTGCTGAGTGAGTGCAGGGATGACCGTGCCCCTTTCCTGCCATCTCTGTTGGGCACCCAAGGCTCTAAAACCCCAACCCATGCTCAGCTCAGGCCCTCCCCGGATGCCAGCTGCACTGAAGGCTTCCACTCCGCCTCACTGCTGACAGGGCCGCTCAGCACCCTCACCTTGGTCACTCGGCAGGAGTCCTCCAGCTGAGAAATGATAGTCTGCACCCGGTCGTTCCCTGCCACCAGCATGGAGATGCAGTTACTCAGTTCATTCTGGAGGGGAGGGGGTGAGAGCAGAGAGACAGAAATAGACTCAGGGCTGGCTGTTTCTCAGCACCACAGCAGGATGATAGCCTGCTCCCCCTCTCTGAGAGCGTCACCAGGAGGGTTGCTCTCCCTCCTTCTGGGGTGCAGTTCAGGCCTAAAGTAGAGACTTCCACAGATGCTATATTCTTTATGGATAGATGAGACCCAGAAAGAGAAACAAGCACCCCCAAAACACACGGCAAGGTATTGAAAAAGGAACAAAGGAAAAACTAGTTTCTTTCTTTCTATATTTTTGAGGCAGGGTCTTACTGTGCTGCCTTGGCTGGCCCAGAACTTACTATGTAGACCAGGCTGGCCTCAGATTCAGAGAGATCCGCCTGCCTCTGCCTCATGAGTGCTGGGATTAAAAGCCTATGCTGCCATACCCGACTGCTAGTTCCTGACAGAAAGAATAGAACTGGAAAATTCTAGAAGAGAAAAGTCCAAGAGCAGAGTGGAATGCGGAGAACAGAGTTTAGAAAGGGCTGCCGCTTACTGCATAGCCAGGATGCTGGGGTGTCCAGCAGCTCAGGGGAATCTGCTTTGTGCTATATGAGAGGCTCAAATGGAGAGGTCTGGGACCCCAGAGTACACAGGAGGAGAAGCTATGGCCTGGAAGGGCCTGGTGGCCCAGCCCAAGGTCTGGCCTTGTCCCTGCGGCCACACCCAGGTGTTCTCAAGTGGTTCTAACTATAACCCATGAGCTCAGCCACCTCCCCCAGGGAGGCGACGGCTGCTGTCCCTGTGGCCTGGGAAGTCCCTGCAGAGGGACTATTCCTGAAAGGCCGGCTCAGCATATCCACAGGGGTCAAATCCACCCCCGGAATCATCCGGGCACAGTGGCTGTCGTCAATACCTTCTGTCCCTGGAAGATGCTTTGCAGCGGGGCTACCTCACAGGCCTGGTGGGCCCCGAACACTTTGCACAAGGAGCATGTAGGCACCTCACACGTGAGGCAGTAGATGTTGATTTTCTCGTCTTCATGCTCCTTGCACATCGGATGGCTGCCTTTCTGCAGGGGCCGACTGAGGGGGAGAGGAATCACAAGTCAGGGATGTCCCCTCTCTTTGTCCCCAAGCACAGGAAGCCACCACCATCCACATATCAGCTCCCAGTGTGTCAGGCTGCTCCAAATAGTCTCTGTTTTATCTTCTGGGAGCCCAAGATCAAGGAAGCTAATGATATCAAACCTGTTTCCAAACCCCCAAACTCAGGCTCCGGTGTTGGAACTGGCCTGAGTTGGTACAGGGGACCTGGGGAGGGACCCAGAATTCCAGAGTCAGACCCGAAGATGCTGACCTAAGGGGAGAGGCAAGAGTCCCAGAAACTGAATGGATTTGCCCAAGGTCGCCCAGCAGCACAGGCAGGGGAGACTCTAATTATAGCCCCAAACTCCTGGTTGCTGCTCCTGGACAACTTATTCCAATGGCAACCCCTATGTCTATATTTAATCTACCAGACCATAGCCTCCAACCAGGCCGGGAAGCCTGCTTGTTTTTCTTCCCTAAGTCTATAACATACAGTACCTGGCGTGAAGACCATGGAAATGAAACGCAAGTAGAAAGAATACAAGAGCAAAAACATCCTGAAGGTGTCCGAGGGCTCAGAGAAGGGGACAGACAGTACGTACACTCTAAGCCATGCAAACGGCACATGGTGGAGGCACAGCTGTCCAAAAGCATAGTGCAGACCTTCACTTGCTACTCTCAGGGCCCAGAAACTCTTCTTTTTTAATTTTTAAAAACTGCCTTTATTTATTACGTGTGTATGTTGGGGGAGGGGGAATGTGTGTGTCACGGCACATGTATGGAGATCGGAGGACAGCTCGAAGGAGTTTGTACTCTCCTTCTACCATGTGGGTCCTGGGAATAGAACTCAGGTCGTCAGGCTTGGCGGCAAGCACCTTTACTCACTGACCCGTCCTGCTAAGAGTTTCTTCTTTCTGTCCTAGGATGCCTTGCTCCCTTTATTGCTTTCTCCATTTAGGGTGCCTGGCATACTCCTCTCCAACACCAGTCATTTCCCAGGCTAGACCGAGGTTTTAGTCAAGTCCTTGCTTTGTCTACACAACCTCTGATCCCCAGCCCCTAACACGTAACCACCTCATAAGTCTCAAAGAGTGACTGTCCCCATCAGTGCCAGTGTCTCACCTCCCAGCAGCCCTGCATGGCTGTCACATGACCATAACCTCACTGCCCCCTCCAGGAGCCCCTTTCCAGGCTTTTCTATTTTGTTTTCATCTTTGGGCCCAGGAACCCCCTACTGTGGCTGTGGTGAAGGGTGTTTCCTCCTGCTATTGTCCCCTAGGGTGGCACTAGCAAGACAGGGTGTGAAGCAAGATGGAGAAGGCCTGCTGCCTGAGGACACCTCCCTCCCTGGTGGCCAGGTGTCTGCCAGGTCTTGCGTGATCTTAGTCTTCAAACCTCAGCGTCTCTCAGAACTGTGCCAACCATGTCAGAATGTGACCTGCAGAGCTCTGAGCAGACCCTGGTTAAAGGCAGCTGACATTGTCATTTACCTGTTAGGAAAAAACCCCAAAGAGTCCAGACACAACCTACTCTTAAGGACTACAGCAGGAGGCTGACACTGTAGATGATGAGTTGCGTTATTATTATTACAGCCATCATCATCATCATCATCATCATTATCATCGTCATCATCATTAGAAACAGGCATTTGTGGGCTGACAAGTTGGCTCAGCAGATAAGGGTACTTGCATTGCAGCTGGAGGCTAATGACCTCAGTTTGATCCCTGGCAGAAGGAAAGAATGGATTACACAAAGTTGTCCTCTGACCCCCACACATGGGCCATGGCATGTGTACACTCACACCCACACTAACAACAATAAATAATACAAGTAATTTAAAAATATATAAGCATGTCTTCTTATCTGGGGAAGGGACTAGACAAAGCCTTGTGTTAGAGTTAGAAAGGGTTCTACCACTGAGCTATATTTCTAGTCCCTTTGAAGCAGGATTTTGCTGAATGGTCCAGGCAGGCACTGCATTTGCAAGGCGAGCCTTGAAGTGGAGAGCCTCCTGCTTCAGGCTTCCAAGTCTAAGGACCGCAGATGACCGGGATTGCGGGCATATGCCACCATGCCCGGTGCTCAACAATGTCCATTTTAGTGTTGTGTTCTAGCTACGTGAGATGCAATATGACAAAATTTAGGATATTCACTGCTGAGACTGGAGAGACAGGTGGGTAGTTAAGAGAGCTTACTGCTCTTGCAGAGGACCTGGGTTCGGTTCCCAGCACCCACGTAACAGCTCACAATCATCTGTAACGCCAGTATAACTCCGGTTCTAGTTCCAGGGGGATTGTGATAGCGATATGTTGTCAACTTGACTACATCTGGAATTAACTAAAACCCAAGTGGCTGGGTATACCGTAAGGGATTTCTTTCTCTTTTTCTTAATTAAATCATTTTTACGTGGGAAGATCCACTTCCAATCCAAAAATTTTTTTTTTTCCAAAATTTTTTTTGAGGGGAGAAGACACACCTTCTTCTGCTGGCACCCAGTAAAGGACACGGAAGAAGGAAGGTTGCTCGCTCTGCCTGTTTGCTCCTGCGCTCACAAGCACGTCCCTTCCCTCACTGGCATTCCAACACAGACTAAAGATCAAAGGAGACATCCAGCCTTCTGCTGGTAGATAGCCATCAGCCATTGCCGGGCCTGCTGGACTGCAGCCTGTATGCCATTCTAATAAATCCTGTGTATGTATGTATTCTGTAAGTTCTGTTCCTCTAGAGAACTCTGACCAGTACAGGGCTCCAGTACCCTCTTCTGGCCGCCACAGGCACCAGGTGCTCACCTTCACCACCTGCTGGCCTAACCTGCGTTTTCATTTTCTCATGAGAAAACGGGCATGAGATGGCCTTGTAATATCAAGGTGACACTGGGCAGGAAACACACAGAGGAGCCCAGGGTAGTCCCCACATGCAGTCAGTGCTCCACAAATGTCCAATATTTCAGATCTTAGTGTCTGTCCCCTTGACTGAGTCTGGCTATGTAGGCTGGGCATGATCGCTCTGTTCTGTCTCAGCCCTCCTTGAGCTGGGATTGCAGCTATGCTCCATCTTCCCTGGCCTGGGGAAGGCTTTAGGCTCTGAGGCCATGAGGTCAGCAGTCCGGCAGTTTTGATGAGGTGTTCTCATTTACTTAATTGATGGGTAGGTGGGTTGACTGGCCTTGGCACTGGGGATCCCAGCATTCTGGGTCAGGGTTTTGTGTCTTCTCAGAAGGGTCTACCATTGAGCCCCAGTCAGTACGCCCTCCTTTACAAAGATCACCCCATAGCAGTGTCTCTTTCCAGTTGGTGCCCAACCCTGCACAGCCCCTGCCACCCACAAATCCTGTCCAGATCGCCCCCTTCCCAAGCAGTAAACATTGGGTAACTGACCAAAACTATTATTACTGTTGTTATTACTATTACTGTTGAGGAGAGGTGAGATAGGATCTCATTCTGTAAGCTGCGCTGGCCTGGAACTCACAGTAATCCTCCTGTCCCTGCCTCTCAAGAGATGGGATCATGTGAGTCACCACACTTAGGTGATGTCCCTTCCTTGAGACTCCATTTCCTGCTCTGCATAGGGATAATCCTGAAGGATGAAGCCTTCTTGGTGCCTGACCCCTGCTGTCTTAGGACCACTTGGCTGTATTTGCCCCAGGTATTTTCTCGGCCATAGACGTCTTTCTCTCTTAAGCACACACTCACATCGGTGCTCTGGTCCCAGAGCTCCCTTTCATGCCCCTAGTTTACCCAGTGAACTCAAGAGCTGAGGTTCTGTCTGAGGTAGAGGGTGATGGTAGAGGATGAACGCGGCTACAGTCTCCTGGGGGAGCCGCTGAGGGAGGGGGCTGGGCTGCAGAGCTGAGCACTAACCTGGAGCACTCCTGCTTGTAGATGTCAATGATGTTCTCCACCAGCAGATTCCTCTGTAGGCCGTACACCCCATGCCGGTCCATGATCACCTCGTGGCGGCACGAGGGGCAGCGGAAACGACCTCCCGACATGGACACTGAGCCACCGCGGTTGGTCCAGTAGGGATTCGCAGCCTGAAGAGAGCCAAGGCAAAGATGAGGCTGGAGTTTCTTCCTTCTCTAGTCTCTAGCTCTTTCCCCAATGACCCTAAACACACTGGTCAACCAAAGGACACAGGCTCTGGTCTCTACCTAGAGCCAGCCCACCCACGTGGCGGAGTGTTTTGGTTGAAGCATTCAGTCAAGAGGTTCAGTATTAGCCAACATGAGTTCAGGTCATGTTGAAAACATGTTCAACTCTTTTTCTCTGTGCCTCAGTTTACCACTGGTATCACAGGCCTTAGAATTAGTGCCAGCTCTTAGGATTGTTAAACTGTGAAAGAACATTTTTGATTTCTTTGGTTTTGTTTTTGAGATAGGGTCTTGCTATCTCAAACTCATTAGGTAGCACAGACTGGCTTCAGACTCCTGCCTCAGCAACGATGTCTGACTGTGGAAGACCATTTTCTGAAGCCGCTCAGGACCCTTGAATCCCTTCCAATGCAGTCACCACAGCTCACGACGATGGCGTCCCTTCTGCCCCCTTGTAGGAGCACACAGCCTCTAAAGATGCTGCTGTGGCTAAGTGCCTCTTGCCACCCTCCTTCCAAAGCTCTAGGCCCCCTGCCATGGTTGAGTTGGCTTCTGCCCCAGGGCCTGGGTTTTCTCTCCTCTCTGCCCGCCTCCCCCTCTTATCACTTAGGCATTTGACTTTTGAGTGGAGAATCAACAGTGAGCCACCCAGGCAGAGCAGGGAGCTGTAAGCAGGGTGGAGACCAGACGGTATATCATGGAGAAGGACTGGAGCAGCTCCCCTTTTCCCTTAGCTCCCCTCCATCCCTCTCCCTTCCCAGAGGTCTCTGCATGGCTTCACATGGGAATGAGTCAGAAGCCTCCTACACTGAGAAGGAGGGGAAATCTGAGAAGCCGTCCTGGGGGAGGAGTGGGGTTCCAGGTCCAAGCCCTACTTAGTCCTGACCTGGAAGATGTCGTTGGCACACTTCCGGCAGAGGTTGTGCTGGCAGGGTAGGATGACCACAGGCTTGGTAAACATCTCCAGGCAGATGGGGCAGATCAGCTGCTTCTCCAGGTTCTCCATGGCGTTTCCATCCGGAATCAGGCTAGATTTATAATCCATATTGCTTTGAGATGTGGCTGCCTCTTCCACTGTGTCACCAAAGCAGAACTGGAGGGCTTGCCTTTGTCCCCACACACACTCGATCCTCTTTGTCCGACTTCTGTCTTGGTCTGAGGTCCCTCTGATATTTATAGCCGTACCTCAGTCACATGAGCCCCAGGAGGGGACCAGCTGAGCATTCCAAAGCCAAGCTGCTGGCGGGGCTTGAGTTTCCTCCAGGCCCTGAAGATTTGGCTCTTTCAGATCACATGCGGGGATGAGCAATCGCAGATCCCCTGGGACGGGGGTCGTAAACAAGAACAGACTGTTCAAGGCCAGGCTCGGGCAGGGGCCAGGTACCCAAGTTTCCGGCAGAAGTTGGTCTCCGCCCCCCCCACACCCCCCCCCACGCCTCCAGTCAAGTGGGAGTGAGGAAATGGGACCTGGAGAGAGGGCCCCTGGAGTCAAGGGATGGGCAACTAGCGCTATTGTACCAACCTAAGTCAATTTCCCTTTCTGGATCATTGAGGCTACAAGATAAGGGCTGGAGGTAACCCCTCTGTGAGTCCTTCTCCTTGCCTCAGGCTCTAGCTAAGCATCTTAACTGGGTCTTCAGAGACTCCTAGGCTGGCAGCCCACCCTGACACTTCCCCCTCCCCAGTCACCTACTGCACTTCATGCTAAAAGGGCTTTCTTGAGATCCGGCGGGGTGGCTGAGCAGGAAAGGTGCTTGCTGACATCCTGCGTTCACATGTTCAATTGTTTGCCCTGCACAGGGATACTCACAGCCCAGAAAGAAGACGAACATGAGATCCCTTCCTGTGCCTCAGAATCCTGGGCCCTTACACGTGTATGTGCCAGGGGCTCCCCTGGGCTTTGCATACATGTTCATTCTTGGACCCCAGGAAGAACCAGCGGCTATAGAATCTATGGATCTCTTGAGATCTAGATCTACAGATCTGCAGGCCTATATTCCCGGCTACTCAGGAGGCTGAGGCAGGAGGATCAAATTCAAGACTATCCTAGGCTATATAGTGATTTCATGTCTCAGAGTAAAACGTAAAACAGGGTACATGTCTGTAAGTTCAGTACTTAGGAGGCAGAGGCAGGAGGATTGGGAGTTCAAAGCCAGCCTGGGCTATATAAAATCCTATTTCAAAATCAAATACTATCACTACACACCCCAAGTCACCACCATGACCCCTAACCACAAACCATACCACCCCAAAAGAAAAAGTATAAAAGTGTATTTTTATTTATTACTATTATTATTTTTGGTTTTCAAGACAGGGTTTCTCTTGTAACTTTGGTGCTTGTCCTGGAACTAGCTCTGTAGACCAGGCTGCCCTCAAACTCACAGAGATCCGCCTGCCTCTGCCTCCCAAGTGCTAGAATTAAAGGTGTGCGCCACCACCACCCGGCAAAAGTGTATTTTTAAAAGTTAAAAGAGGGTGCAGAAGACCAGGTTTCCGTTCCCAGCATCCGCACAGTGACGCGCAACAGTTATTCCAGCTCTAAGGCGTCTGGCGCCCTTCCGGCCAACATGGGCACTGCATGCCTATCATGCACACACATGCTGGCAAAACACCCATACACAGAATAAAAATAAATATTTTTAAAGGTAAAAAGAGGAAGGGGTAGGACTTACTGATAGAGCATTTACCTAGCATGTGGGATGAGGACTTACGTTCCATTCTCCACAAACCACCCCACCCACAAAAATAAAACCTTCGGGGACTCCCACGAGCAGAGGGGCCAGTCTCAGGAAAGGGCAAATTAGGAGGAGGGACCAGTCCCAACGGGATCACAAAGGGCAGAAGGCCAGGCCAGTGATTCAGCCTGGGCCGTGGTGTGAAGACATGTCAGTTTTTCGGATCGCCCCAAACCCTGGTGGCTGGTGTTTGCTGAGCACTTGCTATGTGGTGGGCACTGTGCCAACGACTCGCTTGCCTTGTGGCAATTTCATCACCTGAACCATCGGCAATGCAAGAACGGTTACATCCCCATCAAACAGGAAGGCAAGTCAGGCACAGAGAGGCAAAGTAACCTGTGTGAAGTCACACAGCCAGCAGTGGGTGGCTCTGAGACACAGCCCAGCGTGAGCTTCTGGTTTCTCTGCAGACATGCTGATACTTTCAGACCACCTGAAGAGGAGAAGATGAGCTCTGAGAAGAGGCAATCTTCCCAGTTCACAGGACCTTGGGTTCATTCAGGCATGTGCAGCCTGGTACCCCAGGTAAGTGGTTCTCTCGCCTGTCACAAGAGGTTTAAGCCT
The DNA here is from genome assembly GCA_028555095.1 of Dicrostonyx torquatus. Lineage (NCBI taxonomy): Eukaryota > Metazoa > Chordata > Mammalia > Rodentia > Cricetidae > Dicrostonyx > Dicrostonyx torquatus. Next base: position 5,307,189 of record JAQHUG010000134.1, read on the forward strand.
ATGCTGGTAATCTTACTCCTTTCTGTCTAATGGTGCAGCTATTGCCAAAGTAAATATTATTGGCAATAACATTCGCTAACACTAAGGACTTTCTCCACACCAAAAACATGAGTGCAAGAAGAAAGCTTCTTGCCACATGGTTAATCTATAACAAGCTGCTTAGGTGTGAATGCATGTGGGTTCTTGGGATGATTTGTTTTTCACCTGTAATACATAAAATGTTTGATCATGTGAGGGAGATGAGAAACATGTGTTTACCCAAAATCATTCACTTGAAAAACAAAATGCAACTGTTTTGACTCTTGTACT
>JAQHUG010000134.1:5341424-5367790 GCA_028555095.1 Dicrostonyx torquatus
TGAGGAGCAGAGTTTGGGTCCGCAGAACCCATGTAAAGCCAGATGTCCTACGGTGAGATGGGAGGCAGAACAGAAACAGTCTCCAGAAGTTCACAGGCAGCTAACCTGCCGTGTGCTCTAGCAGTGACAGGAGAGCCAAGGCTGCTTTGAACAAGTGTGTCATGGCATGAGCATGCCTGCACTCACACACCTAGATTAAACTTTAAAAAAAAAAAAAGCCAGTAATGATGGTTCTGTAACCATGGCCTCTGAAGCCAGCCTGGCCTACCTGTTAAGCTCCAGGCCAGGGAACTTGGCAAGACCCTGACTCAAAGACAACAAAGCTTTAAAAACTATTTTAAAATACTTGAAATAGTTCCTGATACATGGTAAGTGCTATCTGTTACCTTTATTATTAGTAGTAGATTTGTCCAAGGTGTAGCTAGATACCCTTCAATTCCCACAGGCGCTGAAACAGTTAAATCATGCATAAGAATACAAGCCAATAGGTACACCTGATTTCAACAGAGTACTTTGTTGATTTTTCCAGAAACCTCGACCTTGAAGATGGTGAGTAGCCAGCCAAAGTACGATCTAATACGGGAGGTAGGCCGAGGTAGTTACGGTGTTGTGTATGAAGCAGTCATCAGAAAGACCTCTGCAAGAGTAGCAGTGAAGAAAATTCGATGCCACGCACCTGAAAATGTTGAACTAGCCCTGCGAGAGTTCTGGGCACTAAGCAGTATCAAGAGCCAGCACCCAAATGTGATTCACTTGGAAGAGTGCATTCTGCAAAAAGATGGGATGGTGCAAAAGATGTCCCACGGCTCTAATTCTTCCCTTTATTTACAGGTATGTGTCACTGGATAGGAAATGGACATAAGATTGGTCAGCAAGAGGAAGTGAAGAGTGTCAGATGAACTTCTCCCTTAAACGCAGGTGTTTTATGGCTAGGTGCAGATAGAGGTCTTCAGAGGATAGAGGAGATATTTGCTTTAAGCTTGTGCTGCACGTACCTAAAAATAACATAAGCCACCTGTTATGCCTGGTACTTGCCAGTCTGCGTAGGAATAGGACAAGTGGGAGCTAGAGGGTTTTTGAGACTAGCATCAAAGTTCAGTTCCTGAAAACCAATTCTTCTGAAAATAAACACAGAAGACAAGGAAAAACACCAAAATCAGTAACAGCCACACCCATCAGTAATTGAACTTCTCTTTTTTAGAAGGCACAAGTCTAAACGGAAGCCTTAGAAGAGTATATTGGTATTTGCCGATAATCGTAGGGCTTGGGAGGTGGAGGCAGGAGACTCAGGAGTTTAAGACCAGACTCACCTGTATATCGAGCTTGAGACATGCCTAGACTGAATCATGAGTTCCAGGACAAAAGTCCTCTGACCTCCACACTTGCACAATGTCCTGCATGCATGTAAGCACTACATCTATGCACATACTTGAAACACACACATAGAATAAATAAATGTAGTTTAGCAGCTAAATCAAAGATAGTAACAACAAAAACTATGTTTGATGTTGTGGAAAAGGCTCAGAGGGTAAAGGAGCTTGTTGCCAAACCTGATAACCTGAGTTTAATTTCCAGGCCCTACAGGCATCTATGGGGTGAGTGTCAGGACTGTCATATTAAGCAGAGAAACCCTGTCTCAAAAAAGATTGGAAATCTTTTTTTTTTTTTTTTTTTGCCAGTGCTAGAGATTGAGCTGAGGGTTTGGGGAATAGTGCATAAACTACATTCCCTCCTAACCCTTGTCAACTCTGCATTGAATTTTAGCTATCAGGAATTTAATGGTTTCAACTGAGACCATCCCTGTGGATGGAAAAATGAAGATGTTAATACATTTGATTTAGTGTAAGTTGAGATCCAGCAACTGTAACAAGAATTAGATGTTGTTTAGTACTGAGTCCAGATCTAGCAACTGTAACAATTATGTGTTGTTTAGTACTTTGAGGTCTTAAGATATGACTTATCGGATTTAGCTAAGTGATTTTCATATTTAAATTACTTTTTAAAAAGGAAATTTCTTTTGCTCTTTAAAGCCTTACAGACCTGTATTTGATTTATGCCACTTTTTGCTATCAGAATGACTTGAAATGAATAATCCATCTTTCCTAGTAGCTGTTTGTTCACATGTTATGGTGATCACGTCTGCCTTCCTGGGTAGTCAAAGACAGAGGTAGTGCTGAGACAAAAGATTTGGCACAGAAGAACTCAGAAATAGGTACTTGTGTTGAAATAAAATAGTCTTTTCTATGCATTTATAAGTTAGCCTGATTTTTCTTTCTTTCTTTCTTTCTTTCTTTCTTTCTTTCTTTCTTTATTTATTTATTTATTTTTGAGACAGTCTCTCTCTGTAGCCCTAGTTAGTCTGGAACTCACTATGTAAACCAGACTGACCTCACACTTACAGAGATCCACCTGTTTCTGCCTACTGAGTACTGGGATTAAAAGACATGTGCTACTTCACCCAGCATAGTTGACCATATATTTATCAATAGAATTGTATCAAAACAGTACAATACGATATAGTCAATACGCAAATCTATAACGTAGCCAGAAAGTTCCTATGCATGGAATTTATTATCTGTATAAATTTTCATTTTCCTTTATGTTTTTCTAGATATAGTCTTCTTTGTTCTCAGTTGAAATAATTAAGTTCCTGATAGCTAAAAATCCTTATTCAAGAGAAAATGTAAAACAGACGGTTACAGTGCTCAATTTCATGCCTCAGGACTTTGCAGCCTTCAGTCTGTATATTTTTCAGACTAGTGACATAGATGGTGTAGGAACATACAGTAGGAAATCTATATATCTTGGGGATGAAGAATTATGAATTGACTGGGTGTGCACATATGTGTTAACATATAAGACTGAGAAAGGATTATCATGAGTTCAAAGCCAGGCTGAGCTACAGATGGAGTTCAAGGTCAACCTGAGGTACAGAGTGGGACCCTACCTAGGGAGTTAGAAAAGAAAAATTAAGGGGCTGGAGAGATGGCTCAGCGGTTAAGAGCACTGACTGCCCTTCCAGAGGACCCGGGTTCAATTCCCAGCACCCACATGGCAGCTCACAACTGTCTGAAAAATCCAATTTCCGTAAGAAATATTTAAAAAAAAAAAAAAGAAAAGAAAAGAAAAATTAAGCTAGGCAGCAGTGCATGCCTTTAATCCCAACACTCAGAGGCAGAGGCAGGTGGATCTTTGTGAGTTTGAGACTAGCCTGGTCTACAGAGCCAGTTTCAGGACAGCCAGGCTATACAGAGAAACCCTGTCTAGAAAAGAATTGGAAAAAAAAGAATTATAAACTATTTAAAACTCACAGAGTTTAACAATAGTTATCCAGATAGGTGGGTGAGAACCACACATTTCCCTTCTTGCTGGCCAGTATTCTGTTCACCATCATGCCTGCCCTCTAACCCACTCTTGAGCACTGGGATTCTTTGTTACACAAGGCTCTTTATTAAGTTCGGATGTTAGGGAGAGACAGAAAGCTGAAGTCAGTTAGCAGTACACCTGTCTCATTCTCTACCCTGGCACACCATGCAGAAAGAAGGCTCCTGTAGGCCATTGCCATTGCTGCCATCTACGAGGGAGGCGGAACGGACGGTGCCTTTGCTTTTGCCAGAATAGCCAGAGGAAGTAGTGGTAGTAATTAATTTAAAAATAAATTTACCAGTTTCTCACTCTTCAACAACTCAGCTCTCAATCTTCCCCTTTCAGCACACCAATCTAAAAAATACCATATAACAAATAATTTAAAACCAGTATTCCTCTATATTTTAGTCTTTCAATGAAGCAACGAGATGGGAGGTGATAGAATTTAGCTATATTGACCAGTGTAGAAAATGTAGGCCAGTTGGGCACTTTCCAAAATAGGCTATTAAAAATGCTACTTCTTGGCTTAGAAATTTAGTATATATTTAGTAGGGACAAAGGTGGCATTTTGAAGTACTGAAAAAAAATTTTTTAAATGCATGCATAAAAGCACTGATGAAATGAAATATTCCTGAAGTTTCCAGTTATAGCTGGAGGCTGGTGCTGGACTTACCTCAGTGCAGAACGGAACTTTCAAACCTTTCCACTCGTGGCCTCCCCAGAGAAACATGCGTGACCCTGGGTATATGGGTGTGCAAAACATCTGCAGATAAACATGTACTGGGAAAAATCATAAATAAGTCCATTTTAAAGCAATTCTTTGGTTATATATAATTTTATCTTTTATTAAAGTAGGAAGCAGGTTTATACATGAATGAAGTGAATGTGCTTGTTTATTTCTGCATAAAGAGTTAAATCCTTCCAGGTGATAGTGGCGCATGCCTTTAATCCCAGCACTCGGGAGGCAGAGGCAGGCGGATCTCTGTGAATTCGAGGCCAGCCTGGTCTACAAGAATTAGTTCCAGGACAGGCTCCAAAGCTACAGAGAAACCCTGTCTCGAAAAACAAAACAAAAAGTTAAATCCTGGGCTGGCAAGATGCTCAGTGGGCAGACACTTTGCTGCAGGCCTGACAACCTGAGTTTCATCCTCAGGTCCCACAAGGTGGAAGGAGAGAATCAGCCTCCAGTGTTAACCTCTGGCACGTGTGTGTGTGGTGGTGGGGGACATACTTAAGAGTGCACACATACACAACTAGAGCCATTTAAAAAATATTTGGTGACTGTTCATTGCTGTAGAACATAGATCATCTTCAGCATTTTCCACAGTCAGTGCCTTTTTATTTTATGAATACCAATAGTGAAAACAGCGGTATTTCATGGAAATAGGTTAGTACAAAATGGTAGGTATATGTTTTAAGGCAAATCAGAAATTGTTCAAAATTCTGTACTAACAGCATTCAGTGATCCTCTTGCCTCAGTTTCTATAATGCTAGGGTTACAGGTGTGTGCTACCATACCCACCTTCAAACAGCAATTTTTTTTAAAAGATTTATTTATTTATCATGTAAACAACATTCATTCCATGTGTACCCGTGGCCAGAAGAAGGCACCAGATCTCATTATAGATGGCTGTGAGCCATCATGTGGTGCTGGGAATTGAACTCAGGACCTCTGGAAGAACAGCTAGTGCTCTTAACCGCTGAGCCATCTCTCCAGCCCTCAAACAGCAATTTTTAAAATCACCCTCCCACCCTGACAGTCTTACTGTATAACTCAGGTAAAACTCAGGCAGGCCTTGGACTTGTGGTCTCCTGAGCAAGGTGTAATGACGCACACCTATAATTTCAGTACCGAAGACGGAAGCAGGAAGAGCAGAAGTTCAAGGCCAGCCTTTGCTATACAGTTAATTTGAGGCCTGCAAGAACTATTTGTTTCAAAACAGAGGGTGGAAAGAAAAGAGTACCGAAATTAAACATTATATCACAACACAATCCATTGATAGACCACTTTGGTACCTGTTTGCTGATTAATGACAGTAGAAAAATATCAGAAGTCCTTGTTTTCCCCAATAAAACCGTAATGTTTCTATAAGAGCAGACAACTTTGTATATATAGTAAAAACACTGCAATTTGGTTTTGAATTAATTTTTGGTAACTGAAAATTTATTAAACCTTTGACTTTTGGCAATTTGTTTTGTGTGTGACCCCTACTTTCGGTTTAAGAGACCTTTGCCTTAGCTGGATGGTGGTAACGTTAACTCAGTACTCAGAAGGCAGAGACAAGCGAATCTCTGTGATTTCAAGTCTAGCCTGGTCTACAGAGTGAGTTCCAGGACATCCATGGCTACCCAGCAAAACCCTGTCTTGAAAAACAAACAAACAAAAGAATAAAAGAAAACCTTGCCTGGCATGTACAAGATCCTCGGTTCAATTGCCAGCATTGCAGAACCAAAACTGCAAACTGTCCTAACTTTTATTGCTTATTTTTTGTTGTTGTTTCAAGACAGGCTTTTCTGTGTAGTCCTGGAACTCTCTCTGTTGACCAGAATGGCCTCTAACTCACAGAGATCCACCTGCCTCTGCCTCCCGAGTATCAGTGCCACTACCACCCAGCTTGTGCTGGTAATTTTTTATTTATATGTACTGGTGTTTTTGCCTGCCTGCATGTGTCTGTATGAGGGTGTTGGATTCCCTGGAACTGGAACAGCTGTGACCTGCCATGTGGGTACTGGGAACTGAACATTGGTTCCCTGGAAAAACAGCCAGTGCACTTGACTGCTGAGCCATCTCTCCAGCACTGCCCGCTTTTTTGGGGGCATGGGTTTCAAGACAACATTTCTCTGTGAGCTCTGGCTGTCCTGGAACTCACTCTTTAGACCAGGCTGGCCTCACTCAAACTCACAGAGATTTGCCTACCTCTGCCTCCAGAGTGCTGGGTTTAAAGGTGTGTGCTACCACTGCCCAGCCTATATATATTTACGATGTGTAGCCAGGTGTGGTGGCATATGCCTTTAGTCCCAGCAGTGGGGAGTCAGAAGCAGACAGATCTCAGAATTGGAGATCAGCCTGGTCTACAAAGCAAGTTTCAGGGCTACACAGAGAAACTCTGTTTCCAAAAAATAAAAAATGGATTTATTAATTTTTAATTATGTTTGTGGCAGGGATATATATACATATCAGTGCAGATGCCCTTAGAGGCCAGAAAGAGTATTGGATTCCTTCAGAGCTATCATTGCAGGCGGTTGTGAGCCACTGACGTCGGTGCTGAGGACCTGAACTCCAGTTCTTTGAAGGCAATAAGCTTATAACTGCTGAACCTTATTTCCAGCTCCCTTTAACTTTTCTATAGTCAACTTTGTAATTCTTCTCTCCTCCCTCTGTGCAGCTTGTAGAGACTTCATTAAAAGGAGAAATTGCCTTTGATCCCAGAAGCGCCTATTACTTGTGGTTTGTGATGGACTTTTGTGACGGAGGAGACATGAATGAGTATCTGTTGTCCAGGAAGCCCAATCGAAAGACGAACACCAGCTTCATGCTTCAGCTTAGCAGTGCTTTGGCTTTCTTGCACAAAAACCAGATCATCCACCGGGACCTGAAGCCTGATAACATCCTGATTTCTCAAAGCAGGTTGGACACCAGTGACTTGGAACCCACACTGAAAGTGGCCGATTTTGGTCTGAGTAAAGTCTGTTCGGCATCTGGACAGAACCCGGAAGAACCTGTCAGCGTAAACAAATGTTTCCTTTCCACGGCGTGTGGGACGGATTTCTACATGGCTCCTGAAGTATGGGAAGGACACTACACAGCAAAAGCTGACATCTTTGCTCTGGGAATTATCATCTGGGCGATGCTGGAGAGGATCACCTTCATAGACACAGAGACCAAAAAGGAGCTCCTGGGGAGCTATGTAAAGCAGGGGACCGAAATTGTGCCTGTCGGGGAGGCACTTCTGGAAAACCCCAAAATGGAGCTCCTCATCCCTGTGAAGAAAAAGTCGATGAATGGGCGAATGAAGCAACTGATTAAGGAGATGCTGGCAGCAAACCCTCAGGACCGTCCGGACGCATTTGAACTAGAGCTCAGATTAGTCCAGATTGCATTTAAAGACAGCAACTGGGAAACGTGACCTCCCGCCTGCAAGCGTCTTAGATGGTGTGCTGCTTCTGACTCAACAGTGATTCAACATTACATGGCCGGAAAGAAGACGAAAGTTAGACTCCACTCTCTAAGGGTTTAGGTTTCACTGTGGGGTAATTTCTTCCTCTCATTTTTCTTACTCCAGGCAGGCCATTTTATTGTATGTTTTGAATGTGTATTACCAATGTGGTGTAAGAAAAAAATTTTTTTAATGATCATTGGTAAAAGTTTGGCAGAAAAAATTCTCTTGAAAGCCAAGCAGAGAAGAGTCCAATTTTCTGGAAATGTGTCTTTAAGTATTTTAGACATTCCTTGTCAGTATTAGGCATTTCCATGGAGGTTTGCATGCTGGTAATGCGACCTTTGAAGCTTTGTAAAGGAAACATATATGTATATATTTATGTATATGTAAGTATGTGAATGTGTGCATTTTGCATTCCACATGAAGAAAATGCCACTTCTGTCTAAATTATTTGATAGAAGTTTGGGTTTTTGAGATTCGCTGGTGAAATTGGTGATGAAAACTTACACCGAACCACCCCTCATCTTCTTCCTACCCCTCCTGCTCCTAGAAACACACTTTTGTTTTTTGTTTGTTGTTGTTTTGTTTTCCCAGTATACATCTCTTTAAAGGCATCATTTTGGAGGATCTAAAATGGCTGAGTAAACGTAATTGGAGCTAAGCAGTGCCAAGCTGCTGGAGTCCGTCCGAGGTCGGAGCTCTCCGGGGCCCTGTAGCTCTTGGAGTGGAATTAGTCATTCAGTCGCATAGTAGGAGGTCGGCAAGGATGCTGATGGCTCAGTCAGACCTTCAGGTAACTGAGCGTTTGTTTAACTAAAGAACTGCACTGGGACATGTGTGCACTTGCGCATCTGCCTCTGCCGTGACCTGAGGATGGTATTCTTCTGCTCTGAAACATTGCTTTACATGACTGTAATACTTGATGTATTAATTTTGAGTTTTAAGACTTTTTCTAAGTCTCAGCATAAAGTTGAAGAAACCAAATGAGCTCACCCTCAAGTTGCTGGCCCTGATGTGGCTTCCTGTTGGATCACTGGAGTCCCTGTCACTTTGGCACTGTGAGACAGTAATGGGACTGGTAATCACTGTCATAAATATTGGTTGCTTTTTTCCAAAGTGAGAGATGATGCACACAGAGTTTGGCAAATAGATAAAATTCTATGCTATCAACTGCTTTTCGAGCAGAAAAGTTGTGGGTATCATATCGTCACCTGGTGTTATCTGTCAGAAAGCAAGAGCCTCCTAACTCCTCCTGAAGTGACACTCTAACTGCATGTTCTCGATTAGTCTACCATTGTAGCCAAATGAAGCTTTATGATGCACTAAATCCCACCCGCCCGGTTCCGGTGCCAGTGGAGCTGCGTGACACTGGCCCCCTGGGATCCTTATAAAGCACTAAGATGCAAAAGTCAAAACAGCAGCAGCAGTTCCCAGTGTCTCCTCAATGCTTGAAACTCCACCCTTCACAGTGGGGCTGGGCCTAGCTCAGTGGACGGCCCTGTGTTCAGTCCCTAGCACACTAAAGGCAGTAAGTCAACACATAAGATATGTCCAGAGGGTAATAAGAGATAAAACACCAAAAAAAAAAAAAAAAGTAAAGCTGGAGATTTAGAAACATGAACAGAAAGGCTTTATTAAAATCCCATCAAATGAAAAAAAGTCACATACACCTAATATCACTTGCAGACTTAACTAAAATAATTCTTTCTGGAATATAAGCATACTGGACGTTCATGGTAATTGACCCTCTGGGTCATCAAATTGACACAGATCTGACGAGGGGATCGAGTTCCAGGAAATTAGAAAAAGTCCCATTATAATGTATTCTCAATGACTTGGCACTGCATCAGGTCGATATGTGATGTAGCCAACAGTTCATTTCTTCTACAAGTACCTGTTCACTAGAAGCCCCAGCATCCTAAGCACATAGCTTCTGAGCCTGTCTCCTTGAAATGATGTGTAATTTGGTTTGTCTTTTGTTTTGGTTGGTACTGGGATCCCGCCAGAGCCTTGCATGTGCTACACAAAGGCTTTCCCACTGAGCTACATCTCTAGCCCCAGTTATAATTTATTTTGAAAGAGTTTTACTTGTGAAATATAGTTCTTTTTTTCATTAGAGATAAGGGTGTGGGGTGATCGGGAAATTTCTTCCAGAATTTTCTCAAGTCCTTGTATTCTAAAATAGCTTATAATATCAACAAAAGAATAGTAATTTCTTTGTCATTCTTTGTTCTTTTTCAGTCAGAGGTATTTATTAAGTACCTACTGTGTGCTCAGCACTAAAGCTTAGTTGATCTGACAACAATTTAAGATTTGCCTTTGGTGGGGCTGGACTCAGCAGTTTAGAGAACTTGTTGCTCCTGCATAGAACAGAGTTCAGTTCCAGCACCCATGCCGGGAAGCTCACAACCACCTAACTCCAGCTCCAGGGGACCCAGTATCCTCTTGCTTCCATGGGCACACACACACATGCACACATGATTAAAAAAATAAAAATAAACCTTTTTTAAAAAAATGACATTTAGCCATGCACTTTCTCCAGTCACGGGTAAGAAATAAAGATGGGGAGTGATAATTGGAAATTTTGAATATTTGCTAAAAGACAAATGCAATCAAGAAATTGTGCACAGTGCCTTGCCCATGATAGGTACTCAATAAACAGTTATTCCTCATAGTCTGTTGCCATGGTTTCTAGTGTTTTATGAAATTTGTCTTAATTGAAAAAGACCAAATATTTCAGATAACGCTCATAGGCAGCTGTGTCCCGTCACTGTAGGGTTGTACAGTTAGGTCCTAGATGTTACTTTGCACTAGTTGTCACTTAGAACATGGGGGCTGTAGATTCTTGGTGCTAAGGGATGCTTTGTCATTTCAATGATGTGTTAAGTGTCAGATAAATAGCACAGAATAGTTCTTTCTGCAGGTCTGGATTTTTGTTCTTGTTTTTTTCTTTGTTTTTAATGGTAAAATGTTACCAATCAAACTATTGTAGCAGCTACAAAACAATTCACCAGCATGACAAAATAGTCAATAAACGATGTCATAGGCACATCAGAAATGAAAGCAACTTTAAAATTTTTCTTTTAAAATTGTCAAATATATTTTATGAAGAATTTATAAAGGGAAAAGTATTGTAATTTATTGTTCATGAGTTTTTTGTTTTTGTTTTTTTTTAAATAAAGTGAATTTCAACAAAATACCTTGGATGTTCTCCTTGCTACTTTGGTGACTGGGAGTTGTGCAATGCACTAAGACGTGAGTGTGAAGTGATGTACAGCGTGGGAAAGTGTCCAGCTGTCTCCCAGAAGCCGGTACTGAGGCAGGTGATTGGATGACAGGACTTTGGATTTTTCAAGTTCTCTGAAGCCATATGCTCTTTATAGGAGAGAAATGTGTATTGTTTAAGGTTCTTTTTTAAGATTGTTATTTTCCAGGTATGAATGCTTTGTCTTCATATGTCTGTGCAGTGTGTGCATGCAGTACCCAAGGAGACCATAGGGCGTTGGATCCCTGGAACTAGAGTTTCAGGCGTGTGTGAACCTCCAGGTAGGTGCTGGCATTAAAGGCAAGGTCCTCCGTGAGAGTATCAAGGGTTTTTAAGCACTGAACCAACTCTTTAGCCCCAGAGATTCCCCCCTCCCCCCGCACATTTATCCTAATTCATTTGGCTGAGTATTCAATCCAGATGTGATAGTTTCTATTAAATATACTAAGTGGCTGCAATTTCAATTCTTAACATGAGGCAAAGACTTCTAAAGAAGACATAGGTTTAGCTGGGCGTGGTGGCCCATGCCTTTGATCCCAGCACTCAGAGGCAGAGGCAGGCAGTTAGCAGAGAGTTTCAAGGTAAGTAGTCTACATACTGAATTCTAGGCCAGGACTACATAGTGAAACCTTTGGGGAAAAATCGATCATTGTCAGCCTTTTTTTTTTTTTCTTTGCCATTGTAAAATGTATGGTTGCCTGAACATACAGCCTCCCTGGTGGCAAGTGGGACCGCTGAGGGATAGGAAACATGGAGCCCCTGGCCGCCTTAGACTATCTCCTACTGCAGCTAGATCCTCCGCAGAGGGACTTCGCTTCTCCTTAAAGATTACCTTCTTAAAATTCCATTTCAAACTATAAATTGTAGCTATCAGCACTTCAGTAACCCTTCACCGTTTACAAAGGTATCTTACTGGAAGGAGGGGCTGATTTCCTAGTGAAGATCTGAAGGTAGAAACAGCAGGAGCCGGTGGGCTCACCGGCTGTGTTGCCGCCTATCTCCGCCTCCAGCTGGCTTTCCTCTCACAGCAAAACTTTATCTCTCCTACAGAAGGAACTCAACCACATCCTGGCCTTCCTTTGAATTCAAATATTGCTGTCTTGATCAGCCAATCATAGACATCCTCTAAAGAGCCCAGCAATACCGGTTTGTGGATAGACAGTAACACCGACGGGAGAGAACGCACAGAGGCCACACCTCTAGGAAGCAAAGCGCATCTTTTAAAGGTGGTACTTTCACGTAAGCAGAGAGTTTTCATTGGTTAGAAGTGGTTAAAAAAAAAAAATCCTGGGCTGTGGACTTCACTCTTCCTGTTCAGCCTGGTATTTCAAGCTTAGCCTGTTTTGAGTCGAAGTGAAGCAATTTGGTATTACAGAAGGTGTCGTGGTCTAGCAGCTGAAAGATCCGGTAGGAAAGACTGACTTTTGCAAAGAGCCACATAAGTAATGTGTGTCATTGGGGAAGTGGTCTCATTTTGAGCCTCAGTTTACATAGCTGCAAAGCGAAAATGATATTTACGTTTCACTGTTTTTCTAAGATGCTGAGATCACGCCTGCCCCAGCACCTGCGTGTTGAGTTCTGTGATGGTCAGGTATTCTAGATTTCTATGAGTTCTGTGATGGTCAGGTATTCTAGATTTCTATGAGTTCTGTGATGGTCAGGTATTCTAGATTTCTATGAGAGGAGAGTTCCGGTCAGCTACGTAGTGTTGCTCTGTCCCAAACAACAACAAAAACCCAGCACAGTAAAGTCTGAAGGGGATGACGGGGAAGGACTCACCGCCAGGCACAGTAAAGTCTGAAGGGGATGACGGGGAAGGACTCACCGCCAGGCACAGTAAAGTCTGAAGGGGATGACGGGAAAGGACTCACCGCCAGGCACAGTAAAGTCTGAAGGGGATGACGGGGAAGGACTCACCGCCAGACTTCAGATGTAGCTGTGCTTGCCCCGACTTCGTGAGAACCCGGCGATCTCTCCTCAGCAAAACCCTCTCCAGCTCCCTCACTCTTTGCTTTGGTTTTGTGTGAGACAGGGTCCTGGAGCTCACTATGTAGACCAGGCTGGGCTCAAACTCACAAATACCCACCTGCCTCTGCTTCTGCATCTTTTTTTTTTAAAAATATTTATTTATTTATTATGTATACAATATTCTGTCTGTGTGTATGTCTGCAGGCCAGAAGAGGGCACCAGACCTCATTACAGATGGTTGTGAGCCACCATGTGGTTGCCGGGAATTGAACTCAGGACCTTTGGAAGAGCAGGCAATGCTCTTAACCACTGAGCCATCTCTCCAGCCCCCTGCTTCTGCATCTTGAAGCTGGGATTAGAGGTCTGTGCTACCATGTATAACTCAACCTGCTTCCTTAAACAATCCAGGACCCCTAGCCCAGAGGTAACACTACCCACAGTGAATCCACCCCCTAATCAGTCATTAATCAAGAAAATACTCCACAAATTAGCCTACAGGCCAATATTATGGAAGCATTTTCTCAATTAAGTTTCAAACCTTCCCATGCCTGGCAGTGGTGGTACAACACACTTCTAATTCCAGCACCTGGGAGGCAGAGGCAGGCAGATCTCCAGGTTTTCAGGATAGCCAGGACTACACAAAGAAACCCTGTTTCAAAAAAAAACAAAAATAAAATAGAATAAAAATAAAAAATAAAAAAAATGTTAAGTTGGCGTGTAGCCTCCAGGCCCCAGGCCTGAGAGTTGTATTGGTCTGGAGCTCTCTGCCGACCGAAAAATCCCAATCAAACCAAATCACAAGCCAAATTAAAAAATATCCAGGTTTAACGGGATTCCTGCACTCTTGGGTGGCCCTGTTTTTCATCATGACATGGACATAATATATGTCAATTATATTTGCCTCTCCTTTTACCCACAACCCCTCACTGCTCCTTCTCAAGCTGGCTTCCAAGGAATCAGCAGATCCCCTACAATTACAAACAAAAGTTTAGGAGTGTCTGTAGGTCAGGCTGGCCTTGAACTCTTGATCCTCCTGAATGCTGGGAATATAGGCAAGCACCATCACACTCAGCCAGCAGTTCCAAAGAGTCATGACCCATCCTTGAAAGATTGCAGGAATCTATCACAAGTGCTTTGGGGGCCAGGGACAGGAAGCTAGCAAAGAGAGACTTCCTGAGGAACTGTAAGGCTCCTGTGGGTTGGTTCCCCTCATAGCTGTCTCCTGGGAGGTGATCCTTCTCCTCAGGTTCACCTAAAGCATACAGTTCCTGGAGTTAGCCAAGGTGCTGGGCCTCCTCTTTCTGGCTCCAGAGCTTTTCCTGGTTCAGGGAAAGGTTTTCCTGAAGCTGAGAGACCTGTGAGGCCTCTGCTCTGTGGCCGTCATCTCATCAATTATTGATGGGCCCACTCTTGACTACTCCTAATGTAGATGATGTCAGCTGGGGGAGAATGCCTCGTTGGAGCTAAATAAGATGTTTATCTAGGCTTCCATCTCAGCCAGGCCCAGGCCTTAGCAGAGAAACTTCCTGGCTTCAGGATTTCCTTTAAGTGCATGGGATCCAAAGAGTTCAAAGGGTCTTTGTAATAATTAATCATTGTCCAAGAACTGGGTATAACTCCTGCTGCGAAATTCAGAGGTTCTGCTCATTCATGGAAAATTACTTCTGGTAGTTACAAAGGAAGGCCACATAAACCCTGCCCTTAGCCGAGAGTTCTTGCTAGCATACATTAGGACTCGGGGTTGATCCCCAACACTGAATGAAACAGGTGCAACAGTGAATGCCCATCAGGATCTTAGAGACAGGGTTTCTCTGTGTAGCCCTAGCTGTCCTGGAACTTTTTCTGTAGACCAGGCTGGCCTCAAACTCAGAGATCCTCCCTCTGCCTTCTGAAATTAAAGGTGTGTGTCACCACAGCCCTGCTCACAGAAACTCTTACAAAGGGAAACATTTAATTGGGGCTTGCTTACAGTTCAGCGATTTAGTCTGTTATTGTCATGGCGGGAAGTATGGTGACATACAAGCAGACACGGTGCTGGAGAGGTAGCTGAGAGTTCTACATCCAGACCTGAACGCAGCAGGAAGAGTGAGACACCAGGCCTGGCATGAGCTTCTGAAACCTCAAAGCACTTCATCTAACAAGGCCACACCTCCTAATAGTGCCACTCCCTATGGGTCTGTTGGGGCCATTTTCTTTCAGACCACCACACCTTGCATGCTCAAGGGCCTAGGGTTCAATCCTCAGCAGAGAACAAGAAAAGGGTGAGCTCTACTAAAAAGCAACTACTAGTCTCAAGTATTTTACATTGATATGAATTTTTGTATATTGATACAAATTTAAGGGTTTTTTGTTCTAACCTACTGTATATATGTTTCTACTCTTGTTTAAAGTACTGCATCTATGCATCTCACTTTTAAATGTAATGTAAAGTTCTAGTCCTTGAAAGCTATTATTACAAACTGGTGTAGGAGGTCCTTCTGTTTATGTGTTGCTTAATTGGTTAATCAATAAAGAAACTGCTTGGCCTGATAGGGCAGAACTTAGGTAGGCGGAGAAGACAGAACTGAATGCAGAGTAGACAGAACAGAAGGCCGGGGAGAAGGGAAGTGTGGCAGACACCATGTTTCTCCAGCCCAAGATGGACTTTGATTAGAATCTTCCCGGTAAGCCACGACCACGTGGTGATACACAGATTACTAGATAATGGGTTAAACTAATATGTATAAGAGGTTAAAAACTAATGGGCTAGGCAGTATTTAAATGAATCCAGTTTGTGTGTAATTATTCCGGGTATAAGCGAGCCAGGGCCAAAAGCAGGCCCGCAGCCAGGAGCCAGGCAGGACGGAACAAAAGAGCCCACTCTCCTCTCAGATGCTGGGAACACAGCCCGCCCGCAACTCTTACTACATTTGGCTGCCCAACGTGGTAACCTGACTCCACTTAAAAACCTGAGAGGGCTTAAAAAGGAGAGAGAGTTTAAAACAGCTTTTTGCTGTTTGCTGAGGTGTGCTTCTGAAAAATTTCTTGTTTCGGCAATAGCAGCAGGAAAAAAGCTTGCCACCCCAGTGTCTTGCTATATAATCCAGGCTGACCACAATCTCACAATCCTTACACCTCTTCTTCAAGTGCTGGAATTTAGGGGTGTGCTACTCTGCCTGATCATGGTCCCTCAGTATCAACCTTGGCAATACACTGTGGCAGTTTTCTCAGGGACTGAAACGTTCCATCCTACCAAGAAACTCCTTAAACAACTCAAAATAGCTTCCAGAAGTTCCTGAAACTGACCAGATTCACTAGGTTCCTCCCACCAAGAGTAAACAAGGCAAGCTGTTGAGAGTCACTCCCAGAGGAGCCAAACTGCAAAGACTCTGAGACCCGACCAGCAGCCTGGAAGAAGCAGAAACCAGCCGAGCTGTCTAGAAAAGGCTTAGACCAACCCAGCCACCTAAAAAGGACACCCTCCAGCCTGTTGAGCAGCTTGGAGGCTGTGCAGTGTGTCCCAGATCCCTGACTTTTATAAGCTGCCACCCGTGCTGGGCTCGGCTTTGGTGACAGCTTGTCTTTGAGTCATTTCTGCTCCTGTAACCCCTCACCCATAGTCCTGCAAGCTGGACTCTGGTGGTGTTTGTACTTTGGTCTGTCTTGGGCTCCCTGTCTGGATGAGTAGGCACGA
This sequence comes from Dicrostonyx torquatus, assembly GCA_028555095.1. Taxonomy (NCBI): domain Eukaryota; kingdom Metazoa; phylum Chordata; class Mammalia; order Rodentia; family Cricetidae; genus Dicrostonyx; species Dicrostonyx torquatus. Next base: position 5,357,857 of record JAQHUG010000134.1, read on the forward strand.
ATGCTGCATCTCCCCAGGAAAAGTCTTGTCACACAACGGCACAAGAGCTTAATCAGCGTCAGTGTCCAGCTAACCAGTGGCGGCAGCAGCATCAGCTTTACTGTGTGACTTCAATCCAGCCACTTAATCCTCTGAGGAGAGGCTGTAATAATAAATGATTTTTCCGAATTGTTTTGCTAACCAAATGAGAATAATATCTGTAAAGTCATTTCCTAACCTCATGGGAGGGGAACTAATGCAGGGTGTCGCTGGCTAATGACCATTACAGGGCACCCATGTCAGCGCAGAGAGCAGTTCAGGCCCTTCCAAGTGGCAAGGGTATCTGTGCGGGCAGCCATGTGTACAGGCCCAAAAGTAAAGGGACATTGAAGAGGGCTCAGAAAAGCCTCCTACCTGATGCAGCCTGCCCCCTGGTGGACAACCCTGTGCTTTGGGGTGTCCAGACACAAACCACTCTCTAAAGTGTCTGTCCCACTCCAGTACAAGAATGTGCCTGTGGATTTTGCAAGGTATGGTGGGATGACTTTGGAAGCAATATTATCATTGTGGCAATTTATCATGTATGGTTAATCAAGAGCTGGGGGAGGGGGTTTTGCTGTCTCCTGATGGGCGATAGGGATGACAGGGACAGCCTTCCTGTCTGTTGTAAACCCCTAAAGGGGAACAGCATGGTTTGCATCTAGCTTGTTGACAGCACAGAGATTCATCTCCAGCTCTTTTCTGTGTGTTTGTTTGGATGCTAGAGACTGAACCCAGTGCCTTGCCCATCCTGGACAGTGCTTTACCAAGCCACAACCCCGGTCTGTTTGAGGGCAGGATGAGACGGGCAAGTGACTTGACCTTTGTACTCCACTGCCTTCCGTCATCAAATACAGGCTGTTCTGGGCCGCAAGTGACCTTAGCAGCAGCTGAGGTGGACTCAGAAGGTGACACTGCTAAGAGCACTGACTGTATGGACACCAAGTCCTGCCTTGAGAACTGGTGCTACTCACACACTGCCCTCTGCATGGAGAGAGAAGCTCTTTGGGTCCCTATGGCTCTTCCTGGGGGGATCAAAAGGAGGATTGTGGGAGAACCCACCACAGCCCACAGCATAGTGTCCCTCCTCCTCCGTTTAGTGTGACAGTCCCTCTCATCTCTCCTCTCACCCATTCTTCAACCTCCGTGGCTCCGAGGGTGGCACAATGCAGATCCTCATTGCTCTCACAGAGCTGAGCATCTTTTGGTGCCAGAGTCTGCAATTACGAACTATCAGCGCAGGGCTCAGGAAGCACCCAGGATCACACACAATCCTCTTCACCCTTTCTGTGTACCAGCGGCCTTATTCCTACTTATGACCAGAGTCAAAGATGCCTGATAAGATGGGGTGTCAAGTGGCACACGCCTTTAATCCCAGCACTTGGGAGGCAGAGGCAAGCAGATCTCTGTGAGTTCAAGGTCAGCCTGGTCTACAAATCGAGCACAGCCAGAGCTAGGACCACCCAGGAAGGCTTTGCTCAGATTAAACCTGGATTTATTGATTTGACCTGACCTGATCTGATTGGGAGAGACCCGATACCAGGGTACAGAGGCCTTTCAACAGGAGGCCCTTGTTTTGATCTCCAGCATTCCATAAACCTGGGGATGGTAGCACCTATCTGTAGTTCCAGCACTCAGGAGGTCGAATCAGAAGTTCAAAGTCATTCTTGGCTATGCAGAGTGTTCAAGGCCAATCTGGGATACTTCAGACCCTGTCTCAAAATAGGTCAGGCACAGTGCCTAACTCCTTTAATCTTGGCACTTGAGAGGCAGAAACAGGAGGATCTGCGTGTTTGAGGTCAGCCTAGTCTACGTGGTTAAGTTCCAGGCCAGCCAGATGACATAGCTAAAGCTAAAGAAAAAACTACCATCAACGTTGTGGCCGGAACAGCTCCAGAAACAAATGCAGCTTCCTGGTCTCCTGTCACTCAACGTCCTTTAAAAACACTGCTGCATCTAAGTACCACTCAGGAGAGAGGAGGCATCTGGCTGGCAAAATGATGAAGACACTTAGTAAGAGAAAGGCTGGTCCTGAACTCCTTCCTCTCCCTGAGAGTCCTAGAGGCGGGCAGTGCCACAGACACACATAGGTATGTAAACAAACCACACACTGCTGTTAATACTGTCAACTGACAGGATCCAGACCTAGGAGACCAGCCCCTGGGCACACCAATGAGGGGTTGTCTCTACTAAGTTAATGAGGTGGGAAGACTCTCTTTAACTGTGGGTAGCATCATTTCACAGGTTGGGGTCCTGGACTGAATAAAGAGGAGAAAGGGGGCCCTGAGCAGCCGCTTTCATCTCTCTCTGCTTCCTGCCTGCAGTTGCAATGTGATCGGCTGCTTCCTACTCACTACCAGGCCTTTCCTGCCACAGGGGCAAAACAAACCTTGAGGTATTACAACTAATATGGGGAGGGATGAGGACGGGGGACGGGGGACATGGCAGGACACAGACACCAACAGACAGGGGCGGTTGGACATGGGGAGGGTAGGCAGAGGAATGGGGGTTACAGGGTACGGGGACAGGACGAGGAACAGACACAAAGAAGGTTAGGATAATAATAGTAATTCCTAGTGTATGTACAAAGTAAGGGAGGCACTGATACTTTGCACAGCACCCAGCACCAGACACATTCATTGGCTGTAGCTGGTTTTGCTGCTCTGACTAGGTGACCAGCACTAAGACAGCAGATATCTGATCTTTCTTTTATGCACTGCTCCCTAGCTGTGTAGGCTCTCAGAAGAGCCAATGTTCCGTGGCATCTCCCTCCATGCTACCCCTGCTGTGGGTCATGTCCCGTGGTGCTGGGGGCCAGGCTCTGCTCGGAGCCACACCCCTCTGAGGGGCAGCCGCCAGGGCCAGGCTATTGTTGTGGCTAAGATTCTTTCCCCAAATGGAAAGCCACAAATTAGAGAGGAGTTTTCGCCCTGCTCTCAGGAATTGGGGGAGGCCACCAGCGCATCAGGGGCCTCCTTCCAGGTCAGCGTCCCTGCCTGGGTGCAAACTGGCCCCCACTCAGCACTGCATTCTCGGTCCCCCACTTCTCTCAAAGCCTCTTGCCCTCCCTGAGACCCCAGCTCCTGCTGTCCTCTGACCTGAGGTTCTCAGGGCTCTTTTACCCCCAGCCCAAACAATGATCCCCTCCAGGCTCTGCTCAAATCCCCTCTTTGAAGCTCCCCACCCCATCCAGGCAGAACAAATCGCCCCTGCCCCACCCCCTGTCATCTGCTTTGTTCATTTCTCCTTGCAGAAGAGCTGGTCAGTCTCTTTCTGTGGTCCCCTTGCCCCACCTCTGCTGCCACCCTCCTGATGAGTCTCTTAAGGGTATGTGAGCCCTGTCTGCTGACCTCACAGCACAGGGAAAGCATCCCCTGTGATCTGTGGCCAGCAGCTGAGAATGAGACTGGGGGTGGGGGGCAGGGAGAAAAGACTTAGGCCACAGGTGGGAGTCTGAGGGCGGCTGGTGGAAAGCCCAAGGAGAGGTCAGATCCAACTACCACTCCCGGGTTGCCACAAGGTGCTTGAGGTTTCTCAGCCCACCCTCGAACTACACAAAAGTCCGTCTTGTCGTCTTACATTTGACAAGAAGGGCTACCAGAGAGGTTAGGTTTTCCTCGGAGGCCATGTAGATAAAGAGCAGAGAGTCAGGATTGGAATCAAGAAGGGCTAACGTCTTGATGGCTATGGCCTGGGCCCTGGGGCTGCTGGGGAGAAGCAGACCTAGAATCTCATTGGTGACAATGCAGGCTTGAGGTCCGAAGCCAGATCTGAAGGCTTCTGGGGCCCTGTCTCACTATTCCCGACACTGACCAGAATTATTCCCAGTCTGCCTGGCAACCCTCTCCTGAAAGGAGCCGCTTCTGACTCAGACCCGTTCCCAGCTCAGGTGTTCTGGGAATGAGGTCTGAGGTCGGTCAGAGGAAGGAAACAGCCCTCAGTCTTGGCCTTCCCCTTCAGGGGTCTTGGCTAGTGGGCCGGAAGGAGCCATTTTAAAGATCTCCCTGGGGACCCATGACCAGAGAGAGAGGCTCTGGCCCTGTTGAGTGCCCCGAGAATTGAGGGCAGCTGGACAGAGGGATGTAGGCCCCCATCCTCTGAGGACAGAAAAATATATGACCTCCCATCCTTCCACTTTTTCTCTGTCTCACTCTCCTCCGCTAGCTCTTTCAGGATCCCTCACCTAGGGTCCACCCCACTTACCCTCTTCTGTGTGCTCCTGCTCAGGCTGCGTGTTCCTGGATCTGTCCCTGGACACTTTGTCCACGGGCATCCTAGCATGGGGCACTGGCACTTCAGACTGGGAACCCCTGAGAGCAAGATTTTCAGACTCTCACCTCCCCTAACTGAAGACCCCCTAAAAACATAGCTATGGCATTACCCAATGACTAAGGCCCCCTAAGTCTCTGCTCTCTGACTGAGTACCAAAGGGGAGCCAGGCTCATTTTAGAAGTATGTAAAACAAGATATACAATCAGGATGACCCACGTGTTACCCCCTGGGTTCCCCTTCTGGGAGTCTAGCATCTGTCCTTGATCCCCAGAACACAGCTGTGAAGGGACCCCCCGCCAGCCCCTCCACCTAACCCGGATGCTCCTTTAAAAGCAAAGGGATGGGGGTGGCCTCAGTGAGACACTAGGCCCCATCCTCTCCCTGGCAGGCCAGGTTTCCTGCCATTGACAGCATCCCAGCTGGGCCCCCACCCGGCCTCCCCCCCTGCTTAACCCTTTCATGTCCAGGCCACAGAGCTACTGGCCTGTACCCCACCTGCATCAACAAAACTAGAAGGGACCATTTCACTGGATTAAATCTATGAATCTGGGTGTAAAGTAGCAAGAACGGCCCTTAGCACATATAACTTTCTCAATGAAAGTCATCTGTTGGGGTGAAAGTGTAGCTCGGTCCGTGGAGGAGGGCTTGCTTAGCTACACAGCACCTGGGTCCACCCCCAGCATTGGGCTGCACAAAATTAGGCGTGGTTGCTTGTGCCTGTGATTCCAGCATTCTAGGGGTAGGGGGTAGGAGGAGCAGAAGTTCGAGGTTAGCCTGGGCTACTTGAAACCCCATCACAAAACAGAGCGAACAGTTAGCTATTATTCCTCATGGTGTGAACTTGGATAAGTCATTTCACTAGCTTGAGCCTCAGGCTCTTGAGCCTTCTGTGGGAAAGTGATGAAACCTAGCCCCAAAGACTGTCCTCCAGATGAGTTGTGACAATGTGCTGGAAAGCATTATGTCAATTGCGGTAACAACACAATTCTGTTGTTATGGACAAAAATAAATACCCCCTATCCCCCTTCATAACAGTGGATGGGAATCCAGGGTCCCACAGGAGGTCAGGAGCCAGGGGTGGGGGTGGGGGCCAGGTCCATGAATTGACCTTTGAACTCTGGGTGATGAAGGGGTCACCTGTTGAGAGTGTAGTACTCCTGTGGTAAGGGCTTTCCCAGGCTTCTTCTGGCAGGCTCCCCATGTAAGAAACCAAAGGAGCCTCTTCCATCCCTCTCCTCCTAGCTCACTCCATTTACCACCAAGGTATGTGTGTCCCAGAGTCTTCCTACCCCATTGCAGGCCTAGGTACGGTAATGACATCTTCTTGACAGGTGATGAGCTTTGGGTTCTCCGAAGGACCCTTGATCTTGCCAGACAGACAGTGGGGGCAGTGGAGAGAGAGGATTTGGGGGGTCTGCATGTGTCCCTCCGAGTTGACTCATTTCCTTCCCCATGAAGTGGCATTGCTATTCCTGCTGAGCTCCATCTAGGTCCCATGGGAGGGGGCTCAAGGGTGATCAAGAGCCTAGATGGAAAGGTGCCTTGCCAACGTTAAAGTGTTAGCAGGGAGGGAGGGGGTTTATGCTAAGTGGTTGGGCTGGTAGGGGGTGGGAACAACTGGAAGAGAAGCAAAGACAGAGCCAAGCCTTGGCCTTTGAACTCTAGTGCTAAGGAGTTTGCCTACTGAGAAGGGTAGGGCTCCTTTATGGCTAGGGCTTCCCCTTGAGATGAATAGTGTCTCTGCTGTACCACTAGGGATCCCCAGGTGGGAGGCCAAAGGATGGAGACTTAGACCTGGAAGGCCTCTTCCTTCACACCCTTCCCAGTTAGCTCCCTTCACCATCATTAGGGCTGGACCACTGAGTTCTTCCTCAATCCTCATGCTGAGTCTTGCTGAGACAGGATCTCCACACACCTGCAGCACCACTGCACCCCCCCTTTCGGAGGCAGAGGCCCCGGGCTCACCTCTAGGAAGAGCAGGCTTGCCACACTCCAGTACCAGGATTAAAACAGGCCTCTACCTGCCAGAGGGGAAAAGCAAATGGCATAGCACCCTATTCTGCCCTCTATTCTACATCAGGGCATCGAGACTTCAGAGGGAGCCTGGGGAGCAGAAGGTCTTGCTTGGGGCCACAGTACTTCAGCCCAAGTTTACAGTGCCTCCGTGGCAGCCACGGGACCTGATGGAGCTTATCTAACTATCTGTAAAGTTGCTGGACATGGCTCACAGGTCCTGCCAGCACCAAGACTGGCCAGGAAGGAGTTAACTGAGCTCTGGGTCCGGAAGGGTTAACCTAGGGGGTGGAGGCTCTTCGCTTTTCCTGTGGAGAGTAAAGCTTGGCTGCCACCAAAGTTACTCCCTAGTCCCCCGCTGTCCCCTCTCCTTCAGTCTGGGCTTACTGAGGGACCCCTCCAACTCAGCGTCTCCACTCTAAGGTGAGTGCATCTGAAGGCGGGTGAGAGGGCGTGAGGGTGCCGGCTGGAGGGCATGAGGACGGGAGGGTACTTGTGGGCTGATACCAAGGAGGCTAGTGCCAAGCTACTGAACCCAGAGGCACAAATGCTGAAGCTTCTGAATGGACAGGGTTGGAATTTCTACCTCAAGGACTGGAAGAGGGTAGGCAAAGGAACAGAGGGACAAGACTGGCTACCAGTCTAGCATGGGCCGTCTGTGGTCAAACATCAAAGCCAGCCTAGAAAACAGGGACGAGGCAGGGGACAGTAGACTATTTTGGTCCTTGTGTTTAGGGACTTTTTATAGCCTCCTTGCTCAAGGCTAAAGAGAGAAGGAGGGGACAGAGGCCATCCACGAGGTCAGAGCAGCTCAGTGCCCTTATGGGACCTTGGAATCTGACCCCCTATAGTCCCTGAGAAAAGAGAGCAGGGCACAGGCAGGCTGTCATTGCTGCCTGGGTTTCAGTCACTCAGACTCTGGGCAGATTTGCCACAGACTGGCAGTGTGGAGTGGGAAGTTTAACAGGGATAGGCCAGGGCGGAGGGACCAGGGTCTCTGCTCTACCACCTTCTTCACACATCCTTGCCCAGTCTGTTCCTTTTTGCCTTCAGATCCGAGGTCCCTTCAAGTCCCCAGAACCAATAAGTCTCTTTCAGCTGGATGAGAACAGGAAAGTGAAGGACAGGGAAGGGTGTGTTGAGCCATGTGGGTGGCCCATTCTGTTAGCTGACAAGGAAACTGTCAGCTGTTGATTTACTGTCCCTCTTGCCCTCTTCCTGGAGCACAAGGGAGGTGGAGAAGGGTCAGAGGTCTCTGGATGGGAAGGGGGCAGGGACCCAGAGGGCAGATCTCTGAGCGTGCAAGTTATTAGGCAGAATCAGTGGGGGTGAACTGCTTAGTGAGACTAGGGGTTCCTGCTGGGCTTTCAGGCTGGAGGGACATTCTGACAGACAACCCGGGGTCCACCTACAGCTGCCCAATAAGGCAAGAAATCTGGGTCCCAGGTGGCATCCTAGCTCTCAAAAGGACCCATACAAATCCCTTCCTCTCCTGGCCATTGTCCTGGCTTCTGAAATCAAAGTGCAGAGGTTGGATGAGATGGTGTTTACCGTTAGATTTTTCTGGATTCTCCTTGGCATGGGGCATACGGTGGCTGGCAGTAGCAGACTGGTACAGTCTGGGGACCACCTCCCTCTCCTTCCTGAATAACCCTGCTGGACCTGGGCGAGGAAGTTGGCAGCAGTTCCTAGGGACTCCTACCCTATGGTTATGTCCCTGACCTCGGTGCTTGGGGGCGGGAAGGGTGGGTCGGCTGCAGCCAGCCTGTGGCTGCGGAACCTCCTTGTGTTGGGCTTGAAGTTGCTCTGTTGGGAAGAGGTATTTTTTCCGGTTAAAGCCGATTTCGGGAACAGAGCTAGGGCCCGCCTGATTTTCCTTTCCAAGTGTCCTGCTTGTCCTATGTGCATGGTCCAGTGGCCAGATCGGAGCATTCTCAAAGGGGCATAAATCCCCCCCCCCAAGAACTATCCAATGCCTCTTAAGAATTGGGGAAGGGTGGGTCTAGCGTCTGCTCCCTGGGCAAGGCACCGGTTGATGGGGGAGGGGTGACTGACTGACCCAGGAATGTCTGCAGGAGAAGGACAGGGACAGCCTGCCCTCTTCCAGACAGTGCCTTTCTCCCTGCAGGCCCCAGGAACTCCAGAGAATTGTTCGCTGCTCCTCAGCTAATTGTGCATCCCTGTGTATGGAGCACTGACCTGCCCAACTCCGCTAAGATGCTGCTGGCCTCTCCCTCCACACCATCGAGGGGACGAACCCCCAGCGCTGTAGAGAGGCTGGAGGCCGACAAAGCCAAGTACGTCAAGACACAGCAGGTGATAGTACGTCGTCAGGAGCCAGCCCTGCGAGGGGGACCAGGACCGCTGACGCCACACCCTTGCAATGAGCTGGGGACCTCTGCATCGCCCAGGACGCCTGGGCCTGCCCGTCGGGGTAGCGGCAGGCGACAGCCAAGGCCTGACTCCCTCATCTTCTACCGCCAGAAGCGGGACTGCAAGGCTTCGGTAAACAAAGAGAATGCCAAGGGCCAGGGGCTAGTACGACGCCTCTTCCTGGGCGCCTCCCGGGATGTTGTCCCGAGCAGCCCGGGACCTACAGAGAGACCTGCGGCTCCCGCAGGCTGGGCTGGGTCCCCGGATGGTCCAGAGGCGACAGGGAAAAGAGCGCTGTGTCCCACGTGCTCGCTGCCTCTGTCGGAGAAGGAACGCTTCTTCAACTACTGCGGTCTAGAGCGCGCGCTAGTGGAGGTGCTGGGCGCCGAGCGCTTCTCCCCGCAGAGCTGGGGCGCCGAGCACAGCCCGCAGGTCGCAACGTCGCCGCCGCCCGGCTCCGGGGACACCAGCGATTGGACATCCAGCGACGGGGACGCGGGCAACCAGGACTGTGCTGGTGGCTGCGGTGGAGGGTCGGAGGCGGCGGGGTCCGCGCGGGACGGACGCCCCCCGGTGTCAGTGGTGGAACGCAACGCGCGCGTCATCCAGTGGTTGTATGGCTGCCAGCGAGCGCGAGCTCCACCGCGCGAGTCCGAGGTGTGAGATCACGGCACAGGAGACGGCTCCCGGAGAGTCCGCCTCGTCCGTGAATAAACCCTTTCCCTAGAGCTCAGTTTCCCCATCTGCACACTGAGCAGGCGGGACCACAAGGGCCAGGCGCAGACAGCGGAAAGGGGTGGGGTGGTCACGTAGCCTCTCTGGAGGCTGAGTGTGAGCAGCGATGGAGTGGAGTGGGAGATGAGCGAACTACTGAATAAAGCTAAAATAATCTTTAGAAAAAGCAGCAGATTTGGTTTAGCTGGCAGAAGTGGGGGAAAGGGAAGAACTGGTTGGCGTGACTGAGTGGGTGGATTTTGAGTGTGGGTTCCAGGCTAACCTTGGCCAAACACTCTGCTTTTCTGAGTTATTAAAGGAGGTAGATGGTAGTGTTCTGGAGTAGTTGTAATGCTCGTGCAGATGTGCCTGGAATATAAACTGTAGCTTAAGTTACCCAAGATTCCTGGAGCTTCGCGCTCCCTCCTCCTCCTCCCCGTGGTCCCAAGGTAAAAAAGACTGACATTTGGAGGGTCCGAAATGGAAATCATTAAAACTGAGGCACCTTTGGGTCAGGATTTTGGCATCTGTAACCTCCTCCTGC
>JAQHUG010000134.1:5394729-5414843 GCA_028555095.1 Dicrostonyx torquatus
GTATGTGCAGCCTCTCTGAAGTCACTCCACCTGAGGACATTTGTGACATTGTGAGCCTGGAGTGTGAGTTCAGACAGTTCTATTGGGGATTCCCATAGGGACAGGTAGACTGAGGGAAGGATGCTTGCTGGTCCCTCATCAGCATGCTCTGCTGTGTCGGGGCAGGTATGGCCACAAGGTTGAGCCGCCGGCGGGTATCCTGCCGAGAGCTGGGCCTGCCGGACTGTGATGGATGGCTTCTACTACGCAAGGTACCCAGTGGCTTTATGGGCCCACGCTGGCGCCGCTGCTGGTTTGTACTCAAAGGACACACCCTCTACTGGTACCACCAACCCCAGGTGAGACCCCATGAACACTTGCATAGGCATGTGGACCTAAGGCCACCATTCTTATCTCTGTTTGACACAGGGAAGCACCATACCTAGCCCTAGTATTCCCATTTGTAAAGTGGGGTGGCTTGGTAGAGAAATGAGTTCATCCATGTGTAAAAGAAGGTTGTTAGGGGGACTGAAAAGCTGGCTCAGCAGTTGAAGCACTGGCTACCCAGAGGACTGGTGTGTAGTTCCCAGCACTCACGTGGTAACTCACAGCTATCTCTAACCCCAGTTCTGGGAGATTGAGTGCCCCCTTCTGACTTCTGTGGGCACCAGGCACACATGTGTGCACAGATATGCATCAGTCTAGGCTACATAGCAAATTTCAGGCCAGTCCATACAACAGAGTGAGACTCTTGCTTGTCATCAAACCTGATGGCCTAAGTGTAATACCCATAACCCACATAGTCTGGCAAGTTGTCCTCTGATCTCCATGTGTCTTGTGGCATGGGTGGGTACACACACACACACAATAGATAAATACGAGCCATTTTTTAAGTGTAGGTAAAATTGTTTTTATTCTCCTTACCTTCCTTTTCTTCTGATATTCTATCCAACTTAGTGATGGGCCGCTCAGTCACTTATTCACTTGGTAGACATCCAGATGCCTACTGGACCCAGCTCTGAGTTAGAGCCCTGGGGATACAGAGGAAATTTGGATAGTTCCTGCCCCTCTTGTGACTTGGAGGCCCATGGGGGAAAGGCCCAAAAGGGAAAGGACAATGGGCCATGTGCTAGGATGAAGGGACTTCCAGGCAATGTGTGGGAGCCCAGAGAGGTGTCTGATCTAGTCCAGGGAGTCCAGAAGCTTCTTCGGAAAGCTGTGTTTGGATGTTTGTCAGGTGAAAGGGGAAAGGAAAACCAGGAAGGGAAAAGACTTAGGACACAAAGCAGCTCCTGGGAGAGGACCTGTCTGAGCAAGCTCCTCCCCTTTGGCTATCTTTCTGGTACCTTTGCTCTCTTTTCCCTGCTCAGAGGTGCCCCTTGGCCACACCTCCTGCCCTGAGCTCTAGAAACCCACAGAGGTAACTAGGAAGCTTGAGGGCGCGTGGCTCTTTGCTGACCTGGGGCTCCATGGCGACCTGGGACCCCATGCTGACCTGGGACTCGGTGCTGACCGACCATCATGTTGTGATCCCCCAGGATGAAAAGGCTGAAGGGCTTATCAACATTTCCAACTACAGTCTGGAGAGTGGACAGGACCAGAAGAAAAAATAGTTAAGTCTTGAGATGGGATGGGATGGGGAGAAAAAGGGAGAGGAAGGGTGGGGTAGGGTGGACATGTGGCAGGTGACTGGGGTTCCTGATCCAACCTCTTTCTGGGTTCTGAATGGGCATGCCCAGAGGAGACTGTGACTTGGTTTTGCTTGCCGGCAGTGTGTTCCTGCTGACCCATGACGTGTACAAGCCCTTCGTCTTTGCTGCTGAGACCCTCTCTGATCTGAGCATGTGAGTACCACTTCCTCTTCCTGATTCCCATGGGGTCCCCAGCCTCCACATGCTCAAAAGCTGGGCTCAGGAGACTGGACTCAAACCTCAGCTCTTAGAAAGCCTCAGTTTCATCATCTGCAGAATGGGCAAAGGAGAATTTCAACCTAAGTTGCTCTCTGAGGATCAGATCTGTGGATCTGGGACATGGTAGTTCACCCCTTTAATTCCAGCACTTAGGAAGCTAAGGCAGGAATTTGCAAGTGTGAGACCAGCCTGGTCTACAGAGCGAGTTCCGAGACAGAGTCCAAAGCTACACAGAGAAACCCTGTCTCAAAAAACAACAATGAAAAACAAATAAAAACAAAAAAAAAAAGAACAGGGAAGAGAGCGCTTCTTTACTTCTTTATATTCAGACGCCAGTACTTTACAAAAAAGTTTAAGCAAAATAGTTAAAAACTGTAGGTAAAGGGTGAAAAGCTCAGCGATAAGTGGGCTGCAGTAAATGGGAACCCCACAACCCACGTGCTCCTTCCTCTACAGGTGGGTACGTCATCTCATTACCTGCATTTCCAAGTACCAGACTCCAGGCCAGGCAGCCTCTGCCAGAGAAGAAGGTGAGCATCACAGCGTGGGAGAACGGGTCCAGAAGTTCCTTCCTTTCCCGGGCTGGGTGCTGGAGTTCGAATCCCCTGACCCATTCCCTGGCCTCCTTAAAGTCGCTCTGTGGTTCTCCGACTCCCCACTGTAGATTGCTACAGCGAGACAGAAGCCGAAGACCCGGACGAGGAGGCTGGGTCCTGCTCTGCTTCGGTGAGTAGAGTCTTCACATGAGGAGGTAGGGGCTTGGTAGCAGGATGTGGGAGGCTCCAGCTAATCCTTGCTCTCGTTTGCCTTGCCTCAGCCTAGCCTGGCTCCAGCTTGGAGTGATGCATCACCCACGGTTTCACCGTCGCAGAGTCCAAGGACGTCCTTTGGCTCTTCAGCAGGTGTTACGCGGGGAGAAGGGCACTGGGCTGCATAGATGACCCGAGTATGTTCACGTGTTCTCATCCTGCATCCTGCTTCCACAGACAACAGTGACAGGGTGCTGGAAGGAATGGTACAGGGACTGAGACAGGGAGGGGTGTCCCTCCTGGGGCAGCCACAGCCCCTGACCCATGAACAGTGGCGGAGCTCTTTTATGCGGCGCAACCGTGACCCTCATCTCAATGAGCGAGCACACCGCGTGCGGGCACTACAGAGCACCCTCAAGGTGAGCTGGGAGCACTGAGCATGGGCAAGGATGAGGCTCTGGGCTTCAGGCCCTGGTGTCTGGTTCCCAGCTCCACTGTGAGCTCCAGATGGTAGATTGAAGGCTCAAAGCCCTGGCTTTCTGATTCTGGGGCCCAGTTCTGGACTTCATACTCCATTTGAGGCTCAAGGGTTTCCTGAGCCAAGTTCTAGAAGGTTTTGTGTACGGAGACCAGATACTAACCCAGGCTCTTGGGCCGGGGTATCCTGGTGCTGGGCACAGGACATGAAGTTAGTTCTGGGTTCTGTCCCTCCTGGGGTGAGTTTTGCTGTCTACTCTCACTTCAGGCAAAGCTACAGGAACTGCGGGCCCTGGAGGAAGTGCTGGATGACCCTGAGCTCACGGGAGCAAAGTTCCGTCAGTGGAAGGAACGGAATCAGGAGTTGTACTCAGAGGGCCTGAGCACCTGGGGAGGGATATGGGCCCAGAACAGTACCCAAGCCCCAACCTCTGACTCCAGAGGTCAGTCCCCACAGCCCTTGCCCGCTGCCTCTGACCCCGAGGAGCCCTCTCAGCTTTTTCCTTTGACCTCAGAGAACAGCCTCCAACCTCCTGACCTCTGACCCTGAGGGCTACGCCATCCCCAGCCTCTGACATGTCTAAGACAGCATGCCCAAGGGCTCTGTGTGAGGCTGGAAGTAGTGCTGGTCCTTGGCGTTGCCCCCAGACTGATACCCCTATCCTGGGCTTCCACAGTTTCTGCTCATGTGTCCCCTGGAGTGGAGGGAAAGTGGCCTTCCTCTCTGTGCTGTAGAGATCCCCTAACCCATCCTCAGATCTGGGATATCCCTGCCTCCCGGGCCCTCTGGAAAGGTTTCCCAGACCACATCTGGATGGGCATTTATTTGACATGAGAGATGCTTTTCTACCAAATAAAGTTGATTTCTCTACCATGAACCCTTGTGTCTTTGCTCTGAATTGGGAATCTGCACATACCCCCTCCACACACACGCACAGGGGTGAAGAGCTGTCCCGCTAGAGTGAACGCCTTCTGTCACAGGGTGGGTGACAAGCTCCCTGTGTAGCTCATTACCCTGAGGTGTCCACTCAAGGCTCCTGTGCCAGGGTGCTGGGCTCTGTGGTCAATCATCCCTTTGCCCATCTCACCTTAGTCCCGGGAGGTCAGACCTGCTCCCCTATCCTAGCCCCAGGGAAGGACACTTATCTTCATAGATAAGAAAACTTACCTTTCTGGAAGGACCGGGTGGGCATCTGTGGGACAGGTAGCTGAAGGCAAAGAGTCCTGGGTATCTCTTCTTCACTCAGCCCCACCTCTAGTCCCTGGATCCAGAAAGGGGACCTCTCTGTTCACTGTATTCAAATGACATGGGAGTGCGACCTATTCCCCTGCCCAGCCTCAAACCTCTAACCCCATTCTGAAGCCAGTGGCTAAATACCTGGTTCTATCTGAGGTATTGAGTGGGAGGAGGTTTTTTTTTTTCTTTTCTTTTTTTAATCCGGTTGGAATGTCTTGGTAGAACACAGAAGGGTGTGGGTAACAGCTGCCTTTGTGACCTCACCTCAACAGGGAGAGAGCCTGCCTGCAGCAAATCTTCACTGGAGAGAAGGGGACAGAGTAAAGATGTCTGAAAATCAAAAATGGTGGCTGCAGCGGCCCGAAACCAGCAGGGTAAAATATTTGAACACTACAGTGGGGAGCCCCTGGTTTGGGTAGGGGCAGTGATCACACTAAAGGCCTGCTCCTATCCCCTGTAGAAAAACAACACCTATGCACTCATCGGCCGGCATGAGGAGCAAGTACTCATCAGCCGCAGGGACATCATGGACAAGAAGGTAAGGACAGGAGAAAGGTAGGGACAGGCTGGACTGAGACTTAAGTGACCCCATAGTTCCCTTCGCGGCCCTCTGCCCTTTAAATGTCCTGAGGACCTTTGTTAGGAGCTAATGCCCGCTGAAGTGACTCCTCACAGGAACCCCTCTGTTGTGATAGCCACTCACCAGCAGATACTCCAGGACCCCCAAAGGTCCCCAACAGCAACTCTCTTTTGATGATATTTTTTTGTGACTTCTTTACTGGCAACAACAGCACCCTCTAGGGCAGACCCCCAGGTGGACCCCCATTCCCGGGGAACAGGGAGTAAATGGTGACACCTGCCTGAAGGAAGGTCTCCATTCCCTCCCAGGACGCCTTGGACATACAGGAGTTCATCACAACCTTGTTCGTCAGGCAGTTGCTTCGACATCCCGCCTTCCAGCTGCTGCTGGCCTTGCTGCTGGTGACCAACGCTGTTACCATTGCTATCCGTACCAACTCTTACCTTGGTCAGGTGGGCTGCTGGCCTGGGACAGATGCTTCCTTTCCAGGCCTTTGACTCTTTGTCTGTGTATGATGGATGGTTGGATTGGAAGTCCTTCCGGACTCTGGTCACCAAACAGGCCTAGTGCAGCAAACCTTTCACCCTAATGTTAGGAAGGCAGAGGCAGTCCGATATCTGTGAGTTAGAAGCCAGCCTTGTCTGTGTAGCAGGTTGCAGGCTAAGCAGACTGCACAGTGCGATTATGTTCAAATAAGTAAATACATAGAAAAGACAGTCTCCATGGACCGTCTTGGGATCTGCAAGTCACGAATGACTTTTTGGGCTAGAGAAATGGCTCAATGTCTAAGAGCACTTGTTGCTTTTCCGGAGGACCTGAGCTTGGTGACCTGAGTATGGATTTTCAGAACCCAAAAAAAAGCTGGATGCCATGGTTTGGTGTAGGTGAGAAGAGCCACGGAGTCACATCCATGGGTTCTTCACTTCCTCCCTGTGGTACTTGGATTGAGCCCAGGGCCTTGCACCTGCTAGATTACCATTATACCACTAGTCTATGTCCTCAGCCCCATGGGCTTTTCTGATGGTTGACATTGCTAGTTAATATTTAATGAGCCTTTACTATTTGCCACCTTACGTTATCACATACCATCATTTTATGCATGTAGACAAGACTGCATACAGGAAGTCAGGTGTGTGACGTGAGCAACAGTGTGGGAGCTAGTGCCATGTGTTGGGACAGAGGGATATAGGAGAAAAAGGTTTGGAGAAGCGGGAATATGGGAATAGCTCAAGAGGAGTTGATAGACCTAAAAGACTGCAGGTGCTAGCCAGGCGGTGGTGGCGCATGTCTTTAATCTCAGCACTCGGGAGGCAGAGGTAGGTGGATCTCTGTGAGTTCGAGACCAGCCTGGTGTAGAGTGAGTTCTAGGACAGCCAGGTCTACACAGAGAAAGCCTGTCTTGAAAAACAAGATAAAACAAACAAACAAAAGACTGCAGGCGCGTGGGGCTGGAGATGGACACTTCAAAGCTGCCAGTGTCTAGGTGATGGGGATTAAGGCTGAGTGGAGATGGAATACAGAATGTTATTGAAGGCAGGAGAGGGCCAACACAGATGCCCAGTAAGGGTTAGGGACGGAGGAGGAGGTGGAAGGGTGCCTGAGAGGCATAGGCAGTGTCAAATGGGGAGCTCGGGAGAGTGAGAGTCAGGAGAGGACAAAGAAGCAGGCAATAGGGCTGGCCGGGAGAAGTAGGCCTGATAAAGACTAGATAGTCCCCATAGTGAGTGAGTGCACCTGGCCTGCCCCAGAGCCAAGTGATGGCGGAAGCAACTCACCCTTGTAGCTTGCACAGCGAGGACTGTGGAGGTCCATGCACCAGCCATTGTTGGGTTATGAATGCAAACGGTCAAGCATTCTGATAGTGAACTAGAGCTGGGGAGACAAAAAAAGAGAGGGAAAACAGAGGGAGCAGCATTGCAGATTTTTCTTTCATTTTGCATGTGTATATGTGTGTGTGTGTGCGCGCGTGTGCGTGCTCGTGTGCATGCATGTGTATGTGTGTGTGTATGTGTGTGTGTGTTTGTATTCCTGTGTACATGTACCATTGCAAGAATGTAGAGGTTGAGTTACAGGAACAGACTCTCTCCTTCTACTATGGGATCCATCTAAGGTTGCCAGGCTTGATGGCAAGCACCTTTATCCACTGAGCCACCTTGCCAGTCCCCGAGGACCATTTTGTAAAGATCTTATTATGGGTCACAGTCAAAAATGCTGGAACTGAGGCTGAGAATGTAGTTCAGTTGGTAAATCAGAAATTCATGCTCACCCTTGGCTACATAGTTTGAAGCTAGCCTGGGCTACATGAGATTCTCAAAAAATATAGTAGAACAGGAAAATTAAGCAAAGCCTGAGACCCTAGCGTGGAGTTTGTGACTGAAGATCAGAGCCTAGAAGGCTGTAGGTGCAGCCAGCCGGCTGGCCGTAGTGAGTATGGACAGCAGGAGGCCCACATATCGGACAGGGAATCTGTTGGCTACTGTGGTACAGAAAGAGAAGAGGCAAGGTAACTGGTTTTCTGGGGTGGACTCCATGGCCTGGAAGGGGGGTCACAGCTATAAGGAAGCTGAGAGAGCAAGATTGAGGTTGGGGAAGAGTGAACGTGGTTTTGGACAGAGCGTAGCTACCTATCTACCGATCCGTGCACCCAGGGCACATGTCCTGGATCTACAGAAGGAGGACACCTCTGACCTTACCCAGAGAACTTGGAATGCTGAAGCCATAGAAGTAGTTGGGACCAGGCTAGCAGAGAAGTTCCCTAGGGTCTGGTGTCCTGCAACTCATGGGGGAGGGGGTCTATTTTATGTTTTTTGTTTTGTTTTGTTTTGCTTTCTTCAGTCCCAGAGTCTGTTTAGCCCTCCCTTCACCCCTTTCCCAAACAGCCTACTCTAGAGGCTGGGGTGAAGGCTCGCCGTGTGCATCTGGGCTCCTAACTCCCCATCTGGGAGAGACGACAGAAAAGGACAGAACAGTCACATGACATGGCATGTGACTGCGCTTAGCACTGCCTGGCGTCTGTGCAGAAAGTAGTTCCTAAAGGAACCCATAGAGATGCTAAGGTGTAAGAGTAACAGGGGTACCCCCACACCCTCTCTCCAGCCCCCACACCCTCTCTCCAGCACCCCATCCTCTCTCCAGCCCCCATACCCTCTCCCCAGCACCTCCATCTTTCTCCAGCACCCCATCCTATCTCCAGCACCCTTATCCTTTTTGCAGCCCCCTGCATCCTCTCTCCAGCCCCCACACCCTCACCCCAGCACACTCTCTCCAGCCCTCTTCATCCTCTCTCCAACCCCCACACACCCTCTCCAGCCTGGTGCAGATTCTGCTCACTGATGCCTCTGCCCCTCTCTTTCTCTGTCCTCCTGGCAGAAACACTACGAGCTGTTCTCAATCATAGATGAAATTGTACTGACCATCCTTCTGTGTGAGGTTCTTCTCGGCTGGGTCAATGGCTTCTGGGTTTTCTGGAAGGTAAGGTCCCCGGAATTCCTGTCAATATACCCTCATCTCATCCCCCTTGGGATCTGTGGGCACATCAAGTCTTTGTCCTGAAAAATAAAGGGTTTGTATGGAGAGAGAGTGTATCAGTGCAAGGAGTCTTGTGGGGGAGATTTCAGAGAAATCTGTGATTGGGCAGAATGTACGTTGTTCAGGAAGTGCCCCCTCCATGTGTTTGAACCCCTGACTCCTGCCTTTCCAGCTCTCTCTACTCACATGAACCCTGGTTTCTGTCTTTCTGGAAATGGAGTCAAGGAATTGAGAGTATCTATCTTAATTTACATGGTTCTGGATCAGAACTCCATAAACTTTTTCTGTAATGGAGTAATTTGTTATGTTTTATTTGGTTTGTGTGGGGGGCTTGTTTGGTTGGTTGGTTTGGTTTTTTCAGACAGGGTTTCTCTGTGTAGCCCTGGCTGTCTGGAAATTAGTTCTGTAGACCAGGCTGGCCTCACAGAGATCCGCCTGCCTCTGCCTCCCGAGTGCTGGGATTGAAGGTGTGCGCCACCACCACCACCAGACTTGTATTTTAAGTTTTATAGGCTCTGTAGTACTCGCCTCTGTCAGGCAGTGTGAAGCACAGCCAGCACGCAGATGGATGGGAGTGGTTGTATCCCAGCATAGCTCCCCGGTCCCCTGTGTGTTGATGAGGTGTTTGTTTGTTGGTTGTGGGTCTTACTATGTTGCCCAGGCTGTCCCCAAACTCCTGACCTCTAGTGATTTTCCTGTCTCAGCCTCCCAGTGATCAGCTCTAGTCCAGTAAGATTCCACTTGCCCCAGGCACAGTCTGGAGGCTGAGGTACAAGGATACCTGGGCTACGTCGTGGGAGGCTCTCTCCGGAAGACAGACAAAACCCTTCACGTGTGGACCCTGCAGTTTGAGTTTCATGGAATTTTCACATTTCCCCTCTGACCCTCCTTCTTCCCTTGCTTTCAGATCACACACTGACTCTCTTCAGGAGGTGTCTGTCTCCCAGGCTGGGCTTTTGCTGCTCTGGGTCTCCTTCCTAGGTTCTAGAAATTCTCTCTGGCAGAGTTAAAGACTGTTCTCTATATACCTCCCTCAAAAGAGTCTATGAACCCCAGAACTTGTAACACCACCATCTCCTGAGTGACTGGGATGAAGCCCTTGACTCCACAGAGAGGCAGACTTGTGTCTCCCTGTGTGTGCGGTGACTTGGTGAGGTGAGCAAGACTTGAGCTTATTTGATTGCCTCCCAAGGTGAAGAGCACCTTCCGTAAAAACAGAGCTTTCTTTTTCAATGTTTACCTCAGCCACACATTGAACAGAAGGCTGTAGAAAACCACGTAGAGTCCTGGATCCAATCTAGTCCAATCCCTCACCCTCTTGCCTTCACTCACCTCTGTGGTAATCTTCTAACCCCTGTTTATCCTCTCAGCTGCTGGTTTATAATCCTAGGCACATAGGCATGTATTTTTAGCGCTCCCTTTTCTGACTGTAGCCTAATGCTTTACTCTTAGTTGGTACTTATGGAATTCTGGTAATCTTTCTTTATTAGTACACGATGAATGGGCTGTAGCTTATGCTACTGGTCTCTTATTGCTGGATCCATTAGTTGTTTTCCACTTCTTTTGTATTTATATATTTATGACTTATTTTTGAGACAGGGTATCACTGTGTAACTCTAGCTGGCCTGGAACTCCCTCTGTAGACCAGGCTAGCCCAAATTCACAGAGCTCTCACTACGTCTGCCTCCAGAGTGCTGCAACTAAAGACATGTACCACCAGGCCTAGGTACTTTGATTTTATTAATTATAGTGTTTGTCACACTTTACACTAAGGCAGGAGCATGCAGGAATTTTCAAGTCACCTAACTAGACAGATCAAATCATTGGCTAAAGGGCTACCCTTGTATATATGGGGGCGTCTTCACTGTGAGTCTCTGAGAAGTACTGTTTTCATAGCTATAGGACTATGATTATGTGTTCGCGGCATGTTAGGGGTGACAGTCAGGAGATGGCAGCTGGCTAGCTTTGCTCTCGGAGGAACATTGAGTCTTCCATTGTGGCAGGCAGACAAGGTGTTCCCATGGGCTGAGCTTGACAGACCCTTTGGGCTGTTCCCCCCTGCAGGATGGCTGGAACACCCTCAACTTCATGATTGTCCTTATGTTGTTCATGGGATTCTTCATAAAACAACTTGATATAATTGCCATCACCTACCCTCTCAGGTGAGTTGGGAGCTCTGAAGGTAAGAGGGTTATCTATCCTGACCGCAGGAGTGAGTAAGGAAGTCATTACCATCTGGGGCTCAGCTCTGCCTCTTTGGGAAGTTGGTGGAAGGGAGGTAACAAGGAGGAAGGGGTCTGGGAAGAGTCAAGGGGCACCCCTGAGAGGCTCTGCCACAGGGCACTTCGGCTGGTACATGTGTGCATGGCAGTGGAGCCCCTAGCCAAGATCATCAGGGTCATCCTGCAGTCGATGCCGGACTTGGCCAACGTTGTGGCCCTCATCCTCTTCTTCATGCTGGTCAGTGTCTCCCAGGCCCCAGCCTATCTCCTTCCCCGAATAGAACCTGTAGGGCAGTGGGTGGGGATGGATGCCTAGAAAAGCAAGGGGCTTGGGTTGGAATCCTTGTGGGTCCCTGGCAGCATTTATTTGCATTAATTTGCACATCTTGTCAAGCTCCAAGGTCAGTGGGTGAGGTTAGGTGAATTGTGGTCTCTTTGGCAGGTATTCTCTGTGTTTGGGGTCACACTCTTCGGTACGTTCGTGCCCAAGCATTTCCAGAACATGGGGGTTGCACTGTACACCCTCTTCATCTGCATCACCCAGGATGGATGGGTGGACATCTACAGTGACTTCCAGTGAGTACAGGTGGGGTTCTGGGGTTTCCTCCCCTTCTGGCTAGGGCAGGTGAGGGAAACTATGAGAGGGGCCCCTGGGACTTGGATGAAACTGGCCTCACAGGAAGTGAATACCCAAGAAAATCATGGTTCTTGAATCTTGTTTCTGTAGAAGCTTCACACATTCATAGGGTCACCTGACCCTGTTCACGGAGCACCTTGTTGCTTGACCTTGGGCCAGGGAGCAGGTCTGTGGTTGTGCCTGAGGTTACTAAGTGGCCTCCAGCTTGCACTAGAGCCAACCACCTAGAGGCCTGGGAAGTTGGGGTTCAATTCATTATCAGACCTGCTCCCCAAGGTCATTTTTGTGTTCTGTTCTCGGCTTGTTGTCTGTCAAGTTCAAGTCCAATTTCATTCCATCCCACTCCCCTTTGTGAAATAAAAGCCAAGTAGGCAAAGGGTTTCTTCAGTCATAGGGAGTGGAGAGTCTAGCATTCAGGAAGCCGAGGTAGGAGAATCAGGAGTTCAAGTACAGCCAACCTGGGCTGTAATAAGACCCTGTTTCAAAGAAGAAAAAAGGGGGAAGGGTGGGAGGAAAGGCACCTGGGGGTGGAGCTTAGTCGGTAGAGTGTTTACCTAGCCTGGGTTCAATCCCCCAAACCACACAAGCCAAGATTGGTGACATTCACCTACACTACACAGTCTGAGGCCAGCCTGAGCTAATTTGAGAACCAGTCGGGGGAAAAAAGCTGACATGTTGGTACACATTTTTAATCCCAGCATTCAGGAGGCAGAGGCAGGAGGATCTCTGTGAGTACTCAGTCAGCCAATTTCAGACCAACCAGACTTACATGGTAAGACCTGGTCTCAAAAAAACAAAAACTAAAAATACCACCAAATTCAAAACCACAAAACCCAAAACCAAACCAAACCAAAACCAGCAAAAAAGTGGAGTGTTAGGGCCCAGAGCATGGTTGGTTGCTTGGTGGAAGATGCCTTCAATCCCAGCACTGGGGAAGCACAGGCAGTCTAATCCCTGAGGCCAGCCTGACCTACGTGGACTGCACAGTGAAGTGGCACTGGGCTTTTGAGTCTTTTCCCCTGCACCAGCCCTGTGACATTAGACAAACTGTTCCACTGTGGGACTCAAGCTGGAAGTGATCTTCCGGCCTTAGTCGGCTAAGCGCTGAGATCACAGAAGTGAGCCACCAAGACTGGCTTGTTTGTTTGTATATGTATCTTATAGTTCTGGATCTTAAGCATGCTAAGCCTTCTCCTACGGAGCTATAGCTCCAACCTCTAGCTTTTAAAAGTTGGAGGAGCCGGGCGGTGGTGGCGTCGGCCTTTAATCCCAGCACTCGGGAGACAGAGGCAGGTTGGATCTCTGTGAGTTTGAGGCCAACCTGGTCCACAAGAGCTAGTTCCAGGACTGGCTCCAAAGCAACACAGAGAAACCCTGTCTCTAAAAACAAAACAAAAAAATAAGTTAGAGGGGTTGATTTGTCTCTTTTCCTTTTATTTTGAAGTGGAGTCTAGTATAGCCCAGGATAGCATTGAATGTCTCCTGCTCCTCTCACTTCCCAAATGATCACGGTCATACACCACCCCCTTGGTTTATGTTGTACTGGGACTTTGTGCACCCTGGGCAAACACTACCAACTAAGTTTCACTCCTAGTTTGGTTTTTTTGTTTGTTTGTTTGTTTGTTTGTTTTTTAGACAGGAACTCAGGTAGCCCAGGCTAGCTTTGAACTCCTGATCTCCTATCTTTACTTCCTGAGTGTTGGGATTTTGATCTTCAGTTTATGAATTCATAATTAGAGACTCCAGTGCAATACTGACTACCTCATAGAGTGCTGTTAGGGTCAATCTAGAAACTTTATAATGCACTTCTAGAGTGCGGCTCGGCATAGAGTGCTTCTATTTATAGCATATGAAAGTATAGCCTGCGCTTTATAATGCTTACATACCAATCTCCTGGTAGGGCTGGTTTGAGTGTTGGCCCTGCTGCCTAGCAGGCAGCACAGCAGGCCTCAAGTCAAAGAGCTGCTTCTGCAGCCAGCAGGAGTGGAAAATAGTCCCTTGGTTTTTTGTTTGTTTGTTTTTGTTTTGTTTTTCGAGTCAGGGTTTCTCTGTAGCTTTGGAGCCTGTCCTGGAACTAGCTCTTGTAGACCAGGCTGGCCTCAAACTCACAGAGATCCGCCTGCCTCTGCCTCCCAAGTGCTGGGATTAAAGGGATGCACCACCACTGCCTGGTGAGTCCTTTGTTTTAAAGATGAGAAAACTGAGGCTTAAAGGGTTAGAGAAATGACAGAGCTCCTGACTGCCACCCGCAGGACGAACGATGGAGAGATTGCCATGCAAGTCGGAGGTGCCATCTACTTTTCCATCTTTATCACCATTGGCGCTTTCATCGGCCTCAACTTGTTTGTGGTTGTCGTGACCACAAATCTGGAACAGATGATGAAGATAGGAGAGGAGGGACAACAGCGTCAGATAACTTTTAGTGAGGTGCATGGGATGGGGAGGACGGGAGGGAGGAGAGTATGTGAGTGAATGACTTGTGTACGTGTGTGTTTGCACACTCCAGTGCATGGAGAAAGCCAAATCCAAAACCTGGAGGCCAGACCTCCACCTCTCTAACGTCTACTCAGTGACTGAGGCTCCTGGGGGCTGGGTATGGGTTCCTAGATGTGCCATGATAATTCAAAGCTGAGTGATGGGGTGGCATGAGGGCATTCACCCAAAGGGATTCTGAAGTTCTTCTCTATGATGGGAATGACAATAGCACTCGGTTGCCAGGACCCTCATGAGATATAGGAGCTGATGAGTGCTTGCAAGTAAGAGCTCAATAAATGAATGAACTGGAGATTGGGCTCAGTGGTTTTGAGCACCGATTGCTCCTGCAGAGGTCTTGGGGTCATCCATATGGTCACTCGCAACTGTTTGTGACTCCAGTTCCAGGGGAGTCATAGCCGCCTTCTGGTCTTCACAGGCATTGTATGTACATGGTGCCCTTACTGACATACATGCAGGCAAAACATTCCTACACATAAAATAAAAATAGATATTGGCTGGATGTGGCAGTGCATGCCTTTAATCCCTGCAGAGGCAGGTGGATCTCTGAAGTCAGCTTGGTCTTCAGAGTGAGTTCAAGGCACACTACAGAGAAACCCCATCTTGAGAAGCAAAACAAAACTGAGTGGTGGTGGCGCACACTTTTGGTGTGAGCACACACTTTTGGTGTGAGCACACACTTTTGGTGGTGGCGCACACTTTTGGTGGTGGCGCACACTTTTGGTGGTGGCGCACACTTTTGGTGGTGGCGCACACTTTTGGTGGTGGCGCACACTTTTGGTGTGAGCACACACTTTTGATCCCAACACTCAGGAGGCAGAGGCACAGGCAGGTGGATCTTTGTGAGTTTGAGGCCAGCCTGGTCTACAGAGCCAGTTGTATAGTACAGCCAGGGCTACACAGATAAACCCTGTCTCGAAAAACCGAAGGCGGAAAAAAAAGCAAAACGAGGGTGGGGGACTGAGGGAGGAGGGAGAAAGGGAAGAGGGAAGGAAGGAAAAGAAAAAAAAGAACTTAATAAATGTTAGCTCCTCAGTATTCACTTGGTAGAACTTGCTTTTAAAAGGTGCAGAGTGGAGCCGAGTACTTTGGAAAGGTCAGAGGGCCAGGATCATCATCTCCCAGAATAGGTAGGGCTTTAAAGGTTTGCTGGGGCGAGAATTTCCAAAGGGATCCAAGAGGGGCTTATGTCCCTCTTGAAACTGAGTCACCACAGCCAGGAAGGGAGGCCTAAGATTAACTGGAGCTGAGGAGAGGACCCAGTGTAGAGCAGCTAGCCTGGCTTCCTGGAGGCACAGATAAAATAAGGTCAAATGTTATAATACCAAAAGGGTTAAAGGGGCATGTCTTAAGAGACTCAGCCTCTCTGAAGTCACATGGCCCTGAGCTGCCTACCCTCTCCACCTGCTGTCCTCAGACAGGTACAGATAAGGAAGACTTTGCCAACGACCTGCCACTGGTGCATTGTACAGAGGCCCGCAAGGAGGCTTCTGGTCACCCTCAGGAGCCGCTGGCTGGGGGTCCCCTGTGCAACCTCACGGAAAAGACCTGCGATAATTTCTGCCTGGTGCTTGAAGCCATACAGGAGAACCTAATGGAGTACAAAGACATCCGAGATGAGCTCAACACGTAGGGGAGGGTACTGGGGAGTCAGAGCTGGGCCTGGCTGGCCTCAGGCCCATTTTCTAAGTAACTTGCCCAGAGTTCAAGCTTCCCAACTCAGGAGCTGGTATCCTGATCTTTCGGGTTGTGCCTTTCTCCCAGGAGGTCCCTGCATGGCCTGGGTTTCTCTCAGGGGAGGGAGGAGGGAAGAGGAAGGAGGGTACACACCATGGAAGAAACGGAAGGGCTTCGCGGAGGAACACAATGTCTCTTCGACCCCAGGATCGTGGAGGAGGTGCGCTCCATCCGGTACAACCAGGAGCAGGAAAAGGAGTTGCTGCATAAGCACACCTCCAAAAGCCTGTCCTTCCAGAGCGAGTCCTCCGTGGACATGCGTGAGGTGGCTACCCAGCAAGACTTGATCTCTGCCCTGGTCAGCAGGGAAAAGGTGCGCATTCCCTTCCCTACCTAATCAACTCCTCCCCGCCCCCACCCCCAATACCCCGACAGGCACCACAGTCAAGATTTCCTTCCTTTACCTGTTGACCCTCTAAAATCCCCCCTCATCTCAGCTGGCACCCATTGGTCAAGTCTAGTCAGAGAGGCCCTGCTTCCTCCCATCAGGCTCAGCCCTAGGAGCCATCCCCCTCCCTCTTCCCCTTCCCCAGCACCTACAGACCTATCTTTTTCTTAGATATTTGCCAGCTCAGCTCTTCCTTGGAAGCAGGCCCTTAGTCCCACATTGGATAAAGGACCCCTGTCGACCCATCTAGGGTGCATATGAGCACCTCTTATCTCATGGGACTGGAGTGGAATGGAGTCTTGGGAATGCCTGGGCTCCCCAGTTCAGCATGGGTTCTAGGCATGTCAGAGTTACCCAGTAGGGGCAGCTAGCTGTTGAGGCAGGAGGAGGAAGGTAAGCGGAATGACAAGAAGACCTTTTGGTTTGCAGGTTCATGAGTCTAGCTCAAATATACTCAGCAAACACAAGTTCAGCCTCTGAGAAGGCAGAATGGGAGCCAGGGGCCTGCACACACACGGGATCAGCTGCTGCATCTTCCTGCATCCCGGACTGGAGCCAATCGCTCTCCCTTCCACCTGGGTGGCAGAGGCCATGGGGCTGGGATGGTGGCAGCATCTGCAGGGTTTATATGCCTGTGAGCCTGAGGTCCGGAGGAGTCAGGACAAAGGATTCTGGGCAACAATGGAAGCCCCACAGCAGGGATGAGCACAGAAAGGGGTAGCCAGGTGGTGGCCTAAAGATGAGTATCCCTGACATCTGCTCCAGCTGGAGCTGGACAAGGCCTGGGTGGGCCCAAGTATTGAAAAGAGCCAGGCCAGTAAGGCTGTATGCACCAAAAATAAAATTTTATGTTATAATCAATTATTCTGACTAGCTGTTCTCAACCTGTTTTGCATCCTTGCCTTTGGTCTCCTAGATATGAAAGATTGTGCTTCCTAAAAGCCTGTTTGCATGGGGCATGGTGGCTCACACCTAATTCCCAGCACTGGGGAAGTTGAGGCACAATTTACTGAAGAGCAGTCCCAGGAGGAAAGAATAAGGCAGGCAGAGGCAAAGACAAAAAGGAAAGTAGGTGACAAGGAACGGCCACCTCCTTATGCCCCCAGCCACCCTGGAAAGGATAAAATGGGAGAGTGAAATGGGACAAGTAAGGGGGCTCCATCCTTGCCAGGAAGAAATAAATATACCAGCCTCGGGGAGGAACTGCAAAGTTGGGGCTCTCACACAGAGGAACATGGGGCGGAGCCTCCTGGGGATCCTAACCCTATTTACTCAGAGGCCTATAGGGCTAAGGTTTACAGACCCCAAGCCTTCCTGGTCAATGTTACCCCCAACCATAACCGCCCCCTAGCCTGGTATTCTTGTGAATCTGAGGACCTGAAAGAACTGAGGAAGGCAGTGGCGGAGGATGGCCCCAACTCCCCTTGGGCCATGACCCTCCTTATCATCCTTGTGTCCCCAAGGACTGGTATGATCTGGCTAAGGCTATCCTGGGGGAATCCCAATATGTTAAATGAAAGGCTTTCTTTAAGGAGGCCTGTCACACTAGGGCAGAGTTCAATAAAGTGGCTGACCCTCCAGTTCCCATCACTTATCTGATGCTAACTGGTACGGGGAATGCTTTTCTACTGGGGTCCAACAAGCCACGATTGCAGCTCTGTATCAGGACCAAGTTAGACAAGCAGGCCTGGAGGCCTGGGCCAAGCTAGAGGAGGGACCCACTGAGTCACCTACAGCTGGCATGATGCAAAAGCCAGTGGAGCCACTTCGAGGGGTTGTCTGCAAACCTCCTGGGACAAGATTTGTTAGAACAAACGGATGCCATTGTTACCACTGACCACCTAGCCTTTTATGATGATAAAACTGAGCAAGGCGTCATCAGGCAGACCCCAGACACCTGGATTCACCCCCAAAAGTAGAGGCCACTGTTCCTAGGGTCCCCTCATTAGGTGGGCACCTGGTAAGCCAGTATGGGCGGAGCAGTGGCCATTTCCTGAACTTAAGATGCTCAAAGGAAATCACCAGAAATCTGCTTAAAGAGGAACGGATAAGGCCCTCAGTGAGCCCCTGGAACAGCCCTGTGTTTTTGATATATAAGCCTAATGAGACCTGGAGAATGTTACAGGACCTATGAGCAATCAGTGCCCCTTTAAGGGGCTTACCTTGGGTCCCAGCAATCCCCTCCCAGTTTCACCTCACTGTAATTGATCTAAAGGGCTGCTTCTTCTCAATTCCTCTTCATGAGGAGGATTGTGAAAAGTTTGCCTTTTCCATTCCTACAGTTAACTCCTCTCAACCTGACGAGAGATACAAATGAACTAATGTCCCACAGGGAATGGCCAATAGTCTGGCCTTTTGCCAACAATATTTATATGCTATTCTCTCTC
Source organism: Dicrostonyx torquatus (assembly GCA_028555095.1). Lineage (NCBI taxonomy): Eukaryota > Metazoa > Chordata > Mammalia > Rodentia > Cricetidae > Dicrostonyx > Dicrostonyx torquatus. The sequence continues at coordinate 5,413,054 of JAQHUG010000134.1, forward strand.
CTTATTTTGACAAAGATAATACCCTCCTATATGTTTTTTGTTTGTTTGTTTGTTTTTGTTTTTTCGAGACAGGGTTTCTCTGTGGCTTTGGAGCCTGCGCTGGAACTAGCTCTTGTAGACCAGGCTGGTCTCGAACTCACAAAGATCTGCCTGCCTCTGCCTCCCGAGTGCTGGGATTAAAGGCGTGCGCCACCACTGCCTGGCCTCCTCCTATATGTTTATATGGATATCTAATCATCGGGCATTTGGAGGAATCAGGGCTAGCTCCCTCAGTAACCACTATTGTTGATATCCTCCAACAACATGGCTTTAAAATAACTCCAAACAAAATACAAAAGTTACCCCCATTTTATATATTGGAATCCCAATTAACACTCACTCAAGCCAAAGTGAATGGACCCCAGTTCTGCCTGAGCCTCTCACTTTATCGGGGTTACAAAAGATACGGGGGGTGGTGGAAATGAACTGGGTAAGGCCCTAGTTGCCTGTAGAGACTGGCAGACTAGATGTGTTGTATGATCTCCTAAAAGGGGGAAATCTTATGAGATCATTTTCTTGCCCCCTGAGGGCCATCAGGCACCCACTGAATTCGGCAATGAGTTCTATCAGGCTTCTTTGGTGAGATATACTCCTAACATCCCAATCCAAGGCTGGATATTATTAGGGTAAAAGACCATGCTGACTGCCATTGTGCAGCAGTCACAACCACTAGGATGGGTACACACCACCCTGGGGGGCACTCCCAGAGTGTACTCTCAAATAGCTGATGTGATCATAAAAATCAGGGACACGTCCCTCCGACATTATGGAAAAGATCCCTCTAAATTAATAATTCCACTCAAAATTAAGGATTTAGAATGGGCAGCCAGACATTGTTCTCGACTGAGTCTCACCCTGGAGGGATTTCTGGGGACCCTGGACACCCACTTTGGGGAGTCCCGGTTAGTGAAGCTATATCAAGAACTACACTGGAGAGTCCCCTTAGTCTTTTCTTCTAGACCCCTGCCCCAAGCTTTCACAGATGGTGGGAAGAATGGGGCCACCTTTGTAGTTTTCCCTGCAGGGGGGACCAAAACAAAAATTGCCAAAATTCTCCCTTGTGGGGGACCCACTCAATAAAAGGAAATGATGGCCGTATATTTTGCCCTACAAGAGGTCCCAGAACCCTGCAACCTCTGTTCAGACAGCTCTTATGTGGTGAACCTACTGCCACACTTACCCTATGCCTACATCAGATGGGATGCTAATCCTGTTTCTGCCTGGATGATACAACTCGGATCACTCTTAGAAGGTAGAAAAAAACCCATATATAGTCAACACCTCAGAGGTCACCGAAACCTCCCTGGCCTCATTTCCCAAGGGAGTGCTGCTGTGGATGCTGCAGCTTCGGGGCCTGTCTCATAGAGATCTCAACTCTGCCCATACAAAATGCTACCCAAATGCATGACTTAACTCATTTCAGCTGGAGAGGACTCAAATACCTATACCCCCAGATCCCCACAACAGAATTAAAGAGAATTGTTCATACATGTAAGACTTGCCAACAGTTTCTCCACACCCTCCTTTACAAGGGCCGGGGGTGAACCCAAGAGGGTTAGGACCCAATATTATCTGGCAAACAATGTAACACATTACCCTCTGTTTGGCAAATTAAAATATATATTTGTGACCATAGACACATACTCTAAAGCATGCTGGGCTAGCGCCCACTCAGAGGAAAAGGTAACTCATGCCAAAAGCCACTTCTTACAATGTTTTCCTACATTGGGACTACCACAACAGGCCAAGAC
>JAQHUG010000134.1:5466277-5499493 GCA_028555095.1 Dicrostonyx torquatus
TTAGAACAGGGTTTCTCTGTGTAACAGACCTAGATGTCCTGGAACTAGCAAACTAGCTCTTTTGGACACCAGACTGGCCTCCAACTCACAGAGACCTGCCTCCCAAGTGCTGGGATTAAAGGCATGTGCCACCACCACCTGGTTCAAATCTTATTAATCAGAAAAGAATGTAAGAGTCTTTGGCAAAAAAGGAATTGATGGTATATTATATAGATTCTGGCCCCTAGAAAAGGAAACCGAATGCATTGAGTATCTTCTCTCAGAGATACCCTGTATCACATCATCCTCAGTGGGAGCAAGGTGGAACTGTTTTGCTCCAAAGACATAGTAAATAATAGAACCAAGAATCAAAGCCACAATGATTTTGATTTCATAGTTCTAGAAGAATACTTTTTCTTTCAGCTTGCAAGATAAACAGTCTGTGGAGGATGCCAGTGAAGAAGGTCTCACAGTGGAAATGGAATCCCAGCAGAAGGAATGTGATTCCCTCCGAAAGGTGATTAATGGTTTCTGGGCTCTGATCTGGGTAGGCTGGGAAGAAAGAAGAGATTGTGTACTGGGAAAAAAAATCAGGAATTCTGTCTTAAGCCACCTAGGATCTGCTCCTAAGGGCTTTTCTCTCTTCAGAGAAGTAAGCCCTGTATAGTAAGTTTGCATTTTAGGTATTCAGTCTTATAACAAGTAAGTTGCTTATTAGGAATACATGCAAAAGCTAGGGTCAACATGCCCCTCAGATGAATCAAAATGATGTACTGAAGCCCAGGTGCCCTGCAGTCATGGTTCAGGTCCTGGAGAAACTGAACTGCCAAAGTTCAGAACGTTATAACCAATGAGGTAGCCCAATTTCTCAACTCAGCAAATAATAGAGATCCAGTAACCTGCTGGTAAGACAGGTTACAGGTTACAGAAATGGGTCAGAGACTGTTAACTCTGGAGGCACAGAAAGCTGGAACTGTTTGTGTTCTCTGCTTGGATAGATTACTATGACCAAAACTCTAAATCCGTACCCATTGTAGCTCTGGATAGGGAGACTCAGAAAGCTAAATTTGTCCTTTTCCAAAGAACCTTGCTGTGTACTGGGTATGTATAAAGTTAATTCCACTGACCTGCAGTTATTAGGGGAAGGTCCCCTACCCTAGAAGTGCTCATTTGAACTATTGCAGTTCTCTGTAAGACTCTGACTAGAAGTTCGAGGCCAGCCTGGTCTACAAGAGCTAGTTCCAGGACAGGCTCCAAAGCTACAGAGAAACCCTGTCTCGAAAAACAAACAAACAAACAAAAAGACTAAAAGACTCTGACTAGAACAGAGTCCCAGGTCTGTGAAAGTAGGTAATGAAGACTGGGCAGGAGTCTGAGTTAGATTTCTTATAGGTCATGCTAACCAATCCTCACCCTGGTCTTATAATGGGTGGTAGCTGGCATTGGATCAAAGATCCTCAGGCACATCAGCCTTGTGCTTGTAGCCTTTCTTGCTTTGTTGATAATTTTGCCTTTCAGATCGTGGAGAGGCAACAGCTGAAGATAGAGCAGCTGCACTCTCAAGTCCAGGTGAGCAAGAGGCTTTGGCCCATGGTGGATAGGACTTAAATGGTGGAAGCTTAGAATTCAGCTTAACCTTTCATTGCCTTCTCTGCCATGTGATTTGCTTGTTGTTTGGTATACAAGAAGAATGAAACAGTTCTTTTGAACCTCCTGTCTTGCTGAGGAGACAGATGATAGACGTTTAAGCACAGTTCTCTACAAGCCAGAGAACCACCTTAGAGGTGAACTCAGAAGAGTTTGTGTGAGGAGGGGAGGTCAAGGACAAGTTTCTGGAGACCCTGAGCATGAATGATGACACCTTAGCTAGGCAAAGAGGAGCTGAGTAGGATGGTAGGAGGAACATCAAGGTTTAAACATGAACCTGTAAAGCAGTTTGATACTATTGAAGTACAGCCATGTACTGCCTGCCAGTGGGGACACATTGTGAGAAATGTCAGATGCTTTCATCTGTGTGAACATTAGTGTATACTATTATCTTTAGTGGGTGATGGGAATCTTATTAGAGCGTTTAGTTATAGTGTGGTATGGTGAGGTTTGCAGTTCAGGCTCTCCTGGAAGATTGACATCCTAGAAAGAGACAGCCAGGGACTGTTGCAGAAAATCTAGTGGGAAAAGTGGCCAAGGCATGGTAACAGGGATGTAAGAATACAGATGGAAGTAACCCTTCAAAGGAATCAGTGACTGACAGGAGCAGGGGTTTGAAGAATAGGAATGGCCGGGCGGTGGTGGCACACTCCCTTAATCCCAACACTCGGGAGGCAGAGGCAAGCGGATCTCTGTGAGTTTGAGGCCAGCCTGGTCTACAAGAGCTAGTTCCAGGACAGGCTCTAAAGCTACAAAGAAACCCTGTCTTGAAGAACAAAACAAAAGAAAAAAAAAGAATAGGAAAGAACCAGCGATGACTCCTGGTTCCTATTTCGGGCCAGAGTAGAGTCTTCATTAATTGCATTCTCTGAGAAATCTTGAGTGAAGTAGATTTACTCAGGTTTTTTGAACTCTAAAAGGTTTTACCCCGGGGGCTGGAGCTATGGATTAGTAGAAAAAGCACTTCCTGTGTGTCAGGACCAAAGTTCAGATCCCAGCACCATGTCAGTGCTGGGTGAGTGTGACAGCCCAGCTGTAATTCCAGTGCTAGTCATCGAGCCAGATGCAGGATGAGCTGGAGAGGTATTAAGAAAAGACACATGACCCTCTGACCTCCACATACAGTGTACCATGTGCATGTTTACTTACATGCACATGTAACCACACAGGTAACACACACCCACACTACATACATAGCTATATATGTGTGTGTGATACTATACATAAATACAAATACATACATACATATGCACAAAATATAAGGGTTTTCACACCAAACTTGAAATGCACCAAAGAAGCTACAGGCTACAGGCCTGCCTTTCCAGCTATATCTGTGTAATTCACCTCTTTCAGTTCTTGTTGTCGGGAGATAGTCACACTTAGTGACATTTTAAATGCCAGGGTTTTAGGTGTTAATGGCTCATTAAGTGAAAGGGTTTAAATGATTGGTTCTCAACCTGTAGGTCACGATACCTTTGGGATCAAATGACCCTTTCACAGACCTAAGACTATCTGAAAGCACAGATATTTACATTATAATTTATAACACAACTATGGTTATGAAGTAGCAACAAAAGTAAATTTATGTTTGGAGGTTACCACAACATGAGGTCCTGTTTTAAAGGGACGCAGCATTAGGAAGGTTGACAGCCCTGGTTTAAATGGAAAGTGGCAGGTCCAAGCTCTTCTCATATCACCCTTGAAGCAGCTGTGTGGTAGGGTGGGCTTCACTGTGTAGCTCAGATGAGAGTTGATACTTTCCAAATCAGAGCTATTACCCTTGGTAGTTCTGCACAATATCTCACTGTGTGGTCTCTAGAGCCTAAAGCAAGAATTAGCTCAAGAAGAAGGAATAAGCCAGGCCCTGAGAGAGGAGGCACAGAGGAGGGAGACAGCCCTGCAGCAGATGCGCACAGCAGTGAAGGAGGTAAGCATTGACTGGGTCCATAGAGCCTCCACGAATCTGATTTCTCTGTCTGCCCACCCCATTCTTACCCTACAAGAGTGTAGACGGGTCTGTGAGCTTTTTTAGAAAGGAATGGATAGGGGGCTGGAGAGATGGCTCAGCGGTTAGGAACACTACCTGCTGTTCCAGAGGTCCTGAGTTCAATACCTGCAGGTACACATGTAGACAGAACACTGTATACATAATAAATAAATCTTAAAACAACAATAACGGAGTGGATAGTAATATTGCATTATCTTGTATATTAAAGGCCCTAGGACTGTTTTAGAGTGGCCATAGTCACCCAGGAATGCTTCTTTTCTCCCTCCCCACACAGTCTCTTCCTGCAACCACAGGTTTATGGGATTGGAGGCAGGGGTGGTCAAGACGACTGAGGGAGCAGGGTACGGCTTTACATATGTGTAATCCTAGCACTTGGGAAGTTGAGGCTGAGTTCAAGGCAAGCCTGTCTCACACACAGACAGCCCTCAAATGAAGATTTGGTGACACTCGTGTAATGAGTAGAGCTGTTAGTAGCACCACAGAGTTCACTGGCCCAGTGCCTAAGAAGACATCTCCCAGAACGAGGATTGTGATGTGGCCCAGTGTAGGTGAAGGTGGGGGAATGTGGAGGGGAAGCAATGACAGCCTTATATAAATAGCTGCTCTGTATAGGAAATCCTAACTGTACTACAGTGAGAGCTTGAAATGTAGAATGCTAGAACTCTACCTCCCTGGAGGACAAGAGGATGACTGCAAGTTCAAAGCCAGTCTGGTTTACTACCCTGTATCAAATAAAGGAGCAAAGATGGGTTAGGGAATATAGTTCAATTGATAGGGTACTTGTTTTGCATGCATGAAGCCCTGAGCTGTAAACTAGGGGAAGTGGTACATACTTGTAACCTCTACACTTGGAAGGCGAAGGAGACAGGAGGATCAGAAGTTCAAGGTCATCCTCAGCTATGTAGGAAATTTGAGGACAGACTGGGTTGTGTGGCTTTGTTATAACCTATCTCAAAAATAATGGGGTGGGGGCGGGGACAGGCTGGTCTCTCACTTTTCCAGCCCCACACCCAGCTAGCACTCCTACTCTGTCCCTTGCCCCTCTCTATTCCTCTGACAGCCTGTTATCAGGCTGGCTGGTGGCCGCTTTTGTCAGGGTGGCAGGGCGAGATTGAAACCAGTGTCTTCTCAGATTTCACTGTTCACGTTCAGCCATCTCTAATAGCCTAGCTAACAGAGTTGGCTAAAGGACTGGCTTCAGATAGAGTTCCTAGGGGGTGGGAGCATCTTCTCTGGTTCCTGGACCGAAACCTGGAGGCTGATGACTCAGATCCTGCTGAGGAATAGTTTCCTCTCCAGTGCTGGGTCCCTAAGGGCCTGGGCTCAGCCTACACACAGGAGGAGCTAGTGTTTGTAGAGAGGGAGCTGGGGGTTGTAGGGAGGGGAAGGTGGCACCAAGCCTGTGTGGGTAACAATGGGGAATAACAATGTGACTAAATTTCGCCTTCACACCCATGCACATTCAAATACACAGATCCTTGTCTTTCTTTGGGTCTTAATCTGTTATCCATCTGTTTGCTTAGCTCTCAGTGCAAAACCAGGACTTGATCGAGAAGAATCTAACACTGCAAGAGCACTTGCGCCAGGCCCAACCAGGGTCCCCATCTTCACCGGATGCGGCTCAGCTGGCATATGAGCTGCACCAGGAATTGGCCATTTGCCTTCAAGATCTGCAAGCTGTCTGCAGCATTGTGACCCAAAGGGCCCAGGGCCATAACCCTAACCTCTCTCTGCTCCTAGGCATTCACTGTGAGTCATCAAAAGGGCCTTCATTCTCTCACCCATCCAACTTTGCTATCCTTATGGTAATTATGAACCAGGTGCATAGGTCTGGCCATTCATTGCCTTGTGGGAGTTGTCAAAGTAAGTGTTCATTAAGTGTTTCACAAACAGGCCTCAGAGGATGTTTGCATGGAGGACAAACAGAAAGCAGGCCTTAGGCAACGAATTACCAGCTCACAGTTTCCAGCCTTTTCTTCTTTCTTTTTTTTTTTTTGAGACAGGGTTTCTCTGTAGCTTTGGAGCCTGTCCTGGAACTAGCTCTTGTAGACCAGGCTGGTCTCGAACTCACAGAGATCTGCCTGCCTCTGCCTCCCAAGTGCTAGGATTAAAGGCGTGCATCACCACCGCCCGGCTCTTTTTTTTTCTTTTGGTATTTCGAGACAGGGTTTCTCTGTGCAGCCCTGACTGTCCTGAAACTCACTCCGTAGACCAGCTGGCCTCAAAGTCACAGAGATCTGCTTGCTTCTGCCTCCTGAGTGCTGGGATTAAAGGCATGTGCCGCCACCACCCAGCTACCAGCTTGTTCTTTTAAGTGTCATGTCTGAAAATGGGGGCAGAGAGGAGCTGGCAAGATGCCTTTCAGCTCTGGATCTTCAGGTCTCTTACCTTTCCCAGCCCCACACCCAATGGCTGCTAGCAGTCTTACTGTCTCCCTTGCCCTCTCTATTCCTCTGCCAGCCTGTTATCAGGCTGGCTGCTGGCCACTTTGTCAGGGTGGCAGGGAGCATAGAAACCTAAGTTAGGAGCTTTAGTTTGTGGCTGAATCCTTAGTATAAGCAAAATCCTGGTTCAGTCCTCAGTACTGGAGGGAAAAACTGTGTTCTAAGATCATGGTACTTTAAGAACACCTTATTCCTTTAATCCCAGCACTTGGGAGGCAGAGGAAGGCGGATCTCTGAGTTCGAGACCACCCTGGTCTACAAGAGCAAGTTCCAGGACAGGCTCCAAAGCCACAGAGAAATCCTGTCTCGAAAAACAAAAATAAAAAAAAAAGCTTACTTGTCCTGCCATTCTTCATGAAATTTCAGTCAACTGATTGGCTAACACTCTTAAAATCCTCTTCTCCTCAGCTACCCAGCTCCCAGGGACTCAGCTAGATTTGCAGAAGCCAGATGTGATCAGGAGAAAACTTGAAGAGGTTCAGCAGCTGCGTCATGACATCGAGGACTTAAGGACCAGCCTGTCAGACAGATATGCCCAGGACATGGGAGAAAACTGTGCCACACAGTGAGGAGTGCCAAGGATCTGGCTGCTACTTTCTCACCGGAAGGTTCCTGCCTGACAATCCTGCCTTCTGCTGCTGCACCCAGAGGGGAGAGCCTATATCTTGGGTCAGGGTTGATGTGAGAAGTCTTCCTGTTTTGCTATGTACTAGCTTTGCCTTACTGGGTTATGTTTTACCTGTTACCTTACTCTCAAAGGCTGAGTTACTAATTAACCTTTTTGCATATTCAACTGATAAAGTCCTCACAAACCGTTCCCAGCCCTAACATGACATCAGAAAGCAAACAGGCTGCTCACCTCCCTCTCCATCCTCCAGGATGATCCATGTTCATTCCTGCTCCACACCTTGGTCCTGCTGATCCTCTACTAAGATAGGCCTAAGAGGTTAGGTAGGAGTAGCAACCTTTTGAGGATTCTCAGGCCTCCTGTGTCAGCCTTCCTGGGAAATCAGCTGGCTTTCTGGGTTTTCTCAGGCACCTGCTTCCTCAGGGCTGTTATTCCCACAGAGGCCTCAGGGTTATCTACCCCTTAGAAAAGTCCCCCTAGGATTGCTGGCTTAGTAACTACAGCAGGGCTCCTCATCCTGCCTGCTGTGTTGTCTTTTTACAGGAAGCTCTTGGCCACCCTGTGCCCCTCAAGTCCTGGCATGTGGTCAGCATAACCTTTCTCCTTCCCTTGGCCCTTCCAGGTAGCCCACCCCATTTGGGCTAAGTGCAGACTCCTCTGGTATTGCCTTGTGGTTCCCAGGTTGGATAGTAATTTCCCCAGAAGACCACAGGGCACCTGTCAAGCTGCTCACCCCTTCCCAAGGTTAGGGCTGTAACTAGCCCTGATTTGTGCCTCTTGTTTAGGGTTGGGGGAATTTCCTTTTCCCTCTCTGACTCCTTGAGAGTTCAGAGCTTCTAGTGTGGGTCAGCTCTAAAAGTGTTCAGTGTTTCCTGGGGTTCTGTGTTTCATGAGGGCCTTTGGACCCTCGGCTTTTTGGTTTTTCTTGCCTCCTGATTTAGGGATGGTCTCAGTTTTATCTGGTTGTTGGGCCAGCCCTGAACCTGTAGTTTGAGGTTTACAGAGGCAGCCATGACAGGATGTTTGCTGCTCTGGCCTGTTGAAAGGTTCCTGGACCTCCAGGGCTGGCCCGAGTGGCCTTCTTTTTAAGTGTTTTCATACGTTTTGTGTTTTATTTATGGATGGCTTACCTTCAGAGTAGCCACAGCAGGCTGGATACTCAGCCTCTGGGCTTCTGCCTCCTAAAACCAGAGCTGCCTGGTTGGTGTCCACCCCTAAGTCATTGGGAGCCCAGCCTCCATGCTCACGGGTATTTTTTTTTGTTTGTAAAGTTTATAAAGTTATTTATATGAATCTTTGTTATGTCAACTGGTTTGTATTGCCTATTTTGATTACAGAATAAAACATTTAACAGATGCTTCAGTTTCTTGTTGCCTCCCAGCATCCCTTGCCCCACCCTCACTTTGGTTTATGGAGCCAAAGACTAGTTCACCGACGTCAGGCAGATCCAGCTTGCTGTCTGAATCTCTTCCCACTTCTGCTTTGTCTGGGTGGGGACACTCAGTTACAGAGCTCCCCACCAACCAGTCATCACTGCAAAGTTAAACCAGACCTCGGAAGTCAGCAGCTTCTGGGTTTCTGTGGCTTCTGAGGATGTAACTTCCCCATAACCAGATAGTTTGCCTCAGAGGGCAGGACTGGTTTCCCGGGCCTTCACCAATATAGTCCTGCCTCTACTGAGTGAACTTAGTGAACATAACTGCTTGCTCCAAAATTGGGGTGGGTTCTGGACTCCTTTCCCACCTCATCAGCTGAATTCCTAATATTTAAAGCCATGGGGTGTCATTTTCAACACGAGTTGAGCTGGGACTGCCCCAAAACTAGCTGTGGATCTCTACCAAGGGCCAGTTGGAGTCAGGCTTTCAAGACATGGCACTAGCCTTTGCCTCCACACACTAGTGAACTGTCCTGAGCTTCTTACCTCCTTCTCCATCTTGCTTCTGAAGGGTGTGGCCCCAGTTTACAGCCACCACCCTTTCTTGTCAGAGCCTGTTTGAGTGGAGGTGCTTGAGGGAAAGTGTCCTGGCTGTAGTGCCCCTCCCAGCGCCACCACCATCCCACCGCCACTCTTGCTGTGGTTCCTAAACTTGGAAACTGCCCCGCCTTCAAAAGTTCCATGCTGAGCTGTACTATGAAGGGACCTGGAGACATGGGTGGCACTACGCTGAGCACTGTATGTTCAAAACTCGGGTAAGCTGGAAAAAGTTTTTAGCCGAACCGTTCTGCCATTTGGCTCCTCCCCAGCCACACGCCGTTGAGCCCCAAGTCAGAAAGGGCTGACCGCAGCCAACAGCTGCTGAGGACTGGGGTCCTCTGGGCTCCAGGCCACAGAGCAGGGCAGGGAGGGCGCCACCAGCGCAGGGCGGTGTCATGCAGGCCCCGCCTTGCCCGCCTGCGCAGCTCATTGGTCCCGAGCGCACTGACTCGCGGGCGGAGCAGGAAGGAAACCGCTCCCAAGCGCGGCGGCAGCGTCGTTCCCAGTCGTGCTGCTGCCTCTCCCACCATCCCTCGGTTGGTTTGCGTGTCCCCTTCCTGCAGCATGAGTGCTCTGCGCGTCTACAGCACGTCGGTCACCGGCTCTCGTGAAGTAAGTGTGTGCCTGGGCGGGTGCCCGGGGAAGGCGGGACGTCTCCCTGTGCTCCCGACCGGCTCCCGGGAGCCGCCCCCACGATGGAGGCAGTGAGGTGCGGGGTATGGCCTCCCAGGTCTAGTCCGGGGGACGCGGCCCAGCCTGTCCCTCCACACACCAGGGAGCCTTCGGCATCCCAGCATGAGCTTCCCACGCCCATCCACCATTATGGGGTCACCCATTCTCTTGTACACCCCCTACACACACCTCCTTAATCCCCACTTCCTCTCCACTGTGAGGCTGTGGAGGAGGGTATTTCTGCTGTAGGGCCTGGCCCTGGCGAGTCCAGCTTCCCTGACTTACCCAGAACTTGGCTGTCTTCTCTGAGACTCCTGTAGGTGATCCCTTCATCCTTGGACCCTTCCCATCCCTAAGTGCCCAGAATCTCCCCATAGAGTGGGCAGGAGAACAAAAGCTCCTGCTAACACCGGACCAGAGTTCCTTCCATAAATTCTCCAGCTTGCCTGCCGACCGTGTCAATCCTCTGCCCCTAGATCAAGTCCCAGCAGAGTGAGGTGACCCGCATCCTAGACGGGAAGCGGATCCAGTACCAGCTAGTGGACATCTCCCAGGACAACGCCCTCCGAGATGAGATGCGAGCCTTGGCGGGAAACCCCAAGGCCACCCCACCCCAGATTGTCAACGGGGACCAGTACTGTGGGGTATGGGGTTTGGGGTCTGGGAGGTGTTGGAGGACTTGCAGCCAGGGTCAGACCTGGGTAAAGCAGTAGGGTCCTTTGCATCTGCACTCAGGTGACTACCTCCTCCCTCAGGACTATGAACTCTTCGTGGAGGCCGTGGAACAGAACACACTGCAAGAGTTCCTGAAGCTGGCCTGAGCAGGGATGGCCACAGTCCCTACCCAACTCCTCACCAGGCCTTGAAGGACCTTGTGACCAACTCCCTGTCATTCCTAATCTGACCTTGGAGTCCCTCCTTGCAAACCCAAACCCTTTCTGTGTCCTCCCCCTTCCTGCAGAGGCAACATTCCTTACTCACCAACTGGTCTCAGAGATTGTCTTAAGCAAAGTCCCAATGCTAGCTTGCCCCTAGCCAGGCCTTGGGGCTACCTCCCTGCCTGGCACTGCCTGATGGGTATTTCTGTTAGTTCCGTCAGTCAGGGCTCTGCCAAAGGCCCCGCAGTCCCCTCTTGGGAGCATCCTAGAGACAATTAAATGCCTATTCCACTGGAGCAGCCTGTCTGGTTATGGTGTTCTAGGTCCCTGCATGGCAGAGGTCGTGGTTCTGGTTGGCTCAGAGCTGTGCTAAAGCGTTGTTGCCTCTGTGTGTGCGTGTGAAGCATGTGCTTGTCTGTGTCTGGCAACACATGACCATGGCTGACATGGCCTCTCTCGATATGGTAGCTGAGTCACCCTCAATTCCCATGCAGGTTCTGGTGTTCGCCTGCCTTCCTGACAGTGAGGGTGGTTACCCCAGAACTGCCTCCTGTTGGAGGGAGACTGTGTTGGAGGTGGTTTGGTGTGGGCGTCACTGCAGCTGCATCAGACTGGGAGCATAGAGGTGGTGGTGGCAGTGGTTTGTACACGGTATGGAGAAAGGGTATGCATGAGCATCTGGCTGTCTTCAGAGGCCTGACCCCCAGCGAAGCTTCCCTACCCCAGCTGAGACAATGGCAACCCAGCTAGGGCTGGCCACTACCTCCACAGGATCTTCTTAGCACAGCCTGGGAGAAAAAGGAATCTAGGGGACAAAGAGCCAGATGGGGCTCCAGTTACAGGCCTAAGCATCTGTACCACCCCCTCCCTAGCCCAGCCTTCCCTCAAGACAGCCCTGTCTAGAGAGCCTGTGGTGCTCATGTCAGGGGCAGCACTTTATTCAGGGAAGTGAGCCTGGGCCAGCATGGGGGCCAGAGCCAGTACCAAAGCTGGGGTTTGACAGCAGGGCTCTTGGAGCCCGTAACAGCAGAGTTGCATTGGGAACCAGGCCTGCAGCCTGCAGGGTGAGTGCATCATCCTGGTAGACCGTGGGTGGAAAGGTGCTGAAGATCTCAAAGGTAGCTGAATCCATGTCCCTGGGTGTTCATCAGAGTACATCAAGTTAGGCCATGGGGTTAGGGACGCCCTGCAGCCCCCAGCCCTGCCTTGTACCCACCTGGCCTGTGCTAAGAGGTTGCGCACATCGCCTACAGTGTCCTCAGGTCGCATCATCAATAGGAAGGCCTGCTCCCCATTCTCAGACTTGATGCGCAACATGGAGAGTGGAGGCACTGGCATGGTGGGCGACTCCTGGCTCCTGTAGGTCCAAAAGCCCTCAGTGCTCCCCGGCTCCCAGGTCCTTTCCCCTCTGGCCTCTCTGCCCGGCCCTCACCTCTGCCGCTCAGAAGCCAAGGCAGGTGTCTCCACTACGATCTCCTGGATCCGGGCAGGCATTGGGCAGCAGTTCTGGAAAGCAGCCATGAAAAGTGGATGGAGCCCTAGGTTCCACCTACATCGTTCCCTCCACCCTTAGAGAGGACTGGCTCATTCTTGAGCGGGAATGGATAAGACCCACGAGCCAGAGAGCTGACATGTTCTGTGTAAAGGGAAGGAGGCTCTGGAAGGCAACACCATCATTCTTCCAGTCCGATGTGAGAGACAAGCCCACCCAGATGACGGCCAGGCTTGGGGACCTAACCTAGCCTTGGCTCAGGGAAGACACCTGAGCTGAGCCTGAAGGATGAGTAGCAGTCATCTGAAATGGACCAGGACAGAGACACTCCCTACGGCACAAAGAACCTGAAAGAGGGATGTAGTCGGGAGCCTGGCAGCACTTTAGAGCTCTTGAAGCAAGGAAACAAGTCAAACAGGAAAGAAGGAAGGAAAGGCTAGAAATGGGGAGGGCACTGATACAAAATGGATGCTCAGTGCCAGGATAAGGGCCTTGGCTTTCTCCAAGAATCCCCAGGCAGTCCCAGCAGCAAAGCCTGCTGAAGGCCATGGCTAGCAGAAGCAGGAGGGAGGTAGGAAGGTCAACACAGAAAGGGTGTGAGACTCCCTGCAGCCTAGACTAGGGAGGTGGGCTGCAGCAAGGAGCTCGAGGGGTGGCCAAACTGGACAAGACAACTTGGGCAAAGGAGATGAGTCGGAGACAGCCTTGGCACCCCTTTCTCGGGTGGAGACCTGGTGAGAAGAGCGGGGTGATGGCAGAAGATAATGAACTGGTGGCATCTGAAAGGCCCGCAGGACAATTGAGAAGGAGCTCCTAGGCCAAACTCAAGGACATGCCCCGAACCTTGGGCTCATTCCCCACCACCCCTCAGCTGTAGTCACCCCAGCTGCCCTGTGGAGTAGAGCACGGAGTCCTCACCAGCTCCACGGAGACACCATACAGTTCTGAGGGTGTGCTTGCCATCCTGGCCTTTGCTTGGGCCTACAGGCCTGAGCCTCCAGGCAAGACACTGTAGGCTGAGCCAAGGTTGGTGAAAAAGTCCCCTGGAGAAAGCTGGGTAATTAGGGCAGGCCTCACCTGCAAGGTGTCCCTGATGGGGCCCCGGATGTCAATCACCTCGCCTTGTCGGATGACACACTTGGGAAGCCTGTTCAAGAATTTCTCAGCAGTCATTCTGGAGCCTGCAGAGAGGGCATGGGGGAACCTTGGCCCAGGAGGGACAGCAAGGGCTGGCAGAGGCCACCTGGAGTTGCTCTGCACAGCCCCCCAGCCAGCCTTGGGGCCCAGCTTACCTGAAGTATCCTCCACCCTGTCCAAGGCCTTGCGCATTTTCTGCCGGCCCACCACGCGACCCTCACCTGGGAACGAGCCCAGCCCATCCTCTGGGAAGACCTGATTGCGCAGGTCGCTTACCTGGCAGGAAGGAAGGGCCACAGAAGCAGGGAACCCAGCTCCTCAGCTCTGCAACCTCACCTCCACCCAAAGGCCTCGAGAATAACCCAAAAGAACCACAGTTCATGTTGCTGCTACCGCCTTGGGCTCTGTTCATGCAAGCGCCCCTCTTACTCATGCTAGCTGAAGCCATAGTACTGACGACCCCACACACACTGGAAGCTGGTCACACAAGGCGATGAGTGTCAGGACAGGCAGAGCCCTGCTCTAGTCTAGTCTGCAGGGCAGCAGCTATCACTGTGGTCTCCACAGTTGCCCTGTCCAGGCCGTTCCAAGGCTGTCTTCATAGAGAACTCTCAAAACCCCCCAGTCATGACTCACACTCTTTTGCATCATGATGGCACACCCTCACGGTGGAGATACCCACCTCTGGAACTTGCTGCCTCCTGGTCCCCATGAGAACAACCTTCATCTCACTCAGCCCTGGCAACACATGGGCTCCTCTCCTGTCCTTGCAGCCCAGCCAGCCCTGCCTCTTTTCATTGTTTGCAACTCATGCCCCGCTTCCACCCCAACCGC
Source organism: Dicrostonyx torquatus (assembly GCA_028555095.1). NCBI lineage: Eukaryota > Metazoa > Chordata > Mammalia > Rodentia > Cricetidae > Dicrostonyx > Dicrostonyx torquatus. The sequence continues at coordinate 5,479,972 of JAQHUG010000134.1, forward strand.
GTGGTTTCCAAAGCTTCTGGGGAAAACTAGTCCCCCTGTGCAGTGTAGATTCCTCCAGAACCTCAGGATGCCATGGTGTCCTGAATGCTGGGGAGGGCAGAGTAGTGGTCTCATGCCAATGTTGCACCTTCAAGATACCAGCAGAGGGCAGTCTGCTGCTCAGCTTCGGGGACCTCATGGCCGCTCTGGTCATGACAGCCTCCACACTCTGCTCCCTCCCGTTCCTGCAGGGCATCCTGACTGGGTCCCCTGAGTGGATGGCTCCCTCTTAGGATAACTGATCCCTGAGTAAGCTATCTCCAGTCTCTTCAAAGCACACAGGGAAGGGGTGGGTTGAGGAACCACTGGTTACCTTAAAGGGTACTCCATCAGGAAACAGCCGCTGGAGCTCTGAGGGAAAGAAGCCATCCAGTATGTCCCGGAGGCAGCGCTGCAGGAGAGTGAACAGGCCTCAGTAACCATGCTATGCCATACTATGCCAAACCTGCTACCTATTTAGTTGGCAAACCCTAAGCACCATACTCTGGAAATACTGGGAACTCTGAGATTGGAGAGGTGGGGCCAGTGTACTCTGTGGAGGACAAGCTAGTGCAGTGAGCTGACTCCACCATCTCCCAGCAGGGCTGAGCAGGTATGGGCCCCACAGCCCCATCCTACCTGTGTGGAGGGATCGTAGAAGGGTCGGAAGGGCCCGTCAAACATCATAATGCCATTCCGGTAGAGCTTTAGTGGGATGGGCTCTAGGGTACGGAGCTGCGCCCCACCGGGCACTGGTGTCACCTGGGCCTCTCCCTCCACCACCAGCTCACTCAGGTCCTGCAGACTGGCCAGCAGTCTGTCAAAGTCCACCTCGGGAGGTACTAAAGAATCCCCTGGCCCAAAAAAAAAGTAGATGCCCATAAACTTCTGTGGCTGCTTGTGCCCTGGCAGCTCTGTCTTCTGGGGGACACCCCCCCCGCACTGAGAAGAGGCCTCATTCCCAAAGGGGCCTCATGAATACTTACTTTGAACTGTTTGTTTATATGAGCCCTGGTTCATGTAGTCTTGAACTAGGTAGTGAGGATGACCTTGAACGCTTTCTGATCCTCCTACTTCCACATCCCAAGTGCTGGGATAACATGAGTGTCACCATACCTAGCAGGGCACTTACTTTGGGTCAAGGCTTAATGTCCATCACCCCATTTCCTCCATGTAGGATCCTACCCTGTAAGGGTTATACTCCTTCCCACTGTCAGAAATGGAAACTGAGACCAGGGAGAGTTTGGTAGCTTCTTAGATATGCACAGCATTAAGACCAAAAGCCAAGTTTGATACTAGATCTATGCCAGGCACTGGGTTGGCAAAGCTCCCAGCCCTGGATCAAAGCTTTCAGAATTCAAATCCCAGCCTCTTCACTTCTTCCTGTGTGGCCTTACCACAATGCTTGGGGCTAGAATGGGATGCCAGGAGCATTGGCCTCCCAGGGTGGCTATAGGTGCCAAGGAAATGGCCACATGAGGGCTAACTTGCAACAGCCTGAACTATCCACATGCAATCACTGGGCACCAGCTCTATCTTGTACTTGGTCCTCGGGCCAACCCCAAGGCTGGGAGGCAGGGGCTGTTTCATCTCTACTGTATGCATGAGGAAACAGCATCAGCCATCTGGCAAGCTAGAGGACTTAGGACCCAGCTGCATCGTCAGGAGGAGGAGGAGGGCAAGAGGGGTAGGTGACTGTCAGGATGCTGGGCCAGCTGCTGCACAGATGTGACTACATCTGGGTCTCACTCTGAGAATCTGCCAGGCTCTGGCTCCTCTGGAAACTGCTGCACACGTGGCTGTGCACAGTTTGAGAGGGTGTCGACAAAATGATCAGGACGGCCATGAAGGTGCCAAAAGAAAGGGAGGCGGGCAGGAGGGGTGCCAACTGGGGCCCCGGCCCCTAGAGTGCAAGCCTCCAGCACACATCTGTGGGCTCTGTGAAAGCTGTTTTCACCAGGACAGCTAGGCTGTGGCAGGATGTGGGGCAGGCGTTGGGGATGCAACTGCTCTCCCCCAAGTAGACCTACAGGTGCAGGGGCTGTTTCCTGTTGTCTCTGCAGCTGATGAGCCCTAGGCCCTCTGCCAGCCTTCCTTTCTCCTTGGCACTGGCTACCATCTGAAGGGCTATGCCTACCCGTCTCTGGGCTTGCGCAGTTTTCCCTGTTGTGTGCACCAGCAGCCCAGTTTACATGATGCCGGGAACTAAAGCTCATGGAAGGGAAGCAAGCGCTCTGCCAACCGCATTACACCCCCTGCCCCACAACGGTATGACATTGCTTTCCTTTACAGTTAGTTTAAGAACAAAACAATAACAAAAAACCAGAAAGTTATCTCCTATAAGGCCAAGACAGACATGGGATGGGCAGGGCAAGGGGACAGACTGGACAATGCTAAGAAAAACTGATGGCAAGTTTGCTTCAGAAGGCTGGCCTGAAGGGCAGGGGCTGTAGACCAGTGGCAGAGTATTTCATAGATGAAGAGGTGAGGACAAGGAGGTGGTGGCACACGCCTTTAATCCCAGCACTCGGGAGGCAGAGAGAGGCGGATCTCTGTGAGTTCGAGGCCAGCCAGGTCTATAGAACGAGCTCCAGGACAGTTACAGCTGTTACACAGAGAAACCCTATCTCGAAGAGTAGGGAAGGAGGGGAGAATGGGAAGGACTAGGGCAGGGAGAGACAGAGGAAGTGAGGAACTGGTCTACTTTATTCCTAGAAAAGTAAAAGAAACCTGGCCCGGGCCAGGAATAGGACAGAGGAGGTCAGCTGGGCTGGGCTGTCATAGGGTGCAATGGACAGGAGAGAAGTTAGGGCTCCCAGGGAGGAAATCACAGCTCCAGGAAGAAGCACTCAGGGAGTAGGGCAGGAGGGGCCTGGTGTGGTCAGCACAGGGCAGCTATCAATTCAGTGAACTCCCCCCCCCAATGGGGTTCAGCAGAAACCTTCATCTGGAGAGAGGTGTGGTGGGCCCTCCCACACAAGGCAACACAGGCCAAACAGCAAGTCCCAGGTCTGGCTTAACCCAAAGGAGGGGGCATGTCCCTTTTGTGGGATGGGCAGGTAAGAACCCTAACCTGGCCACAAAAACAAGTGGACCTGTCTATTAATGACTCTTAGAAGCAAGTATTACAGTTCCCATTTAACAGAAGAAGAAATTGGGCCGTGTGAGGTGTCCTGTTCCATGTAAGCCTTGCAGAGCCCGTGTGACTCATTCAGCTCTCAGTGGCCATGCCTCCCCCTCCTTGCCACTTCCCTGGCCCCTGAGGGTCACACTGGCACAGCTGCTGCTTGTGAGCTCCGCGGCCTCAGGCAAGCAGGCTTCTCTGCCTCTGCTTCCTCTTGCATACAACGAGGACAGCTCACCGTCTTAGGAGCTGCTGTTGGGCCTCCCAACTTACTGTGGGCACAGGCTGCACCAAGCCCACCCCCCTCTGAGAACCTTGCAGGGAACCCCTGGCTCTTCTGCCTGGTTCCTGTAGCCCAAGCCCATCCCCTGGGCCCTGACACACACTCTTTGTCATTTTGTGTGTGACTATTTGCCTTCCAACTGCTGGGCACTCCTTGAACCCTAACCTGGCCCAGCTGGATGTCCTAGAGGCTTGTGCCGACCCATGTGTGCACCTGCATATCTGCCTGCCACTGTCAGGAGCGTGGCTCTGCTGGACTCTGGGAGTGTCAACACTCTCCTAGAGTCCTGTCCTCCAGGCCATACCCTAGAGGGGCTGGGGGCTAAACAATGACCAGAGCAGCTGCAAAGACCCTGTGTGTGCCGTAGAGTGGGCTCTCTGAAGGCTTGCTGCAAAGTTGCTGCTTTGGTGCTGGAGGTGGTCCACCTCTCAGACACATGGCTCACCCCCACCCAGAAAAAGCCATGGTTACCACAATTCTGCAAGCCAGGCCTCGCCCAGCCAATGATCTGCCAGCTCTCTGCTCCCCAGAAGAGCCCAAGCAAAGAGATGTTCTGAGACTGGGGGTGGTTTCAGGACATGATTGCCCCAATGCCCGCAGCCCTTGATCTGACCCCTGCTGTTGAGCCTAGGACTGCCCTCCCCCAGTGGACTGTACAGTACCAGATACACCAGGCACCGCAGCCTTTCTTGCACAGGCACACATACTCTGGCCTATATGCCGAGCCCTGTGCTGCATGCTCCTGGCTGTCACAGTGGAAGACAGTGTGTTCAGGGACAGGCATGTCCCCAGAACACCTAGCCTGAGCCTTCGAACCCCTCATGCCAGCAAAGCCCTTCCCATAAGATGCTGCACATGTACAGGAGCAGCCCAGGGGGCAGGGGACCTGTTGGAGGGGCTAGGGTTTGAGACAGAAGCAAGTGTCTACCCAGGGCAAATCAAACAAGCTGCCAGCGTGGCCTCCTGACCTAGGAATGTGGGAAGCACCAACCAGACTCAGGGGCTTGGGACTTGGGCAGAAAGCTAGCAAGAGACAGGTCGGCCAGCAATGTGCAGGGAGGGTGGGCATCTGAAGACAGACAGGAGAATGAAGAGCACCAAGTTCACCAATGTTCTTATCCCTGAGGCCCAAGACACATGTGTGTGTGTGTGTGTGTGTGTGTGTGTGTGTGTGTGTGTGTGTGTGTGTGTGTGTGTGTGTTGTGGCCAGAGCAGGACTGTCCCCTGAAGTGCTTGGCACAGCAACCAATGTGATGTTTGTATCCTGGTAAGAGGCTGAGGGCCCAACTACAGACGGGCTCTTTCCAGGGTCCCCTTCTACTAGCCCCCTTCATGGAGAAACTGGCAATCTTTCCTCAAGCAAAAGTTCTGAATCTAGAACATTCTAATTACTCCCTTTGGCCCAAAACTGGCGTTCTGGCCCTCCTGCCCACCGGCAGTCTGTGGGAAGTGATAGCCAGCAAAATAGGTAGAATTGGTGCCCAGCAATGAGGCAGCAAGAAGCCAGTGCTGGCAGCGGAGGACCCCAGGGGCAGAGCCGGGCTAGTCCCTGACACAAGAGGGAGTTCTAAGGAGGAAAACATTTCCTCATCTGGCAGGAAGAACTAAAGGCCCCTTCCACATGGAAAGGCAAGAACAACAGAAAAGTGCAGCGGGCTCTGTGCCCAGGAGCTCCAAGATGGAGGTGACGGTGGCCTCCACAGGTGCTTTAGCTGGGGAGCACACAGCTTTACAGCCAGGGAGCTGCACCAACACAACAGAACACGGATGATGCTTGCTAGAGGGAAGGCTGTCGGGGCACAGGAGACAAGCAGGAGACATGTTCAGACACCAACCATCTGGTCCAGCCCCTCCTAAAGGAGGCTGGAGACACCTTCGGGCCAGGAGTAAGGCTGCTCTCCAGGATGGGAGGGCCGCGTGAAGCAGAGCCTCACCTGCCACAGCGTGGACACCAGGGACGACGCTAGGAAACGTGAGCCTTCAGCATCCTCAGCACCCACAGCCATCTGCTGGGGGCTCAGGCCTAGAGGACTGTGACCAGGGCATCATGCCCTGGGCTGCTCTGGTCTGATCCATAGATCTGGCCTAGCCGGAACTCAGGTGCTTCCCATAGTCTGGGGTCGTACTGCTCCCTAACATCTTCCAATAGCCACAGTCCAAAGCCATCTCTGACTCCTTTCCTCCATCAGTCCAAAAGGCCATAGGCCACAACTCCCAAGTCTCTCCTGATTCCTCTTGTCCTCTATACCAGCACCACCTTCTATCAAATGATTGGGGCCACCTCCCAGTGGGCTTTCAACCCCCTCCATTAAACAGTCTTCAGATACTCTGCCTAAGTCTGCCCATCCATCTATAAAATGGAATACCCTTTGGCCCATGCCAAGGTTTTTGATTCAAAACACTTTGAAAGCTGTAAAAGAGCCAGGCATGGTGGTGGCACACACCTTCAATCCCAGCACTTGGAGGCAGAGGCAGAATCATCTCTGTGAGTTTGAGGTCAGTCTAGTCTACATAGCAAGTTCCAGGACAGCCAGAGCTACCCAGTGAAATCCTATCTCAAAAACAAATGAATAAATAATAAGAAAGGGCAGAAGATATACAAATGGACTGTACTTTAAACATGGGAGGGTTGTTTGAGATTTAGGGTGAGTAGGGCGAAGCCCAGGCACAAATAGAGGCCATGCTTGTAACATGGATTTACAAGGCTGTTTGGATCCCTGGAGCTGGAGTCACGGTGGTTGTGAGCCGCCCAGTGTGGGTTCTGGGAACTGAACTTGTCCTCTGGAAGGGCAGCAGCATCTTAGCCCGGAGTCATCTTCCTAGCCCCATGTTGGTTCTCTGAGACAGGGACTCTTGTAGCCCATGCTGTCCTCAGAACTGCCTCCTAGCTGAGGACAATTTTAACTCCTGATCCTCCTGTCACCAGCCACCTCCTGGGTGTTGAGATTACATGTGTGCATCACCCTGCCTGGCTTACCAGGTGCCAGGAAAGGAACCCAGGCTTTGTGCATTATGGGTAAACACCCTACCAACTGAGCCATGCCTTCAGCCCTAGACTCCGGTCTTTATCTAAAGGACACTTTTGACAGCTACACTGTTGTCATCTTCTAGACAGTCCCTTTGGGAATGCTGCTTCAGTTCCCAGGGCACTTGTTTCCTTTGGAGTCTGGGAAAGAGCATGACATACAAGGGCCTCCTTATGTGACTCATTTGCTATTGGTAAAACCCTGAGGGTGACAATGTGTGCCCCATTTTGTTGATGAACTTGAGGCTCGGGGAAGGGAAGTGGCTTGCCTAAGCCACAAGCCACCCCTGAACAGGCAGTGGAGTAGAAATGAGAATCTGAGTTAGATTCTGAAGCACAGAGGTGAAACTTCTTTTCCACTCAAGAAAATGGGCCCCATGTCAGAAACAACTTTAAGGACCCGAGTCTAAGGACAAGGTGGGTTGGGAGCCCCACTAAATATCAGTGGTTAAACATGAAAAATGACGCAGAGGCAGGCGGATCTCATAGTTGAGGCCAGCTTGGTCTACAGAGTGAGTTCCAGGACAGGCCAGGGCTACAGAGAGAAACCCTATCTCTGTCGCCAAAAATCAAAAAAAATAAAACAACAAACCCCCATGAAAATCAGTGCCTATAAAACCAGATTCCCATGTCCTGATGCACACATGAACCTGCAGTGGGACCCTAGGAGGGGGTTGAGCCCTGGAAACTGGATAGGGGCTTCCAGTCAGAGGGCAAGCTTCCACTCCTCTCCAACCCCCACCTCGCCAACCAAACACAGTAACATCTCTACATAGTCTAGGCTGGCCTTGAACTCTCAATCTTCCTGACCTAGCCTTCCAAGTGCTAGAATTACAAACAGGCATATACCACTATGCCAGGTTTTGTGAGGTTTTGTTTTTATTTGCTTGTTTAAAGACAGTGACCTTGGGTGGTAGTGATGTAAACCTTTAATGCCAGCAATCCAGAGGCAGAGGCAGGTGGATCTCTGACTTCAAGGTCAGCCTGACCTACAAAAAGAGTTCCAGAACAGCCAGGGCTGCTGTTACACATAGAAACCCCGTCTCAAAACAAAACAAAACAAAAGCATCAAATATCTAGTAAGTCTGGGTCTCTTTAGTCCTTGGCAGATGAGCAGGTAAAGACCCAAGTGAGACCAGGGAGGGAGACCTTGGCTTGCTTTCCCTGGGTCAGGGACAAGGTGTTAGTAACTCAGCAACTCCACCCCCACCTGAAGGCTGGGAGGCCAGGGCTTGAAACAAAGGGCCTCTGGGAGAGTGGCAGTCAACAGGGAGTTGCTGGAAGGGGGCCAGGGCAGATGCTCTACTGTACCTGGCTTCCAGAACTTCTTGGCCTTCATCCAGTCTCGCTCATCATTTTCAGAGACTATCTTTTCCTCTGAGTCCTCCTGGTCCATGGGCTCGCCCACCCACTGCAAGCCATAGTCACTGAGGAACCGCTGTGGGCAGAAGAGCAAGATGTGGTATGCACCATCTGCCCAGTTTCCATGGAGAGCACCAGTCCAAACTAGCTGTTCTCAGCACAGAGTGGCCTGGACAAAAGACTCTGGCCACTTCCAGCCTATGACTGTGGAAGCCCTTGACCCCCTAAAGCAGCGGGCTCCTTCCCTCTGAGGGCGCATGCCAGCACCTGTTTCATTGTGCCCAGTAAGACCTCTCACGTCAAGTACAACTTAACACTGGCCACCGCAGCTCTGGGGACTGCGCGGGTCTGGCCTAAGCATGAGGAGGCGGCAGAGACACCTGCTCCTTCTTCTTCCTGACACAGACTTAGTGTGCACAGCTCATATGTCTGTGGTTCTAGGTGTGTGCACATGCACATACGCACTTGTATGTGGAGCCAGAGGACAAGCTGGCCTCACTTCCTCAAGCACTATCTGCCTTGGTGTTTTTTACTCAAGGGCCTGGGTGCTGCCTGGATCCACGGCTGGCTAATGAGTTCCAGAGATCCACCTGACTCTGTTTTCCCAGCTCCAGGATGATTAACTCCATGAAACCATTCCTGGCTTTTTTCTTTTCTATTTTTCTGTTTTAATGGATTCTAGGGACAGAACAAAGGTCCTTATGCTTGAAGCAAACACTTTACTGACTGAGCCATCTCCCCAGCCCAGGAGGAGTTGCATATACTTTTTGTTTATTTTGGGGGGCATGTTTCCAGACAGGGTTTCTCTGTGTAGCCCTGCCTGTCCTAGAACTAACTCTGTCTGGTCTCAGAGATCTGCCTGCCTCTGCCTCCAAGGGCTGGAACTACAGGTGTGCTCCATCATACGCATAGCGCAGTTTATACTTCCGTGAGCACTTTTCTTCTCTCCCCTTCTTGGCCAGCTCCTCTGCACACAGCTCACTCACCTGCAGGGGTGCGGCTACCAACTGCCTGCCGCTGTAGACCCTAACGCCATCCCGTCTCCACTTCTCTCAACAGCTGGTTTTCCTCTCACTGCTTCTGTGCCACTTCTACCCCCACACACCTGCGAGGTTCCTTGTGTCCAGTCCTGACCACTCTCCCTTTGTATGGCTCTTGCCCACTCGTCCTTACAAAAGGACAGAACCCAAATCCACAGCCAGTGAGGCTCTCACCTCTGAGCTTGACTCCCACTCACAACTACGCAGATGTCCACCGAGCCCCAATCCACTCATACCGACGAGCCTGAGCCCCACACTGCCCCAGGATCTCCCCAATCCCAGCAGGCAGCATCTCTCTAGCCACCAACCTCCATGCCCCACAGCAAGGAGCTCAGCGCCACCACCAGCCCTCAGTATTCTAGCTCAGGCTCTCACCCTAACCCAAGCTGTCATGGCCTCCTCCCCACCTCTGTCCCACACAGAGGCTGTCAGGCCTTCTGCTCCTGCTGTTGCCAAACTCCGGAGTCAGTCTGTCTTTCCACACGGCTGGTTTCCTCCCTCCACATACATGGCTGCTTCTGTCCCATTTCCACTTCCTGCACCTACGAGGCTGCCAGGACCCAGCCCCAACCACTCTCCCTTAGGACTCTGTCCACATGCACAGATTCCCTCAAACTTCGCCCACAGCGAGGCCTCTTTGGCCTGCCCGTTCTTTTTTTTTTTTTTAAATTTATTTATTATGTATACAATATTCTGTCTGTGTGCATGTCTGCAGGGCACCAGACCCCATTACAGATGGTTGTGAGCCACCATGTGGTTGCTGGGAATTGAACTCAGGACCTTAATGCTCTTAACCACTGAGCCATCTCTCCAGCCCCTGGCCTGCCCGTTCTTTCTCCCTCTTCACAGGACCTCCACCACAGCCAGATAATGCGGCAGGTGGAGCCTTCTGCCTTTGCCTAGACCCTCGCAGGCCCCGCCCCTTTCCAGATCTGCTTGCAGTGGCTCCTCCCCTGCACTCTCACAGCGCTGTCTAGCCACACAGGTCTCTCTGCTTCTGCAGACTGTCAGTCTCGAGCATGTAGAGGCTGTGTCTTTTTGTATCGATGACACAAGAATAATGGCTGGCAGTGTCAAACAGGATAAACACTTCAGATTTGTTCAATTAATGACTCAATAAACAAGCAAAGGTGCATGCCTGAGCCAGGGGTGCACTTGGCTGTAAGGCTGTGGCCCTGCCCCACAGGCTACACATTCCCAGAAGGTAGTTCAGGCACAGCTGCAGTTGCCACCTACAGCCCCAGATGTGAACATCTGCAGTGGGCTGCAGGTGCTGGTATCATGGGCTGGGGCTTTGGAAAGCCTTCTGCTTGGAGACTGAGCCACTGCATTCCAGCAAGGCCTCGGAAGGGGGGCCAGCAGAGGACCGAGGCACTGTGCCCGCCCGCCAAGCAGGCAGGAATACTGGCCCCTTCTGAGCGTCCAGTGCCTTCCAACTCAAACCTTGCAGCTTGCCTGCAATGCTGAGTGGAAGAAAAATGACTGAGGTGACCAAATCAATGGGTAAAGAAGTCATGGCCACAGGGGACCACCTAGCACTAGGTCCCTTAGAGGAAGAGATGAGGCCCCAGGAAAGCAGAGGATGAAGAGCCTGCACTGGTCACACCAGAAGGGGCTTCAAGGGCTTCTCCAGGAGAAGGCGGGATATGGTCCATGCAGAGAACAGTGTGGGCCAGGGGCCTAAGGTGGGAAAGAGTTTATCAAAGACCAGAGGAAGGCAAAGTGGCTGAAGAGTAGAGCCGGTCTACGTGAGGGAGAAGGGCTAGCCACAAAGCCGCAGAGCTGGGGCAGAACAAGTGGAGTCAGCAAGAGCAGGCTGTTCAGAGTCTGAGTCGGCTCCAGAGGAGTAGTGTGCCCTGGTGCTGGACACCTGCCCTGGCTCTAAACTCTGGGTCAGCCCAGAGCAGGAAAGCAGGCAGGGCCCCAGAGGACGGTGAGGGGCTGGTGCAAATCCTTCCAGGCAGCTGAGACCAGGGAAAGCAGCCTGGCTACACATTCCACCCAGCCTGACCTCTCACCTCCATCTCGTCGACCTGCCTTTGCAGCTGAATGCACTGTGTCTCCAGCTCCTCCTGCCTCTGCAGGGTTGCACTGCCTCCTGGGGAAGAAGTGAGTGAGCAAGTCTACTGCCACAACCTAGAGGCTGACAAGAGCTCTGCCCCAAGGGCTTCTGGGGATCCTCTGAGAACCACCCCTGAGCTGGTCTCTCTGATCTCTCTCTTAACCCTGAATGGTGGTGGTGGTGTTTGCCTGAATTGACTTTCAAGAGCCAGCCATCCCGTCTTCCACTGGAGTGTGGCCCCTCCATGCTCTCATCAGAGAAGTCTATGTATAAGGCATGGAGGAAAGGGTTGGGTTTTTTTTTTTTTTTTTTTTGGTTTTTCGAGACAGAGTTTCTCTGCAGCTTTGGAGTCAGTCCTGGAACTAGCTCTTGAAGACCAGGCTGGTCTCGAACTCACAGAGATCCGCCTGCCTCTGCCTCCCGAGTGCTGGGATTAAAGGTGTGCGCCACCACCACCTGGCTGGAGTAAAGGGTTGTTGTCCCTCTGGTCCCATCTGTCAAGACCCCACCAGGAGTCTGCCTGATGCCCTTGGAGTCTTGATACCCAAAGCCGCTGTCCCAGGCTCCTATGATTCAGGGACCCGAGCAGGTACCTGACCAAGGGCTTCTTACCCTGGTTCTGCTGGAGGGTCTGCACCAAATCCTCCAGGGCCAGGATCTTCTGGTCCTGAAGCAGTGAAACTCCGAGTGAATGTAAGTCCTGGTGGGTCCCAGAACCCCACCAGGGTAGTAACTTTAGCCCTCCCCATGGAATGAGCCATATCTTTTGCCTTTGAGCATAAACCTGTCCTTATTACCCTTCGGTATAGCCCCTGCTTCTGAGCCTCAGATGACCCCTTTTCTCTGATAGTCATGGTAGCTGAGGAAAGGCACAGCCCATCTCGGGCCCAGTGTCCAGATTACCACCTCTACTCAACGGCCTGCTAACTACACAGCCCACATTCTACCAGGCTCTGCCCTCTGCTAAGCTCATGGAGACCAAGATCATCCCCAGGTTGGCTTGCCATCAAAGCAGGCCATTCCAGGGCTGGAGAGATGGCTCACTGGTTAAGAGCACTGACTGCTCTTCTAAAGGACCCTTCCAGAGGACCTAGGTTCAATTCCCAGCACCCACATGGCAGCTCACAACTGTTTATAATTCCAAGATCTCTCATACACAGACTTACATGCAGGCAAAACACCAATGCACATAAAGTAAATAAATAATTTTTTAAAAATATTTTTAAAAAACCAGGCTGTTCCAATTCAAGAAAACAGTCCTCCCTGGCTGTCTCCTGCCTCCGCCCCTACCTTGGACAGCATCTCATCATTCTGGTCCTTCAACTGTTGCTCCAGCTCCCGCAGCTTCCTGCCCATGGAGGTCATCAGATCCGAGTCATGGAATACAGGGACTGCCAAGTGGACAAAGTTTCTAGTGCCCAAGTCTGGAGCTGAGGCTGATGTGGGAAGGGCCAGAGAGGGAGAGGGCCGCAAGGACAGAAGGAGCAGCACCAACAGCAGCTAATGTTCAGTGCTGGGGTATGAAGCGCTTTACACAGAGCAGCTCGTGCCGTCCCCACAGTGGGCCGTGAAGTCAGTGAGCGACTCTGTGAAGCTGGGTGGGGTGCAGGAACTTGTTCCAGGGGTAAGCATCAGTGCAACACATAGGCCACATCATGTAAGTCATGCGTGTGTGTGTGCGCAGGTTTATATATCCCCATGCACACACATTCAGAGGCAAGGGAGGACATGTGCCTTCCTCTATCTTTTTTTTTTTTTTTTTTGGTGGCAGTGGTGGGGCAAACTAGGGCCATATGCATGCTAGTCAAATGCTGAACCTAAAGATTGCTGTTTGGGGTAGGCTAGCTGGCCAGAAACTCCCACAATCCACCTGTCTCTGACCTCTTATGGTGGGGTTATGGCATACACGGCCATGACAAGGTTTTATATGGATGCTGGGGCTTGCATGCAGGGCCTCTTGCATTCACAATGAGTACTTTTACCCCCCCACCCCAGCCATGTCCTTGCCATCAAGTCTGGTGACCTGAGATGGAGTCCTGGGATCCACATGATGGAAGAAAAAGAATGAGTTGTTCTTTGACATATACACACTCAACCTTGTGTGTGAACACAGGAACACACACTAAATAAATAGATAATCACCCAACACCCCTGTATTCTCCAACACAAGTGATTGGGATTTTGTCAAATGGGCGTGGTGGCCACACCTTTAATCCCAGCACTCGGGAGGCAGAGGTAGGGAGCTCTCTGTGAGTTTGAGACCAGCCTGGTCTACAAGAGCTAGTTCCAGGACAGGCTCCAAAGCTACAGAGAAACCCTGTCTCGAAAAACCAAAAAAAAAAGATCTAAAGAGGCAGAGATAATACTGCAGCGATGCATGAAGCCGCGTGCCTCCCAGGCCCCAGATCAGGGGAGAATCATTCTGAGAGACACTGGAACGTAGGAGAGGGAGATGTTAAGGGGGTTAATACATTGTCCATGCTCAGAGGTGCAGCATTAACACTGTCTGTGCTTCCTGAAGGAGCTAGGTCTGTGGTCAGGACCTCTGCCGTTACCTCTAGCTGCTAGCTGCTCATCCGAGATGCCCTTCAGTGCCTGTCTGTGCAGCGGGGAGGGGGGGTGACTGCAGTGAGAGGCTCAGCTGCTATGAGGTGGAGACACTGGACTCCTACTTCAGCTTGTCTGTACACTGGAAAATGTGCCAATAAAGCCCAGGAGCCAGGGTGGTGCTGTGCCACTTTCATCCCCAGGAGTTCAAGGTCATCCAAGGCTACACAGTGAGTCTGAGGCCAGCCTAAACTACATGAGACTGTCCCAAACCTCACCCTCAAAAAAAAAAAAAAAAAGAAAGAAAGGAAAAAAGGAATGAAGGAAGAAAAGAGTAAGTGAGATGGGACAACACAAGCCCTCTTCATCCCACAGACACTAAGTACCCTAACTATATGGAAAGCAGGAACTGCAGCCACTGTCATGAGACCACACCAGATACCCAGGATGGCTTAGGAGAAAGATGAAGAAAACCAAACTCTATATTGATATCATCTTCAGGTCCCTGAATTATCAACCCTGGAGTTGCCTCCTTAGGGCTTCTTTGCCCAAGGGATAACACAGCTCCCTAATGTTCACAGAGTCAGGGCTCTCTGGAACCTGAAGCCAAAAGCATCTTAAGTCACTTGTTTTGTTCCTTTTTCCTTCCTTCTCTTTCTTCCTTCCTTCCTTCCTTTCATTTGTTTTGTTTTTTGAGCTAGAGTTTCTCTGTGTAACAGCCCTAGCTGTCCTGGAACACTCGATCTATAGACCAAGCTGGCCTCAAACCCACAGAGATCGGCCTGCCTCTGTGTCTCAAGTGCTGGGATTAAAGGAGTGCACCACCACCCAGCACCTTAAGTGGGAACAACATACAGAGCATGCTGCCCTCACCGGGGCAGTATGGAGAGAACGAAAAGTCCACAATGAGAACTGGGGAAGACAAGGGAGCACTGAGAAAGCAAGAAGAAAGACCCTAGGAGCAATGGGTGACTGCGGAGCCATCAACGATCTAGCCAGTGCAGTTAATCTGAAAAGGAGGCAATGGGGCAGGCGAGGCAGCTGCTGAGCAGAGAAATGGAGGAGAGGCAGGTCCTATTGGAGACCTTGGTGGGGACACACACCAGCTGGGAGTGGCAGGGAGAGGTGGAGAGAGGATGTAGAGTCCCTAGAAGGGAAGAAGGTGGCGGTTGCATGACTGCTGCTGTCCCCGGCTAGGTGTAGGAGATCCCATCTCTTTGATTAAGTCACTGTGGGACTTGAGCTAGGAAAGTCCTGTCTCTTCTTCTACTTTAACCCTCTGTAATGTCAAATAGAGCGGTTTGGTCTAAGGTACCTCCTGCTGTCCTTCAGTATGGTGGCCACTGCTCTAAGTACCCTGTGCAAGAGCTAGGAAGCAAGGAGATGTTAAAGTTGCTTTAGCCGTCAGGGCTTATCCCCAACATCCCCTGATCCTGCCCAGTGCTTGTCTGGCCTCCTTCCCCCATCCCCACCCCACTATAGACCTTTGAAGACACAAAGTCAGGTACAAACACCCTACTATAGGACTCTCAGCCCTTTTGGATCTTGCTGATGAGAAAGCAGATGGCCAGAGGCTCCCCTTCAGGCCCTTCGCTGTCTCTGAACCTGAACTGCAGACCCACTGATAACATTTGCTAGAGACTGGAAAGTTGCTAGTCACAGCCTGGCCTGGAGGTTGGCCAGGCCCCCAACCTGCGGCTTTAGGTTAAATCCTGTCCTGGATGGGTTTGGGGATACCGGCATTGGGACAGCTAGCCAGAAGCAGGAGCAGTGTCTCAACCCAGCAGCTGAGAGCAGGAGCCCTGGGTCACAGGTCCTCGCCCGACTTCTGCTGCTGTGAGCAAGGGGTCCACAGCCCTTCATCCCTCTGCTCTCACCTTGCCTACTCACAGGGGCACCAATGCCTCCATAGCAGGAAGGGACAGAGATCTTTTCTTCTGAGTCGTGTCCATCATTCAGCATGTCCACCTCATCTTCTGCAGACAGGAACGCCGAGGTCACTGCTCTGGTGCCACAGCCCAGAAAGCACTCTGGCCCTGAGCCCTGGCCTAGATGAAATAGCTTATATACTGCTCCCCGCAAGGGTTACACAATCAAGTCAGTGATAAGGCCAGGGCTCCAGGGAGGGAAGGCATAAGGCAAAGGCTGAGGTCCACATCTCTGGTCTTCCCATAGTTTCAAGGTACCCACAACCATCTCACATTAGGCAGGGGAGTTCTATGACAGTGTGGGCATTTCTGCTGAGGAGCAGAGCAAGGGAGTGGCCCTGACCTCTGAGCAAGGGGTCGAGAGCTGAAGAGTAGACACCCAGCCTCACAAGACCTCAGCACACTCTTTTCCTAGCTGCCCAGTTGTAAGGTGAGAGGGGAGGGGGACATGGGCAGAGCACACACTCACCATCTCCGTAGATTCTTATCCCTCGCCTCCTGGGAACCCAGGCAGGAAGAAGGAACAAATACAAATTAAGCCTCTTGGAATGCCACCAAGGGAAGGTTCCAGGCCCCATACAAGGCTAAAAGAGATAGAGGTTAAGCCTCTGTCTCCTGAAGACTCCCCCCATCCAAGCTGTCCTTAGCCAGGGTGAGCTGAGGGAAGACATGCTGTACAGTGTTTAACTCCTCCCAACAGAGAAAGACAGAGGGACACTTCAGGACTGTTTTGGTGGGAAGATTCCACAGCCCATGGAGCTGGCCCTAGCTCCTCTCTGAAGCACAAAGGGCCTAGGCTTGCCGCTTAGCTTCCCTGGATCACCCTGGCCTAAGCAAGACTCCAAGAGTGTTCAGAAAAGCAACATGGAAACAGGATGTAGAAAAAGCTTTGCTCCAGGTGTGGTGGCACAGGCCTCTAGCACTTTGGAGGTAGGAGCAGGTGAATCTTTGTAAATTTGAGTTCAGCCTAGTCTACAGAGAGTTCCAGGATGGTCAGGGCTACATAGAGAAACCCTGTCTTTAAAAACCAATAATAATAATAATAAAAGATAAAAAGAAGAAAAAAAGCTTTACAAGAGGACTGGAACAAGATATATGGCACTGGCACTTATGAGCCCAGCACGGACTGGCCTAGGCTGACAGGACACTCGTGTCTGCGGAGTCAGGGAGCGAACAGTGAATGACAAGCACTCTCACGGGGCCAGGCCTTCCAGAAAGCACCACCCAATCTTTGGTCAACACAAAGCAGTGTTCCCAGAGGCATGAAAAGAAGGAAGATAGCACGGAAAGCCACCAACTGCTCTCTGTGTTTCTGTATTTCCCTAGACACTAGTGGTCATTCTCCTCTGGTGAGGGAAAGGGCAAGGAGGACACAGGGCAGGGGCACAAGGACCTAGAGGCCAGCTGGCTCCTTACCCAGGATTCACAGGCTCCGACTCTAGGGGCACCTTCCGTGTCTTGCTAAGAGAGGCCAGAGGTGAGCTCATGGCTCTAGTCTCGAGGCTAGCTGTCAGGAACTCCTGAGAGGAAAGAGAGGAGTCAGCCCTTGGGGACACAGGAGACCCAGGACTTCAGGTCAGGAGGAGGAAACTGCAGCTTTTCCTGAAGAGGATCACTGTCGTGGAGACGCAGACCTCGTTCCTCCAATGCTGTCTGCTGGCTCCTCTGAGCAGCTGACTCTCTGGTCTGAACATGGAACCCCTTTCCTGTTGGGGTGCAGAGCCTGGAACCTCCCCAAGCTTAGAACGTGGGCACAGATGGGTGTGTGTTCTTATGGATCCATCACTGAGCTGGTTGGCATAAAGCCTGATCTCCTCCCCGCCTGCAGAACCCAAGAGCCACCCCGGTCATCTCAGGCAGAGTGGGCTACCCACAGGCAGGAGCCACCCCGGTCATCTCAGGCAGAGTGGGCTACCCACAGGCAGGAGCCACTGAAGATATGTACCATGGAGGTCAACTGCCTGGGCCTTGCACATGCCCTGCAGCCCAGCGTTAACTGACACCTCACTTCCTCCCTGTAAAATGTGCATGGTATCAGCACCCACCAGACAGGGAACCAGAGGGGGCATGTAAATTCCCAAAGCATTCTGCCCAGTGCCAAACTCCAAGGCAGGCACATGCCAGCTGAACTGTGACCGTGTGGGGCCACTGTTATTCACACACGGGACTAACACTCAAAAATGCCGACTCCCTTCTTCTGATGAGGAACGTGCATGTGTAAACCAGTTCTAACTAAAGCCACCACTCTGTTCCTTTCATAAGTGATTAAAACCTAGCAAGCCTAGAGCCAGAAAAGGGATCTCCATTAGGGAAGGTCTGAAGTGCGTCTTTTCAGACTAAACCCGAGGCAGTCCTCTGAAAAAGTGACACTGGCCTTCCCCAGTGCACTGGTTGGTTTGTGTCAACATGACACCAGCTAGCATCATCTGGATGGAGTCTCAGTGGGAAAAGGCTCCCATCGGATTAGGCTGTAGACAAGCCTGTGAGCTGGCCCTCTGCTGGCTGTGTCACTCCTGGGCAAGGAGGTCCTGAGTTAGATAAAAGCAGCTGAGCAAGTCAGGGGAGCAGGCCAGTTAGCATTGCTCCATGGTCTTTATTTCATTTCCTGCCTGACTTTCCTCCATGTTCAACTATGACATGGGAAGTCTAGGCCAAGTAAACTCCTTCCCCACCAAGTTCCTTTCGGGAATGGTCTTTATCATAGCAATAGAGAGCAAACAGGGACAGACTGACACTCTCCGATAGGGGAACCTGTGCTGTCTGGAGGCAGCCTCCCTCACCCACCATCCAGCCTCCTGGCCATATCCCTGCATTGCTCTGTGACTCTGGGTTCCCTCATGATTTGTGTGGCTAAATAGGACAGCCCCCAGAGGCTTCTTTCACTGATGCCCACAAGCAACAAAGCCAGGCCACACCCCTGAACAAATCTCCCCAAGGGCTCCTTTCACCCTTGAATAAAAACCTCAAAGCTGGGCATGGTGATGCAATACCTTTAATCTCAGCACTTGGGGGAGACAGATCCCTGTGTGTTCCAGGTCAGCCAGGGCTACATAGTGAGATCCTATCCAAAAAAAAAAAAGGAGGAAGAGGAGAGAGGAGGAGGGCAAGGAGGAGGAAGAGAGTGAGGAGAGGAGGAAAATAAAATTCCCATGGGTGGTCTGGCCCTGTTTGCCTCCTCAGTTTATCTGCCCCCCCCCAAAAAACTATTTCTGCACTGAAGACAGCTAAGCAATGCCTTGAACACAGGGCTCCCTGTCATAGCCTCCTCTCCCGGGAACCAATCTCTTCCATTTTTGGTGGTAAACCTAGGCCTTAAAGGCTGAGCTCTCTCTCCAGCCCTAGCCTCCTCTTCTGGAATGGACTCCTCTGACCCATACCCTTCCACTGGCCGGGCTAACCCCTCTATCTTCCTTCTGTTTCCTCTTAGGCTGTAATTTAGCTCTTTATTTGGAGACTATAAGAGTCACAGGAAAGCAGTTCTGAGAGGCCCCTTGTACCCACCACCCCGCTTCTTTCTGTAGTTACCATTTTACACAACCCCAGGAAGTAATGAGGAGCGGAACTGTTTGTGGTTTGTGTGTACAGGCCTGTGCCACCTGACCACATGGACAGATAGGGTTTAACCACCGCCATGAAGATGCAGGCCTTTCCCACCCCCACACTTTCTCCTGTAGCCGGAGTCGCGCTCCGCCGCCTCACCAGCCTGGACCGCAGGCAACCACCACTGTTTTATCCCTACAATTTTCTGACTTATTTATTTATTTAGACAAGGTCTCAGGGACTGCAGTGATGGCTCAGAGGTTAAGAGTGCTGCCTGTTCTTCTAGAGATCCTGAGTTCAATTCCCAGCAGCCGTATGGTAGCCACAGCCATCAGGAATGAGATCTGGTGCCCTCTTCCATCATGTAGGCAGAACACAATATACATATTTTTTAAAAGGTGGACTTGTCCACCTCCTTTAGAAAAAAAAAAAAAAAGACAAGGTCTCAGCATGTAGCCCTGGTTGGCCTAGAACTCACAGATCTCACCTGTGCCTCCTAAGTACCATTCCTGCTCAGCTCTGGAATTTCCTTTGATAAAGCTACATAAATAGAGCCGGGCGGTGGTGGCGCACGCCTTTAATCCCAGCACTCG